>JAUYWG010000034.1:6693472-6719198 GCA_034779775.1 Enteromius afrohamiltoni
TTAAAGAATATTTTTTAAAACAATTTAAACAATTTAAAACAAGTAGAAATAATAATTTTAAATATATTTATTTCTGTGATCATGACCTCTTTCGTGTCACATCAGTCATTCTTATATGCTGATTTGGTGCTCAAGATTCTGGTGTATGTATATATGTTAGGGTCAGACATTTAAAAATGTATTTTATTCAGATGACCGCTTAAAAGTGATACGTCTTTTGGCAAGTAACATTTTTATTCCTCAAGCAGATTGTTAAGTCCTTACCAAAAACAGGCCTTTTCCTGACTCTTGCTTCACCTTCTGTCCAGTACATGTCTCTAATATAACCTACAAGAACAAAAAAGGTAGAAAAGCAGAATTATTTTGGTCTAGTCATGAAAAAGAAAGAAATGTTAATGTCTAGTATTCTGCTGCTGCATTATTAACATTAAAATACAGACATAAATCTTTATTTGTACAAGCTGTCAAATAGCCTTTTTTAGCAGAACATAATTTTTTTAACAGGATGCTGCACTCACCACACCAAGGCTGTACACGTCAAGTTTGACTGACAGCTTGCCATCACGAATGTACTCCTCTGGGAGATAGCCAAGGTTGCTTTGAGAGGCTGTATCCATGACTATAGTGCAGCTCTGGTCGACAGAGTGCGGTCTGAGACGGGCTAATCCAAAATCGGATAATTTGGGCTGCAGGTGCTCATCCAAGAGTATGTTTGAACTGTGAACACAAAACAAAACAAGCTCATTTCAATGCATCATCTTCACTGGGCATCTAGAAGCTGCGGATATGGCTTCACACCGGCACCTCGTAATGTTTCCACAAATAACCATGCACGGTTGTGCTGTGTGTAGATGGTGGACTGCTTTTGCAGTGCCTTGGATGATGTTCAGTCTTTCCTGCCAACACAGAGGCCTCTGAACTTCCTGTGACAAAAGTAGTAAACACTATGAAAACTTTAGACTGCGATGATGAAACATGTTACAGTTTGCTGGCAGATGATTTACCTCATGAAGTCTGTGGAACAGTGATCCGTTATGAAGGTACGGATAAACTAAGCAGAAGCGATCTGCTTCTGAAAAGCTGCCCCATAACTCCAAGATATTAGGATGCTGGTAGCTAAGGAGGATGAGATTTATGAAAAAATTATAAACACCATTTGAAATATTACTGAAATATAATCGAGCTATCATTTCATATAACCTACAGTTGTAGAACTTCAATTTCTTTGGTGAATTTTCGCCACAAAGCCTTCCAATTAGCTTTGTTTTCCTGATAAAACGAAAGCACAAAAAGCATGATATATTTATGTGAAATCAGATATTATTAATTAGTTAGAACCTAGAAAATATCTGTTTTCCCATTTTCTACAGTAAAATAATTAATAAATAATTTTCAACCATTAATTAAATACTATAACAGCATGGAAGATGAATGCAATAATAACAATATTTTAATAATGGTCTTGTATTTTTTATTCTATTAATTTTTTTTATTAATTTATAATATAACAATTACAAGTAGAGAACGCAACAACAGAATAGCTAATGTAAAAATAATAATAGTAGAAAAAAAACAATAATATACAATAATGGTATATTAAAGATATGTAAAAATGAACTGTCAATATGTGCACAATTGTCACAAAGATGATTTGTGTATTGTTTTGACATATTAAGAGATTATGACCTGTTTAAAAACTTTCACAGCAAAAGACCCATTTCCCCATTTTCCGCAGTAGACATCGGCGAATGCACTTGCTCCGATTTTCAAGTCCTGGTGGAAATGTCTCGTTCCCTCTATGACGTCAGAATATGTGATGAAATGCTTCTGTTTTTGACCTGAGGTGAACAAAAAAGGTTTCTTTGCATATCCTTAAAAAACCACACAAAGCAGAAATGAAACTTCATACCTAATATCTAGAAAAACAGTTACATGTACTATAATTTAACTGACACAAACACAATAAAGCTCCATATTATCATATATAAAGCTCCTTGAACAAATGACCTTTAACAGCCACAGACTCTGGATTAAGAGGCGAGGTTTGGTCGGATTCCTCAGTGTTTTGCAGATACTGATTGAAAAATGAATCATACAAAATACAGGGTGAATGTGAAAACATAATACATAAGCATAATGTGACAAAATAACTAAAACCAAAATTGCTCAGTTACCGAGTGCACATTCTTTTTGCATTCTAACACACCTAAACAAGAATAAAGTCAAGCATCTGCTTGCAAATTCTGCAGGCTGTTAACAGCATAAAACAGACAATACCTTGGCAAAGAGAGGTGGGGAGGATGACCTTAGATTGCAGGAGTCTAGAAAAGAATGAAATAGGTTTGGGTTGTTATACAGTGGTTTTACAGAAGTATCACTAGCAGTTTCACTATACGTTGTGCGTCAAAGAATTGCGGTTTTGCTGCTGATACGATTGTTAAAACTGCACTGGGGAAAACATGCACAGCTGCTGTTATTTATATCACACTTTTTGTGTTGCTGTGCTTAACTACAGTTCACTTCATTTTTAGGTTTGACAGGTTCCTCTTTATATTCCCATGTACTTTATAATATAGCTATATGGTGTAGAATCTTGAGCTTCTATGACTTAAAAGAGGAAGCTAAAAGGAGGCAGTAAAATGTAAATAACCCCAAACATTATTAGTTACTTAGTTATCACTACTAATAAAACAATACATTAGACTGTAAATGATACTTTTCAGACTCTTTATACCTTTTTTAATAGTTTTTATTTAGTCTAAAATACACTCTTAAAAAAAAGGTGTTTAAAAGGTTCCACAAAGAACCATTCAAAGGTCAAAGGTTCTTCTATTTCTTACCTTTTTATAATCTGAAGAACCTTCTTTTCGCCACAAAGAACCTTTTCTGAAACAGAAAGGTTCTTCAGATGTTAAAGATTCTTAATGGAACCATTTAGACAAAAAAAAAAAGGTTCTATGGTCTCGTGAAGCACCTTTATTTTTTAAGAGTGTAACTGTATTTTGGTATAATAGGCTAGTACATTTTCGCAAAAGGAAACATAACCAGAAGATGAAGATGTTACCTTGTGATTGGAACAGACTCCTGGCTCGAGCGTGACCCATCTCATCCAGAACCTTCAGGAGATCTCCTACCGTTTTATTCTGCTGGGCCCATAACCACATGAGCTCTTGGGTCGGACTTTTCCCAGCAGCCACGTACATTTCAATGCATCTCACTTCCAGCTGGCTGGGAAGGATGTGAGCAGCTGTGAGGAATCAGATGGTGATGGTGAAAAAAATAACAACAATTTGTTTTGTTGAAAACATCTGGCTTGAGCTGTCTTGGTTTCTAGCTAGTCCAAGATGATTATTAGTTTAAAAAACCAACCTAGCTATTTCACATTGACACATTCTCACATACAAGAACTCCAGAGCTAACGTGATCATATAGCTGGACCTCATACTTAAAAGTTATGATGGTAATGTGCGTTTTGTTTTTTACCTAAAGCTCTCCATCCCAGACAGTCGACCCCGCTGTCCATCAGTCTACAGAAAGACCCCATCAGCACCGGCGGGACGTCGAAGAGGACCGTGGACGTCTCTATTTTACCTGACATGATTCGCTAGTCTTGACGATTCAGGTGTGTGAAATTTGACTAGATGTTTCATTACTTTCGGACTGATGACTCTAGAGTGCTCTCTTGTGTTGATAACTCTTGCTACAAGGCGGAAATTCCCAAACCCCACCTACTTCCTCTAAATAATTCGACTAATACTCTCAACTTGCTCGTATTAGAAAGGGGACAAACCATACAACAACAAAAAAACACACACATAAATACAGCAATTAACATTATAGGGTATTCTATATTATGATTGTTACATTATTATAATTTACATTTTTATTATTAATTTAGTATATGTTTTATTCCACATTTTTATTTTTAATTTAAGTTATAATTTATAAAATGTCGTAGCTGACGGTAACATAAAAGGCAATAATAAAGTACAGATAAATCAAATCTGAAATGCAAGTGATATGTGAAGATGCTTTTAATATATGTTAATGAAAATTATGCAGCTGTATCAAAATTGATGTTGATATATGTTTAATACTACTTGGTCTGTACATAAACTGTAAAAAGACGTTTTGGGGGTCTGAATTCTTCTTACATCAGAAAATAATAATACGTTGTACACCTCTACAACGTAGGTAAGACACACTCTTATAAGACTGTAATAAGTAGGCTAGTAGCCTAGCTTATCAAAAAGGCAAATGAAAATAAAAACATAATATTTTATCTTGACAATCTCTATCTGGCTGGATAGATGATCGTGCAATTTCATATTCACATATTCTGCAACTGTGCATCAATAACATTCACTTAGGCTTCCATAACATATCAAAACATACACCTTTATTTAAAAAATCACTCTAAAATTACAAAAGGTGGTGATTTTCAGCATTATGATTCACTGCATTTCAGCTTCATGATTGCATTATCAAATTTGTAATACAACCGCTTGGTGTCAGTTTTGCTCATGCGCGTGGGGATGAGGGAGGCTCGTCACCGTCACAGGTTTTTTGGGAAGTCATGTGACTTTATCTAAGCGCGCGGCAGGCTTGGAAATGGCGCGCGATACAAGCCGCTTGTATTTTCTGCAAAGCACCTCAGGCCATAAAACAACTTTGTGACATAAAAAAACGTTAACCTTTTTAATAGTCTCTTAGAAAGCGAAAATATTACATATCGCCTGTTTTTCTTCTTCTCCCCTGTTTTTCATCCAATCACCGGCCATGGTTGCTCAGTTGCCAGGCAGACGTTCATGTTTTAGGTTAGGCAAATAATTAAACTAGCTAAAATGTTGATTTAACTTCAAAGTACAGGCATCAGTTTTTAAAGCAAATAAACACAACTGTTCCATTAAGTTTTCAAATTTTTATTTCCCCACTTAAAATAAAATTTTCACTGGAACAAAGTGTCAAATTGCATTATTAATGTTCATTAAATACCTGGTTTCAGTAGTCTTAACTTTTTTAAAAGAGATAACTGATTGTAATATTTATATTTTACTACAAAACAAAGTTTTCTTGTACAATAGCCTAACTGCTAACATCTATTACACAAATTTACAGAGAGGAATGAAACTGAAAAGAACCCAGAAACAGATCAAAACGTCCAAAGGCATGACAACTACTTTGGTTAAATTATCCTTACTTTCATGAAGAAAAAGAACATCAACTTAAGCAAAAGATAAAATTGATGAATCGTGTACGTTTAAAAGTAATTTGAGTATAGTGCATCTTGAACAACATCAGGTTTGCATAAGGCCTATAGGATAGGAGAGTAAGATGTTATGGCCACTCTTGGTGATGGAAAATGTCCAAAACATTATCCTAAAAAAAAGAAAAGAAAAAAACACTTTTATTTATCTTTTAATGGTAAAATGTTTGGTAAATTTAATGGTTGAAAAACTATTTTTCTATTAAAAGTAAACAAGGTAACACTTACTGTTCATTGTCTGCTTTGGACTGTTGAAGCTTTACATGTTGGGCTCTGTGAAAAAACATGAGATGTTCAGTAAACATGCAATGTCAAACCTCAAGGTATCTTCTAGAAACATACACATTACACTTACCCCAAGAATAGTTATTTGTTTTGTCCATGTGTCGAACTCTGCAGGTATAATCTTGTCCTCTCTCTGGTGTGAAGCTGATGCTTTTGGTCAGGTGAAACTGCCAGCCCTTTTCGAAGGCCAGGTCAGTCTGTTGGGCATCAGAGAGAACCTGCCCATCCTTCAACAGCTCAATGGTGATATCAGGAGGGTGGAAGCCACTCACATGGCAGATTAGGGTGTTTTTCTGTCCATACTCTCCAGGGAAATGGCTGTACACCTGGACCTTGGGACTGGCTAAAATTACAATTTTAAATATTAGATAACCCATTTAAAATACGATAAACATAAAACGACATTTTTGACTCTAGACAAAGGAAACTGCGAGGGTAATATTTTCTATTTTGTTAATTTTCTCAAACAATGCACAACTTGCACTGGAATATCTCCTTCCTCGCGAACTGTAAACAGGTTACGCAATTCATTAAAAATGAAAAACTGTGTTTAGCAATTATTTTATGTTCTATATGTTTACTATATTACTATATATCCACTATGTGTTAGTCACTGTACTTATAGGCCAATAAAATAAAAGCAATTCATGTTTAAACTTTGACTTTTTATTACAACGAGGCCTAAATACAAATTAAACCACTGCCACATGACACAAAGGCTGATGTCAAATTAATGCTACGAAACATCGCCTAACATGTTGATTAAATCATTTGACTATAGATAGATACATGTGTGCATTTAAATAATTCCTCAGGGAAACGTCTATAGCATTTCAGAAACAAACAACAAAGAAACACAACACAATAAACAAACAACATGATACAGTATTTAAATATTCAATATGAATTACTTACATGTTTTTCCCTGTACAGTGACATACAGCAGACAAAACAGTGCACAAGAGATGATTGCTTTCATTTTTGTTGATTTATTTGCGAGCATCAAAAAGAGTATGCTTCAGCTACCAGGTCCAGAGCGGTGGATATCGAAAGTAAATGAGCAGTAACCTTAAATGCACTGTCACCAACGACACAAGCCCAGCCTTCAAAATAACAGGCAACCAATAGCAAAACTGCTACAAGTTGTAACTAGGTGGATTTGATCTAGGGAGGTTATACAGACAGTGGCATCTGGTAGAAAACAATCCCTTCGGAAATACCCTAACTTACCTAAACAATAACAAGACTCCTCCCTATTCTTTTTCCCTCATAAACATAACCAATCCGCCATTGTGTAAATCAGCACGGCCAAAAGTATATTGAAAAACAATATTTATAATAGTGGTGACAGGTTACCATAAGGTAACGTTAACCAGTTAACATAGGTTAATACGTTAACATAAACATTTGTTATTATTAATCTCATTAAAAATACAACTAGTTCATGTCAGCATATAATCTTAAAATGCATTAGTAAATGTTGAAAAGAATATTAATTAAGATTAATACATGTTTTAGAATTATAACTTTTTATATTTAGCTCATGTTAACTTAAATACCTAATGTCAACAAAGGAGAATTGATGTAAATTGTTACCTTAATAGTGATTTGTAAATAGGCAATATATATCTATAATTAAATATGCCCAAATATGTAAATCTAAAGCTGTTTAAAAAAAAAAAAGAAATATGAAGAGCTAAATAAAGCATCAGCCATAGGAACATTAAAGTCATCCCCATTCTTCAGGCTTTTGGGTTACATGGAATATAGTGGTAAGTCAAAGCAATAAAGAAACGCATATGAATTGTGGCTTGGCCTGGATACCAGATTCTCTGCCACAACATTCTTCATCTCAGTCTCTATGGATACTAAGCACAATATTATGACACCATGGTTTGTGTAGGTCTGTAATCCAATGTATTAAAATGCTGGGGGAAAAAATGTTTAAAGATCTACTTTATACACTTTCTGCTTTCTGAGTGCTTTCACTTTAAGGCTGTTTTCCTGTGCTTTGGTTTGTTTGCCCATTTGAATGAAACCAAAGCAGATTTACCAGCCTGGGCACATTTCACATGACTTGCCACCTTTTCAAATGATGTTTCATTTTCTGATAAATTATTAGCATACCCGGTCAAAATATCTAATAGGATCAGATAACATTTACTGTGCGATAAAGAAAATGAGCGCAACTTCCCTACTGTTAAACTTAACTGAATTTAATGTGTCTGTTACTAGTGCATTATTCTAGCATTTTATGGTTGGCACCCTACCGAATACATACGTGCGGAATTGCTAACCTGATTTTCCCTTGGTGAACATCTTTGTTGACCCTGGAACAACATTTAAAGAAACGGTTTACAGTTTTTGTGAAGTTTAGGCTTACAATTAGTTTTTGTTGCTTGAGCATCAGTGTCAGTCACCTATCATTTCCTCTGATTTTAGATATTACTCATGAGTAAGGGTAGGTTTAGGTGTAGCGATATGGTCAAGACTATATTTTTGCATTAAAATGTTGTTGCTGAGTCAACAAATATGTTGACCTAGGGACACATCGCACTTGGCAATGTGAAATTGCCAACTGGTTTTAAACCCTTTTATCTAATACAGTGAAATGCAGTGTTGTTTAAGTCTCTAAATACATTTGTGGCCACTGTATAAACAAAAAGTGAAAGTAGAATCCAAGGCTCGAACAACATCTCCGGTAAATCATGTGATAAAGCTTGGAACTTTTTTAATTGTACATATGCGGAAGTAAATCTTGAGGCCAATGCCCAATATTGCCTCTGTATCTGTCATCAAATGTCATCTGATTATCTGGTGAGGGTGTGTTTTTTTCATAGTGGTTAAACCCCAAACTGTTTGGTACTTTTGTAGACCTAGTGCAGTCTGCAATGGCACACTTTTTCCCACTAGCTGTCAGCATTGTACCAGCATTGAAGGTGAAACTAAAATCATCCACAGAATGAAATCTTCAGCTAGGCGGTGAAAACTTTTGATTAAAAAGTGAAAAGTTTGAGGTTTGGACCAGCTACTGAACATACCTCAGATTTCGACTGATTTATATCATTGTATCACAAGCTTTTATGTGACTTGAAGCACTAGAACTTAAAAACAAGCTCACCATAAGCAATAAAATCTAATGGTTGACTCATATGACATACTGTGATAAATATCATAAAAGCGACAGCTAATGTTCCTATCCAACACAAAGCTTAAATTGTAATTGAAGATCAATTAGCGGCCTTCAGTTAATGTCAAACATAGGAAGTCAGGGCTCTTTGCTTAGATAGACATTCACTCAAACGTAACACCACCGTGTTTTGACTCGTTCTGCACCTGTCTCATTTTTCATGTCTCTATCTAATGCATGCCACAAATCTTGAGAGTTTGCGGTGTAACCGACTGGGACGGCCGCGCAAGCATGTGGTAGCATTCACAACCTCATAAAGGCTGCAGACAGAGACCATAACAAAACCTTCAGGCTTTATAGGAGGACTGTACACTTGCAATAGAGGTGTCTATCTATGAAAGAATAGCTATTTTCACTGCAAAAAAACAACAAGTTGTCTAAGCTTCTGTGCTATTAAAAAGAAATGAGATGTAACAGAAGACCTATTTTGGGATCCCCAAGAAAAGAATCCTTGTTTTTTTTCGTAGTGTGAATATTTTAATAATCTAAAGATACATGTAAAAGGTTGATGTATAATTGAAGCGAAAGGTTATCAAAAGGTTTTCAATGCCAATAAAAAAAAAATAAAATTTAAGAATGGAGCGATCATGAACATGCTTAGTGTCCTGCAAATAGTGCAGAAACTTTGCTGTGCAATTCTACTGTAAATATTTATCATTCTAACTGTTTTTACCCCCATCTCATCCTCTATCTGCACTATTTATTGTTACCTATATTTATCTTGCTGTAACCTTTTTATTGTTATTGTATTGTAAATATACTTGTTTGCACTGTATAGGAAGATGCTCTTAATATCACCGTACATGCATATAATGTACATTGTATATGTGTACAGTGACAATAAAGAAATTCTATCTCTCTTTGATTTTAGATAATAATTGTTGTAAAAAGTAAAAATAAATCCTAAAATCCTGCTTATTTAGATTCTGAATCCTACATTTTTCATTCTCATATTTTGGACCACACCAGCATATATCCTAGTTTTTAGTTTAATTTTGCAGCTACACTAAGAAAACTAAAGGTTCAGTGGGGTTGTAGAAATGTGACAGTCTATTTTTTGTCACACATTTGCCAAATGTATCATAAATACCATTTTTATTTCATGATTCCTTGTTTTAATGGTTAAAACTCCTAAAACCTTGCATTACTTAAAGCAGATTTTCATTCTCAGACTGTAAATCTTCTCCTAGTCTATGGTTCAATGTTGCAGCTTGAAAAGTAGTTTTATTACATGTGGTGTTGTTGCCATAAGTGATGGAATGCAATCAAACATTTGTCGTGGAATTCTTGGAGTTAGTCTAGAATTCCCAGACTTCCCGGTCGGTTCTATTAGCGTTGGGAATGAAAGCCAGATTCTGGAGTACAGGGTGGTTTAGAGAGATGGAGGGAGGGAGGTTCCAGCCATGCGGTTTGGTCTCCCCGCCAAGACTGTGCTTCATTAAAATGAGGTCATTTACAGAGCCAGGAAGGAAAGGGAAAGAGAGGGAGCGAAGGAATGAGACAGGCGAGTGAAAAGAGAGATGGACCCATTGAGGGAGGAGGCAGTAATGGAGGCGAGTTGGGTGGCGGGTGGAGGGGGGCGGCAAAATGAAACCAAGATGAGTCACAGGGACCAAGAACAAGAAAAAAAGAGGGAGAGGAGGAAAGGGAAATCTTTCCTCGATGACTGTGCGAGTGTGGCCGGACTGAGCGGCACGCGAACTCACGGCCCTGGTGACTGCGAGATGAGTCAGGACCGCCGGAGTGAGTCAGTGACAGCATGACACTTGGGTCAGACACACCCTCAAACAGAAGTGCACAAACACCCATCAGTCACACAACGTAAACAAACACATATTCGTGCAGCTTGGTGCACTAAGTAGCACTCACTGCTTGAAAATTCTCCATGAACACAAATTAAGGATGGAAAATTATACTCATATTTATAAAGTTAAAAACCCAGTTTATTTGGTTTGCACACACAAATGACACACTGAGGTTGAACTGAAAATGTTTTCGAAAACGCTTCAGTCTTCCAAATTATAATAGAAACATTCCAGAATACTTGATTCTGATCAGTAAGTCACAGTCTGTAGATTTATATAGTGAGCATATATCTCCTAGTTTCCTATAGTCTTTTATATTACTCTACACTCTTTTTTGTGACATAAAATAAAAAGTAATTTAATGTAATGACTTAAATTACTATTTTATATCCATGTATTTACTTATTTGGTAATTAGCTGTATAACTAGCAGGGTAGCATTCAGTCAGCTGGACATTACTGCAAAATAAGCCCCTTCTAGATAATACAAGAAAAATTCTTAAACAAATTTTAAAGTACAGTAAATAATAAATAAACTGTAAAAATAAACTACACTGCATAATAAATAATTTTAAAAAAATCATTCACAAAAAACAAAATTATACTATAAAATTATACTACAAAAAAATAATTATTTAAAGCTTTTAAAATTTTTCCTTATTTATTCATTTATTGTATTTTTGTGTGCATATAAAATTGTAAAGCAAAAATTATAATCATGTATATATATATATATATATATGTGTGTGTGTGTGTGCGTTGTCAAACTATTAATCACATCCAATAATCGCATTATAATAATATAATAAAATATTGCATTATAATTATTTATATACTGTGTGTGTGTGTGTATACATATATAGATAGATAGATAATTATTTATATACTGTGTGTGTGTATATAGATAGATAGATAGATAGATATAATGATAAATCAATAAGAATTAATTCCACAAAGAAATTAAATCTAATTACAAACAGTAAAATGATAATCGAACTGCCTGTAGCACTTAACAACCTGTACTTAGATTATGTAATGTCATGACATTCTGAATATACAAATCCAAACATATTGAGGTTTGGGGCCTGCAAGCTCGGATTTTCAAATGTTCTGTTTTACCATTTCATATGCGCTCACACACACTCTCAGTAACAGTCATAAACATACTAGGGTTGGGTCGATAGACGATACCATCGCCAATGGCCGATAGACATCACGATACTGAGCCGGCATCGCGATCCTCCGCCCCGCCGCCGCAGCAGCACCAAGCTCGCGAAAAATACACTTAATCTATGGCGGTAAATCTATGCCATTAACAAGCGAGCGCACCACTGGTGCTGGCGAGCGCGGTAAATCATTTCCGGAAACAGATGTACATGTGAAGAAACGGCTCCGCGAGCTCATGTCAAGCCCCCGCACGTGCTCGATATTTCATCCGTGCGCAATTCAAGCACTCGCGCGCGATCATTCCTGCGCTCGATCCTCTCTCACCTGCTCGCGCGAACACTGTTATTTCTGCCAGTCGTGAGGCTTGGCGTTTTAGTTACAACTAAACACCCCCCAACCGCCACCTACGACGACGATATTATCGTCCATCGCGATGTTTCACACTAGACATCGTACGATGCCAAATTGGTCAACATCGCCCAACCCTAAAACATACTCAGTCTAAGTAGGTCCCAAACACAAACAGAGAGCCGTCTCGCATGGAATGACACCCACACACAGAAACCCACAGCCACCCACTCATTCCATTCATCCCGTCCACACACTGACTCTGGAGCCCAGAAAAACACACGCCCACCTTAAACGCAGCTCACGCTGAGCTCCGGCACAGATTCAGCGACGACCGGCCTCTGACACACACAGGCTGGGGGAAACCAGACACACTCACATCCGCTCCACATTCAGAAGGAAGCAGGCAGGATTACACAGCCCGAAGTTCTGATGTCCAGTGTGACTCATTCCTATAAACAGACACTTCTGAATGCAGAAGGATCATGTGTTGTAGGGCCATTCAGACATCTCACCAGTGTAGAATTTAGTGTACAAATGTGCTGCTGACTCACCTCGATTTGAGCTGTTTTGATCTTTAAAGGCTTCAATGAGGACAAGATGGTCCGAATGTGTTGGGATGGATCACTTGAAGACTTAAAGACACAGACTTTCTGCCTGAAACAGCTTCTTTATCATGGTTTCATCACTGTAAAACTGGGGTCAACATTAAAAGCAAATGCTAAAATAATAATAATACATTTAGGTTACACTTTGTTTTAAGGTGTCCTTGTTACAGTGTAATCATACATTTAGGTACTGAATAATATTAACTATGTACTTACTATATTGTTAGGGTTTGACTGTATATATATATATATATATATATATGTATGTGTATATATTTATATACACACACACACACACACACACACATCTATATATGTGTGTGTTTAATTTGTTTTTAATTTGTGTGTAATTATATTTATATTTAATAAATATAATATTATATAATATTTATATTTAATTATATTTAATATATTTCATAAATATAATATTATATAATATTTATATTTAATTATATTTAATATATTTAATATATTTATATATTTCATATATTAAATAGTCAGAAAATATAACATTTGTCAGTCTATGTTGGTTACAGAGCTAATTTTATATGGTCCTGCTGAGAGACAAAAATACGTTTAAAATGACTATTCCATGGCTGAACAATTAGTGAGGTCGTATAAACTGCATGAATAATAATTACACACAAATTAAAAACAGCCTGTATAATAGAGTTTAAGATGGAGTATCACATCAAACTGCAGGACATTTTTTGAAATGTCATGTCAGCTACTCGTTTACACTTGTACACAATTACGAGGCGTACGGAAAATATGCTAATATTTGAAAAGGCTCATACATAAGATTATAATGTGATATCTGGCTGTAAGGATTATATGGAAAAGCATGAAATGGGATTTAAGAGGATCTGAAGCAGATAGCTGAGTCTGCGCCAGGGATACAACAGCTGCACCCAGACACACAAGAGAAGACAGGAAGTGTGTTTTATTTGCTCAGCAGAGTGGAGGAACATCCTTTAGTGTGGAAGCTACAAGAAACAAACAATTATGTGAAACTCACCTCAGAGAGAAAGATTGAGGAGAGTGAGACGCGTTTTAAGAACTTCTTAATACTGCGCCTTAAAATATATATAAAGACGGCAGTTCACAAAAAATGAAACAAACGCGCATTGTTTTGTATTGGTGAGATTAACAATTATAAGAATAAAACCAAAAAGAAACAGATTTTT
Organism: Enteromius afrohamiltoni; assembly: GCA_034779775.1. NCBI lineage: Eukaryota > Metazoa > Chordata > Actinopteri > Cypriniformes > Cyprinidae > Enteromius > Enteromius afrohamiltoni. The sequence goes on from JAUYWG010000034.1 coordinate 6,707,328, forward strand.
CAGCAGTGATCTCTTATTTTTTTCCAGAGCTGTATATGGTAGGCCTATATGTGGTGGTGGGCCGGCTGGACCATAAAATGCCAGGGCCGATTTTTACTCCCAGTCCAGCCCTGGTCACAGACACAGTAACTACATTTTTGTGTGGGTTTGCCTGTTTGGGAAGTTGGTGACGGAGACGGCAGTGGTGCTTGCAGGTGAACTGTACTGTGCGTACCTTGAGCGCTCAGACGGACCTGTGCCCCGTATTTCTGTCGAGTGAACCAGCCACACCATTCATTATGAATTTATCAGTTTTGCACGCCATTTAAGTGAAAAAATAATATGCAAGTGGTGACACTGGCGCCTCTGTGTCTACATTTAAACTGCTGATCCATGCTTTTTATAGCTTTAATTTTTTTTAAATAGATCAAAAGGGAGGCCCACTGTCCTAGACTTTGAAAACACCTGGCCTAAGCCTGCTATGCCAAAAATGGCGCCAAATTGAAGGGGAAGCATATTTTCTAGTGCTGTCAAATGATTAATCGCGATTTACAGCATCCAAAATAAAAGTTTTTATTTACATAATATATGCATGTACTGTGTATATTTATTGTATAAGCACACACACACACACACACACAAATACATATTTACATGTTATATTTATTTCATTTATACTGATATATTATCTATTTAATATAGAAACTATTATTCTACAATATATACATGCACGTGTGTCTTTTGGATGTTTTTACATGTCACGTTTTTATTTTGGATGCAATTAATAGTTATTAATAGTTTGAGATCACTAATATTTCGCCTTTTATCTGTATTTAACACGTTTTTAACTGAAGAATGGACATTTTTAACATTTTTATTTTATTTTTATTTTTTGGTTTAGTACCAAAAAACAAACAAACAAACTGCTTAACACTGCTCTGCTTCTAAGGCAAAGTTTACGTTTCTCCCTTCTGAGCAATGTAATCAATCTTGTCATTTTCTTTTCTTTTGTTAAATCAGCTGCTATTGGGGCAAGTGGGAATGCAAAAAATAGATTTGTTGTAGTTTTCATCGACCACTATGAGAACTTACGCTTCTGAGATCCCCAGAAAAGTGAAAAATCCATATGAGAATTTGGATCATGTTTTAATGAGTTGTGAGATCTTTCTAAAGTGTTATATCTGCAGTGTAAATGAACCAGATTTTTGTCCGAGGCCTTGTTCCTTAACAGCTGGGTGTTTGTTAATGAGAGAGCAGGAAAAAGGAGGGAAACGCTCTCACCCTCTCTTCTCTTTCACACAAAGGCAGGCGCTTTTTACGCAGAAAAGAGGAAGAGGTGGCAAGACCACCTCTGAACGTGGTTGTGGTAGCAGTGAACTCCCTCTCCACCCATTCCTCCCTCCCTCTACTTGGGTCAATCTGGCAGAATTACTGAGCAGCTTGACAATGTGAGCTGGCACTAACAACCAAATCCTCAGTGCTGTGGTGGATAGGGGCAAATAGCCGAGGTGAGGTGAGGTGGGGGGCCGCAAAAAGGAGGGGCGTGTGGGGGGGGATGAGTGAGGCGCCCTGTCAGAGTGCACAGAACGGCGGAGCTTTGAAGTGGGGGCCGTCGTCCCATTCACAGAGTCTGCTGCGGAGCAGAGGTCAGGGGCTCCAGGGTGGGCTACGTCTCCCCCGTGAGTACACCAAAGGACGGGAGTTAAAGAGATGTTTCGGAATTGGAAAGGGGGGGGAGAGTGTATGGAAGAGGAACAGGGAGAGGGAGAAGGAAAAAAAGCAGTCGTCTAAATTCCGTAACATTGTGTACCTAGAAGCTCCATACATGGCCTCTGTGTTTCTAATCGTGCAGCCTCATTGTCCTGCCCTGGAATGACCTGTGACACTTCAGTGCTGGTTTGTATAAATATACATGTGCATTAAGAAAGGAATCAGGGTCCCTTATAAAAGAGGGCAACAAGAAAAGTTTCAGTCATTCTGCGCCATTAACACAGAATGCATTTTTGCTTTGAAAAAATGAGAGATGCATTAAAATGTGAAAAACAAAAGGCCTCAGGTTGTGTTTTTTTCATTTTTAACTTGACCATTGCATTTTTTCACTGCATTATTGCCATCTGGGATGATGCAAAAGACACAAGTTACAGATGCAGTGATCAAAAATGGAATGGAAATGGAAAAACACATTCTGTGTGAGTACTGTAGCCTTTTATTGGACCTTTAATAAGATGGTCAATATGGAATTCCATGGACATGATTTTTTTTAATGATAAAATGACCATACATCATTCATTTTCTATAAAAAAACATTTAAAAAATGTTCCTCTTGTAAATAAAAACGAGGGAACAAATTAGTGCAACATGGCCACGATTGACTAAAACAAATGCATCAGTCATGGGAACAAATTCTTAATTCATGGCCACGATTTAACTAAAATTAGGAAACAGATTAACACAATGAAAGAATGATTTGTTAAAATTAATTCTTAATTCTTGTCCACAATATATATTTGTGAATATATATTATATAATATTCACAATATATATTTGTGAATGAATTGGTACACCATGGCTGTGATTTACTAAAACAGCAGAACGAATTAATCAGTTGTGGAAATATACACCACATAACAACCCCTAAAAATGTATTGTTTCTGTTTTAATCACCACCAGTGTGAACTTCAAATGAAAAGTACCTTAAATGCAATGTAGGTCTCTGTGGATATAAAGGAGAAGAAAATGTGTAGGCATTTGTAGATAAAGCATGCAGTGGTAATACTGACTTCATACAAAACAATGGTCACAGGCACCTTTTTTATTGTGCTGAATAAAGAGGTGGATACGTAGGACAATTTTTTCTAATAGGTTTTTTTTTTTGTCCTTTTTTTTTTTAAACAAGCAAGCAATTGTAAGTGAAATCACAAACAGCAATACTAAGTGAAACAGCCATAATTGTTAGAAAACAAGTTATATCAAGTGAAGAAAGCTGAGAGTAACCACCTAGTGATACTTTTCCATCTCCACAGCCGCAGAAACTACAAAACATTGCATAAATGTAAGACAACGTTTAAAAAAAAAAAAACAAGTCAAATTGTCCAGTCTTACCTAACTTGTGACTGAGAGGCAGAGAGGTACAGTCTTATAAAAAATCCCCCCCAAAACACACAAAAATAAACTATGAATATATATTTATTTATATATATATATAAATTTAAAACTTTTCGCCGTTCTCTCTGGACTCAGGCACCTGAATTTAAGCAGATAGTAAGTTTGAAAAATGAGGTAACAGGAGGCCCTCTTGGAGGTAGAAAAGTGTATTCGATTGTACTAGAACATGTTGTCATGAAAATACAACTTCATCTTCATTAAGACACCCAGAGCTGAAAGCACATGAACAGTGGCTCCTGTGGATACACATTCAAACCAACATAGGATGTATATGAACACAATGCCAAGTTTCAGGAGGGCTGAAAACGGTGCGCCTCAGCGGCCATTATGCACAGATCTCACAAAAAGCGCAAAAAACCACTGAGGTCAAGCCGAGGCGCGCCATCCATCCACTTAAACAAGCGACTGTTTCATCTGTTGAACTCATAGGAGAGTAAAGAAGCGGTCCGATTCGAAAACTGACACTTTTACAAGAACTGTAACCATTTAGGTAGTAGCATTACAGTGTTTGAGCAACGTTCAATGTTGGTTTGTGGCAAAAGCCAAGCTGCCGCATATAAAGACGGTCATTACATGCCATTGCAAGTTCAAGGGGCATGCCAACAGTTCCTTTAGCTTCCTCTGAGGCTCTACCTCAGGCCCAGTTGAGATTACCATGCTAACTTTTCTTAAGGTTTCATGGTGACAGGCTGAAAATGTGTATTCTTTCACTACATAAGCACTACATATACATCTGAAAAAAAAGAAAAGAAAATCACATTTGTGTAAAGTACACAAAAAAAAGCTAATCAAGTATATCTCAATATCTACTAATTTTCAAAAACATATTCATATATGCAATATACAAAACCCGAACATATTTTTTCAAACCTGAAAGAAGTTTCAAGTTTCTTTTGTTTTTTTTAAATGTGATGTGTATTTGTGTGTGTAGTTGTTTTCTTAGCTGTCTTCTCCCCCAGCTGAATTAAAACTAAGCGAAATTCTAACTTTGTAAAACAGGATCTTGTGCAGTCCTAAAGTCTTTCTCAGTACATTCGTACTGAAAGAAACTAGGCAAAAAATCGTTCCGTTTTCAAGACTGGAGGTAGGTATTTGTCAGCTGATTATTAGTCCATTTTTATCCTTTTTTTCTTTTTTCTTCTTTTTTTGAGGTACATATCTGAATAGTAAATAGGACCTAAAACTAAAATTTCAGAGCAATAGTGGAGAGGGAAAAAAATAGAGAAGGAAAAGAAAAATCCATTCGCAACAATATCAATATTTAGTGTCATACAAGCACTTGATCCTTAGAAACCATTGAGTAATCAGTACAAAATATATATTCAAGTTAAAAATGTAAAACAGACATCCCAGCTGCAGAGACAGAGTGTCTAGTTACAAATGTCAGATATATGCTAATGTGAAAAAAAGAGAATTAACTAGAACAAACACAGTACTTTTTTTTCCCTTAGCTGCATGATTAGTTCTATATATGACTACAAACAGACCTCAGAAATCAGTTATTACCTGCTCGACTCTCACAAAAAAACATTTTGCAGAGCGTTCGCCTGCTCTTACGACAAGGTTTGTTTTCAGCGTTGGCACTCGCTGCCATCCCCTGCTTTGTAATGAAAACTCTATAGCAGCGCGTGTCTTTTCGAGCTGGTTTGCTGGTTGAAGAAATCAGAGGTAGCTTTGAAACTGTGAGAAGATATTGCATTGGTGACAGCGCTGGCGTACATTCGGATTCGCCAAATACCATTTCACGCCGTCCCTGCGATTCAGGTATTTTTGTGTGTAATGAGGTATAGTGTGGTTTTGTTCCTGTGGTTTGGGTGTTTCTTGAGGTTTAGGTCTTGACTGAGTTGATAGATTTCCCTTTCACTGAATTTGTCAAAAACAAAATTATGTTCTTAAAGCTATGTCATACAAGAAAATAAAAACACAATTATGTACACGTATGTTAATTAAGCAAAGCCGAAGTCACAAAGATATGTACAGTAGAACTAACGTAATGCTGAAAACGGTGTCCCAAATGAGACATTTCATGTTCACGGTTATCAGTTTGGGGAAAAAAATCACCACCAAGGACATAAAGGACATGGGTACAATAGTAAAGGGATAGTATACCAGAAAATAAACATTCTGTCATTATTTACATGTTCTAAACTTTTTTTCTTCTGTTAAACATAAAAAAGATGCTTTGAAGAATGTTCAAGCTGCTCTTTTAAAGTGTTTTAAAAGTGAATGGTGACCAAGGGCTATAAGTACTATAAGGTCAAAAGTACTAGAAGCGGTCCTTTACATATCGCGTCAAATGTTACATTTCAACTGTCAAATGTTTCAAATGCAGGTACGGCCATAATGAAGCGGCACGGTCACGATGACGCTCGCTCAATTTTTCCAAATGCGTCCACAACACGTCGAGATAAAAACAATTCAATTTTTCACAATGCCACAAGCGTGCCGCGGGTCATGTGACAAGGACCAACCAATCAGCTTCATTCTTTCCCATGACAACATTGACAGCTCAGCCAAGATGAAGGAACAGCTGACCATGGGTCATCATGCAGGGATAGCCATTTGTAAATACATTTAGTAGCAGAGCTATTTTTAGTGCTGGAAATTTCTGCGTCTTCATGGAGAACGCAGATCATGGACGCCTCCAGAGAGCAAGCGCCGAATGTTTTGAAAAAAAGCAGAAAACAGCATGTCTACTGTTTTCCACGCATAATTGGTACGACATGAATGGCTCCTAAAAGGTACAGTATTTCAAACCATATGAATTGAAATAATCCTCAGCAACCGTGGTCAACAATGACTGGGTGGGTAAATAATGACAGAATATTCATTTTTAGGAATCCACTTGCAAAATAATCAATTATAGTAACTAATAGGCTGTGCTTGCAGTTTAAGGCAAATACTTTTAAAGCTCACTGTCATTTTGGTCAAAACGTCAAAATGAAGTGGACAGATAAGGGTAATGGTCTTTGGTGGTTCGGTACTGTAGAGGGGGGAGGTTCTTGTGTGAATGGGTGTGTCTATTTAAAACTCCACCCAGATATGAGAAGCACCACATGCTGAATGACAAAACCAGACAGTTTCACCTTCTTCTTTACCAATGTAGCCTGGAAAATCGGTCAACAAGCGAGAGAGTGTGTGTGCGGCGCAAAGAACCACTGCAGCACATATTGTGTGTTTAACCCCTGCACCTTTGTGCTTACAGCAGTTTTGTGGGAAGTGGAAACAGCAAGGCGGCTCCAATTGTCATCTGCAAGACGTTCGTTTGCATTTGCGTCTTTTTTCGGGTTAAGCTCTGAGGTGTTGTGTGTGTTGATCACAAAACGAAACCAAACCCAAATAAACCAATGAGGAAAAAAACGAAAATAAACCAACGATAATAATCAAACGAAAGTGGGAAATCAATAATAAGTGGTCAAGGCAGTCTTTTCCCTTGGAGAGAGCTGACAGCTGGATGAGGTAGAGGTAAAATCCTGTGGTTGCTTAGTCCTCTTCTTGCTCCGCCTCCTCCTCTTCTTCTTCCTACAAAACACAACAGTGGTCACCCATCAGTCACCACAAAAAGTTGGCTGCAAATCAGAACACGGTTTTGCGTAAAAACATTAGACTGACAACAGCGCAACAGACTAAAATAGCACAGTTATTAGCATTTATATTTTCTTTTTTTCGTTATTGTTTTGGTTACAAATGTTCTTTTTCATAAGCTCAGACAGCAAACGTCCCACAGCTGCTGCCGAGATGACCACTATTGAAATGGGAGGAAGGCGGTGAATGGGGGCTGGGGAGACGCTTGGCTTTGGGCACTCTTCAGAATGAAATGGATTTCATTTTCCACATGGCTTCATTTTATTTGGGGAGGCTAACTGACACAATTTATAACCCTCTTCCTTTCCCCAAGTCGCTGTGTTGCTCCCATTCATGGAAAAGGCCATGGCAAAAGCCTGTCTGCATTATATGAGCCAAACTCCATTCATTAGTGCGGCAGACACTTCAGCTGTGAAGGACCAGCTAAGCGCTACCATGTGTGACATGGGCGAGTGAAAGAATGGAGATGGAAGAGGGGGGGGGTTATGGGTGGCAGAAAAAAAACCCTTTAATCATATTCGGACACCTTGCCCACTAATCGTGCCACACACAAAATACCAGCTTAGTTATGTGCTCACATGGAATATCAGATATCTTTTGGAAGTTTGTTTAAATACAAAACTGCAACTTTCATACATTCTGAAGTTATACGATTTTTTAAAAGAATGAAAAGGCTTTTTTTTGGCACAGATTTGTTCTAAACATTCCTTTTTAATTTAGAAATCTAAATGATTAGATGACATTCTCAGGCATCATCGCTCGCTCTTTGATTCCGAGAGCGATTAAAGGGGTAGGTACAGCACTAAAAAAAAAACACTAAAACTTCAGTGCAACTCTGGTCCTGGAAAAATTACCATGGCCTTGGTTTAACCGTCACCAGCAAATTAAGAAGTTGGTTTTAACGATCGCAATTGAAAGTCCCTGTTGTGGGTTTATGGATATTTTGTTCCCTTTGAAGCTGAGAGAAATTGGCATCGTATCTAGAAGAGACAATAAAATAATACTGACATATATGTTTTGTTTTAAGTAAAATTTTGGCAAACTAGCATGCATACTAACATGAATTAGTTAGTAGGTTGTCTGAACAACTGGGCAATTAATCAGTAGTAACTTTGTAAAGTTCCTGCAAAATTCCTACACTGTCCTTTTTTAGGTCATGTCTTTTAGCTGAACTAATTAAGGATTACTTTATTATCCATACATATTATTTTAGGAAATCATGTATCAAATATGATACATCAGGCTTTTATGGAATGTTTTTGTTCATCTCTTAATCATCATTGTATTATATGTTTTGTCCCCCATAATTATAACTGCATTCTGCCGTACTGTTACAAAAATCTGAAGTTCATCTTACTTTGGCCATAAAAGTATCAGCAACTGCACCATTTTTCCCTCCTCAAGTATGACCTCCATATACTCCTGAATCATGCTATATAAGCTATTAAAGCTTGACATATCTAATATGATAATCAAAGAAAAAAATGTTTTTTTTCAAGGCTAGTCTCATATTCACCTGACCCCTTACAGAACCATGTCTTAGGGGACTTTTAGAAAAGAAAAAAGTTTTTAAAAGTAACTAAATTACAGTTTATAAAAGTATTTTTTTTTAATTATAATGAAATCTTAAAAACAGTGACACAATGGCTAAAAACAAGAAAATAATAGCTAAAAAAAGAGAATTTCATTGCATATAATTAATCGAGATGGTGCTGGTAGCACCGCCTTCAGGTCCAGAGATAGCATCTAAGACTACATATACATACCTGTATGTGTGTGTTTATGTGTGTGTATGTGCTGGCCCTTCCAGTCCGGCGCAAAGTCATCAGGGTCTGTGCATTCCCACATAGCAACAAATCAGGCCCCAGTTATGCATTCACACCGTAAACTGGTCCGCACCAGCGAACAAGAGGAGGTGAGCAGATTCCTAGTAAATGTGTGGAAGATTGTGTGGGAGAGGAATTGTATCTCGAGCCATTGTGTTTTTTCTTATTAGCATCTTTTCACAGCATACAGCAAACCTGTTCCAAACCTGTATGAGCATCTTTTTCCTTTGATGAAATATTTTGGAGAATATTAGTAACCCAACAGTTCATGGCAGCCATTGACTTCCACAGTATTTATCCGTACTATGGAAGTTAATGGCTGCCGTGAAATATTTAGTAACTAACACTCTTGCAAACACCTTCTTTTGTGTTCAGCAGAAGAAGAAACTCCTACATGTTTGGGACAACTTGAAGGTGAGTAAATGATGACAGATTTTTTATTTTTGTGCGAAGTATATTTATGTTCGAAACAAATCATTTGTTAATAGTTCTGATGACAAAAATTGCATCGTCGAATGTTTTATTTGGATATTTTATATACCAAGTATTGTATATTTGTTTTATTTATGTGTATTTTTAATGAATCATTTTCATAATTTCCATCATATGTGACAAGGCTGCTTTCTTTCCTCATGAGCACATTAAAGTAGCACTGTGCACAGAGACTATAGAGTCGACTCCATTGTTAATACGCTGAAGGAATTTTGACAAGAGAAGGAAAAAAGGGGCAACCCTTCAAAACTAATCCTGTCTGCCAGATTGCATATCCATCTGTGAGGGGATGAAACCAAAGAAGACTGGGATTCAACACATAACGCTATAGGATTTACATTGGCCTTAACCAAGCAGGTCTCTCATCAAACCAGAATTATGCCCCCCTTCCACTGACTTTGGGTTTTCGAGGACTTTGTAAACCCAGATAGCAAATCCTCTTCCTCACACAATCATCCTCTTTCTGCTTCTGCAAGCTGCCATCCCCTTCTGGCCAATTGGACTTCCAGTATCATTATATATATATATATATAATCAAGAGTTAATTTGTGCATTCACTGTGCATTCCAAGTAATATCAATCAAAATGCAGTTGGGTTGTTTTGATTACGTAATAATAATTTAAACAAGTACAGGTGATTTACTAAATTAAAGTTAATTGAAAGTATGTTTTTCCTCAGCATCGTAACACGCTGTTTTGCAAAGTTCCGTGAAAATGTTTCAGCTTTTATTTTCCTTAAACGTCCTGAAGATGATGTCACTTGTTCATCAAGTATGTCTAAATTATCCATCCTCAATCACTTTATAATCAGCTTTGACGAAACTCTCAGCTAGTGTGTCTTTTCAAAGTGAAAGTAGTCTTGTCACCTGACCTGAATACAGCGCGATGGTTCGTTACACTTATTTACTTCTGTTCAAAAACAACAAGGACGCTTCAGTAAAATGTGAACTCATGATGCTTTGAAAGTGGAAAATACATGCTATTTTGACAAAACAAGTTTAGAGTTCAAACCGCACTATGTGTGGAGAATAATGCAGTAAAGTTTTTGCAAATAACTTATTTCAAGAGAACGCTGAACGAGTAATCGCACGCGGCAGGCAGCCCGTTTACCTAATCATCCCTTGTTTACTGCACCCAATCAAATCTTCTCACCTCACCATAAATTCTCCCAGCTTTCATTTCCCCGCATCTCGCTTTTCTTGCATCCCTCCTCCTCCCCTTCTCCACCATTTCCATTTAAATTCACGCCTTTCCCAGGGGGGGGGCAGACGGTGAACGAGCCGAACTCTTGCCCACGCTAGGGTTCTATCCATTAGGGTTCGGAGTTCGTCGTTCTCCCGGCTCGCTCCCCAGATAGCACGCCAAATTTGCTTTATTATTTATTCAGCTCATTTATGTGTTGTTTATCGTTTTTAGCAAACGATAAACGAACTCTTCATTACGTGTATATATATATATATATATACCTATATATAACTATATGTGGTGCAAAGATTTCATTTGACATACCTGAGCGGGCTTTTCCTGGACCACTTGCTGTGGCTGAAAAATAAAAAGAGAAACAATTATCATCTGAATGCAAAACGTTATAATAAATATATACATATATATTTTAAAATGTTTAATTGTATTTTTTTTTTCACATTCCACTGCATTTAAAATCCAATTTCATTTAAGACAATGAGATCCAGGCGAAATCCCTAAACCTTGATCCCTAAAAAACACAAAGAATCAGAGAACGTGTGCACATACAGTGCCTCCAAAGTGGTAATAGCATGGTATACAATGCCCAGATTGTGCCCTACTCGCATTACATCATAAACCCTAAGCGTTGACACCCCGCAGGAAGTGCGGACCGAAGCTTGACAGCTGAGGAGTCCTCCGCTGCTCCGAGAGCCAGGCAAAAATAAAACCCTGAGAGTGTCCAGTGTTTGGAACCAAAGCCAGCCACTGCTGATAGAGTACACACACTCACACCATTTGGGATTGTTGGGAGCAGCTGGTGTGTTTTGTGCCAGCTCTCCCTGGAATGCTATCAGGCTGTAACACAGTAAATGTCAACACCGGATGGAAGCAGGCGAAGAATGCAGCTGGCGATAAAGGAAAATTGGGAAAATGATGCACACATTCCGAAAGGGATGGGCGGAACACAAATATACTTTTAGACATGAGGAGGAGGAGAATTCCAGCACCTTCCCGATTGCACCTATTTACAAACACATGAAATACAAGATGCCACGTGCATATTACAACTAACAGATGACCCAGGATGTCAAAACTAGACTGTATATTACATCACTAATGATACAGTACATGCACAAAAGCAGCAAGAAATAACCCATTTTCTTGTTAGCAGTGAACTTGTCACCCTGCACATCAGAAACCCAGACCCCTCTTGCCCTTCTGCCCCTGAGAACAAAAAGAGAAACCACAGCTTTGTCTTTCACAAAACCGTGCTCGCTCTTTGAAGTCATTAGTAGCTGACACGCCAAATCTCTTCTGCAAACTGAATGACCCCGAGGCTCCTGTGACCTCCTTGTGCTGTGCATGGCATGCACTAATAGATGTACAGATGTACAGTGTGTGCCTAAAAAGACGAGGTGAAGCTGAAGACCGAGAGGAAACCCAACATGCACTTCACCCATCTTCACACAGATCTGCTTTCCCACTACAAATCAATACAGTCAGCAATACTTCTCTTCATAAGAAAAAATAAAACGTAATTCTAATCTGTTTCCTCTACTGCTATTCTGGATCTAGAGTGCCAGAGCAAAAAAACACATTTTACTTTGTACACTTTGTAATATTTAGATATTAAATACAA
>JAUYWG010000034.1:6723754-6737930 GCA_034779775.1 Enteromius afrohamiltoni
GGGGGGTGTTCTGGAGGGAAAGAAAAGCGCAGACAAATTGGATCTGGTCCGTTTAGGAGCCTCTGCTGTTTGAAGTGAAATCAGTTCCCAGAGTTTCTCTAAGGAGAGAGGAAGAGAAGGGAGAGGAGTGGAGGGGGTCGGCACAGTAATTCAGGTTTTTTACTTCAGTTCCACAAAACTTTCCAGTTTCGAGGGTTTTTTTACTGTTCTTGGGGCTCTGTGGGGTCTTTATTGGGAACTGGGTCAATACCTCAGTCGGTCCAATGGGATTCTTTACATACTCATACTATAGATTTATAGTTCTCGACTTGTTTGCCAAACTCTGTTTCAATTTTACTAAACATTCCAACTTTTTTTTTTTATTCAAATACATGTTTGCAGTAGGGCTACTGCATTAATAAATAACATCAAATAATGCTAAATAACAACAATAATTAAATCAAACACTTAATTTATTTAAAAGTATGTTTGTAAAAACTACTTTGAAAATTTTACTCACCTTTGAAGCATCCTAGGTGTATGTGACTTTCTTCTTTCAGACGAATCCAATAGGATTTATAATAAAATTGTCCAGACTCCTCCAAGCCTTTAAATGGGTTTAAATTGGTTACACTCCGGAAGATGTGAAATAACGTGTGCATATACGTAATAAAACATTCCTCACAAGGCTCCGGAGAGTGAATAAAGTCGAATCCATGAGTTTTTGTATGATAAATGTCTATATTTCAAACTTAATAAACACTTTTCTCTCACGTCTGTGGAAACCGGAAGCAGTTCCAGTGGATGACTGTGATTTGTGACGAGCGCGGAGAGAGAGAACAAAACGCAATGAATGAGAAGCACAAACCAAGGAATTGTAAAGAAAAATGTAGGAGGATTTCGATATAAGCCAAGAGGAGACTGGTTTTCTTTTGGTAAAGTAAGGAAACATTGTAGTTTGAAATACACATGGATTCGCTACAGGAGGACTTCATTCACCTCCGGAGCCACATATGCACACGTTACGTCACGCCAAGTCTTCTGAAGTGTAACAGTATAACATCACCCATTCAAAGGTTTGGAGGGGTCTGGAAAATGTTTATTTTAACTTCGTTTTGACATACACCTAGGATGCTTCAAAGGTGAGTAAAAGGATCATTTTCAATTTTAGGTGAACTATCCCTTTAAATGTCCTCTTTTAACAAAGGTCTAGTCCTGGTTTAATCTAATTCATATCCAGGAAACAGTCCCATAATTTTTTTATTATTTTATAGAATTAATTTCAATGCAGGCCAAAAAAGCACAATAATAAAAAATAAACAATACGTCTTAATAATAATAATAACAACTACTTATAATAATTTATTACATAGTCAATCTGAGCAAAGGTGGTTGTGAAAATAAATCTGCATTGTTTATCCTTTTGATCTTTCATTCACACAATTCTAACCTTTCATTGAAGTAAAACAATTGAAACAAACAACTTGTTGGCCACAATTATTGGCACCCCTAGATTTTTATGAGTAAAATATCTCTGAAGTATATTCTCATTCCTTTTCACAGTTTTGAGCACTCCAGGGTGATTATTGACATGAAATTATCCAGCCATGGTTTCTTGTTTCACAGAAATATATATTGGAGGGAAAACAAATCCAAAATTCCCCTAATCAACAAAATGAGAAAAACCAAAGAATATATCTCTTATGTGCTGCATAAGATAATGGAGCTTCACCAATTAGTGAAGTGGCTTTAAGAAAAGAGCTAGAGCAGTGAAAATAATTTAGAATTTCCAATCAACATAAAATGTTACGAAGAGACGTGAGTCTCTATCATCCTAATACATGGTTAGGAGTAGAGTTTGAGTGGCTAAAGACTATTCAAAGGACCACAGAGAAAATAGTTGAGTCTCAGGGTCAGAAAACCTTTAAAAAATAGTCAAACAGCCCCTACATCAGCACATGTTGTTTAGGAGGGTTTAAGAAGAATTCTCCTCGCTCATCCAAAAACAATCTCCAGCATGTTCAGTTTTCAGACAGGACTGGAACTTTTTTTTTTTTTAGCAGCAATCACTCAAGATGGGTTTGGTGAACACAGGGACAAAAAGTACTCCATGTGTACAATGAAATATATCGCTGTGTTTTGATGTTGTGGGCCTATATTTCTGCTGGAGGTCCTGGACATCTTGTTTAGACACATGGCATCATGGATTCTATCAAATTCCAACAGATAACAAACCTACAACTGACTGACTCTGTTAGAAATCTTATAATGGGCCATGGTTGGGTCTTTCACTGGGACAATAATCCAAACACAAACATCAAAATAAACACAAGAATTAATCACTGAGCACAAAATTAAGCTTTTGCAGTGGCTGTCCCAGTCCTCTGACCTGAACCCTGAGTGATGTGAACTAAAGAGGAGAAGCACCATCATGGATCTGGTATTCTGAAGCATCTGGAGTTATTCTGCATGAAGGAGTGGTCTCTTTCTCTTATCAGGTGTTCTCCAAACTCTTAAGGCGTTACAGGAGAAAACTCAGAGCTGTTATCTTGGGAAAAGGACGTAGCAATAATTGGGTGCCAATAATTGTGGCCAACATGTAGTGGAGAAAGACATTTATTTCATCATGAGTTTTTCTCCCCATTTTCAATTGTTTTACTCCAATGATAGGTTAGAATTTTGTACATTTTTAAATTGAAAGATCAAAAGGATAAACAATGCAGATTTATTTTCACAGCCAGCTTTCACACTCAGATTTACCAAGGGTGCTAGTATTAGTGGAGGCCACTGTATTACACACACACACACACACACACACGTTGTTTTTGTGATTTATGGGGACTCTCCATAGGTGTTATGTTTTTATACCGTACAAACTGTATGTGGTATTGCCCTACACTGACTCTACACCTAAACCTACCCCTTACAGGAAACTGTGTGCATTTTTAGATTTTTAGATAAACACCATTTAGTATGTTTTTAAGCCTTTTGAATTACAGGAAAACTGAAAATGTCCTCATAAAACACCTACATATAGTAATACTTAAGTCATACCCATGTCATTATACACATTTGTGTCCTCATAAACCACAAAAACCCACACACACAATACAATTAATTACACACTACTTTTTTAACAAACATTATCTATGTTAAGGCCTAGACAATGAAAACAAACTTCTGAAAGTATATTTTAAAAGAGTGAACGCAGAGGTCCTGAACCTGGTAACATTTCATAATACTGTCATAGTTTCTAACAGTTTTAAATCTGGGGTTGTTTTTCTTCAGATTTGGGGAGTATAAATCAAATTCACAGTAAAATACATGTTTTCAAGGAAATGTCCTGAAGTGCCTGGAGAAAGACATCAGTGAAAGAATGCATATGTGCAGCCCTCTGTGTGAACCGCTTCCCCGCCTGGCCATACCATGATAAAGGACTCGTGTCGCAGAGGTGTCCCCATCAATAATGTCACATACCTTTCCCTGTTCATACAAACACAAAGATTTCCTGTCTTCCTCACCCTCTCCCTGACATCTTTTCCTTTATTTATTCACACATTAACACCATGTCAGCATTGATGCAACAGTAACAGATCTATTAATTAAGTGCAGATTAAAAATTAACCACTGATTGCAAATGATTGCATTGCACTGTTCTCATTATAGCTGTTCTCAAAATTATATAAAGGATATAATTAAATTATAAAAGTCCATGTCCATACTAGGAGAAAAAAAAAGTCAATTGTGATATACTAATACACATTTATGAGATTTCAAATTCTGAGATAAAAATGATGACATTGGGGCAGTTTCCCGAACAGGGTTTAAGACTAGTCCTAGATTAAAATAAATGTCAAGAGCTGTCTAAACTGGAAATGGCTTGCACTGAGATATCTTAAAATACATCATTGCCATTGTTTGGTCTTAAAATGCTCACAGATAATGCATTTTTGTAAGACAAGTTTCTAAATATTCTTAAATGTCCTAAACTAGCAAAGTCCCGGCCAATTATGTTTAAGTTACAACACAAAAAAATTTAATTATGAGATAAAACCTTGATAATGGCATTAAATTAAAAAATTCAAGGATAAAAACTTAACAATGACATATTGAGTTTAAATTAGAAAAAGGTTAAATTATTAGATAAAAAGTCAATTATGGTGTTAAAATTCAATCTTACAACTTAAAAATATATATTTATGAAACATTACGACATGAGATGAAAAGTTAAAAGTTTTTACATTTATTTTTGACTGTTTATCTCATAATTATTTACCAGTTACGATTTACAAGTTTTTCGTAATGTTGCCTGAAAAAAAAGTAATGGAAGTATGTTTCCAGGTAATTGTGTCTTTATATTTCAAAACTGAGTGTGATAATTGTAAAATATGAATCTACCAACTAAACAACAGAAAACATTACACTACAGAATCTCTCTAATATGGAGAAAACTCCCCCACCCCACTGCTTTCACTTGTGCCCTTCTTTCTCCCCCAAATTCAATCTCTCACCTCTCACATTCTCATCTCCGGAGCACCTATCGAGGCAGCTGTTATGGTCGCTGGCTCAGGGCAAAATGATTAAAGCGCATCCAGAAGCTGGAACAGGAAAGGGAGAAGGGGCAGCGAGAGATGAGGGGGAGAGGTCACAGGGGTCACCAGTGGAAATCCGTTGAGGTGGTCCCAGCAAACTCCTGCTGTGTGAGTAGAGCCTCAGACTGAACACACGCCCTTATTGGCAGGAATTCAGTTTCTCGGGCCCCAGATCGAGAGGGCTCGGGGAATGCAGGGAATGAGGTAGAGCTGTCCACTCTCTGTCTCACTCTGTATCAAACTTGCACAGCCAGAACAGGACCGGCTCCAAGCCACAATGTACACAAAGCTTTTGCAAGTGCATACTTCAAGACCCCAACTCCTGCCCAGGGTTTCAATAATTGCTAATAAAATGTTTGCAGCTCATTATAAAAATCTAGTCACCATCCAACTACGTCTAATTGGAGAAGTCCTGCCAAAACGAAATCAAAACTATGAAAAGTAGCTTTTCCGAACATGCTGTACAAACAAGAAGTTTGTCTTAACCCACAAGACCTTCTTATTATTTATGCTGGCAAACTCTAAAATGGACAGAAAGGCGCTTCAACTCGAGTCAACACAACTTGACATTCCCAACCCTTTTACTTATGTAATGGGAAGTATTTCCAAGTGAAACAAAACATTCAACAAGTTAAAAATGTATGAAAAACTTGATTTTATACAAAATAAACTGTCATGTCTACGAGATGAAAAGTGGGCACTATGACAAGTCTCAGAAAAGCTGTCACTGAGGCAGTACCCTTTCAAAAGGTACATCTTTGCACCTATAAGGTTCAAATACGTACACTTATGTACTAATATGTACCTTTAAGGTACCAAAAATTGACCTTTTGAAAAGGTACAGCCCCAGTTTATTTATTTACCTTATTATTAATCTATAATTCATAATTTATTTCATAATTATGATCTACATTTTTTATGTGTTGGAAATGGACTTCTATACAATATACTAATTATTATGTTATAAAAGTCGTTTCCATGTAAACATGCAGCTTTTTTTCATTTGACTGCAACTTTGTTTTTATATTTCACATTTAATCACTTTTAATCTAATAATCTTACAAATTAGAATGACTAAACTTGTATTATCCATTAGGAACTGATTGGCTGTTGACTGTGAAGACTGATAGAAGATATATTTTATGTCATACAAAAATACAAAAATTGTTCCTTTAGAAGTGCAACATGGACAACTTTGTACCTTATCTACCACTATAAAAGGTGAATCTTTTATTTGGCAGCTTGAATGAACCACAATTAAATTGCGAAAGATACTTAAATGTAACAATTTTTGTGAAGAATACCTTGGCCTTGGCTTTACATAATATTACATTAATATTAGTCTAGGTGAATCATATGGAAATAAGAAACTAGGCAGAGCAAGTTATTAAATTCTGATGACATATTTTAAATAATGTGTCTTGACGAATCAAGGGCAATAACACTAAGAACAGGTAATGAAGTAAATAGGGTCAGCTTTAATTTAAACGTAACAAGCGCCCATGTAGACACCCATATGACTCAAAGCAAAGTCTCATTGCGGTGTTCTTCAAACATTGGGATTTGTTTACAAGTTTAAATAAAGCTGACAGTGACCGTTTCAGTCTCATTTAGGAAATGCAAGGAATAAAAACAGGCCGACTGACTTAGAGAAGGACAGGACCTCAGCTGACTGCCGAGTTCAATATTTTGCCCGGGAGGCTTGCGAAGGCTATAGAAAGGTTTTGATGTTTGACACCAAATTCCCATCATAATACCCTCCTCCCGCCTCACACATGGACACATTAAGAAAGGGAAGAAGGGAAGGAGGGGGGTAAAAAAAAGAGAGAGAAAAATCTTTTCACACTTTGGCAGCAGCTGAGGGTTTTCCAAGCCTCCCCACCAAATCGAGACTCTTGGATGACTCCCAATCGCAGCCCTTGTTCCCCTTGAAACGCCGAGCGCCTCCCCTCATCCTTGCCAGACTCTCCCTCCCATTTCCCTCGGCTCTGATTCCACTCCTCACCACCTGACAACACTGTCTGTCCTCCAGCCAAAAGCATCAGATCCTTGTGCGAGATGAGAGAGAACTTCCTCCCCACCGTCTCCCGTCCTCCGCTCATTCACTTATTCATTCACTCATTTCCTCGTCTCTTCCTAGAGATGGGAGTCGTTAGGTCTACAGCGTCCCAATTGCCCCCCCCCCCCTTTTTGATTTGGCAAGCCAGAACGCGACCTGCTCAGATGTTGTGAGGCCGTCATGATCCAACAAACATTGGTGGAGTGAACCACCTGGGAAGGGAAGAGCGAGCATGAATCACGAACCTCATTTCGAAGGAATTCTTGGCGTGAGATGAGGTGGACATCATAGAGTCAACCTCTCGGCCAGATCTTTTGAGTGCTTGTGACATCCCTCACGGTTTGAAGACTCCACGGGAAGTAAATCTATTGTCTTCGGCTGGCATTCCCGCTTCTTGCCTTGGTAACAAACAAGCAGGGCCGTGGAGCTCTGGAGAGAGAGCACAAGAACTTCTCCCTTCTCTGCCACAGTCTCGCTTGCAGAGGAACCAAACGTGAGAACACGCTGGACACTGGCCAGTTGGCAGTATGAAAGGGAACTGAATAATGTTAGCCGTTTGAGGACAGAGATAGTCCGTTCCAACACGCCCCCACCTCCGCAACACAGCGCGGCTTGTCCGCTTGGCACAGCCGAGCCGGTCCGTCTCCGCACCTGTGCAGGAGGAGCACCCGGAAAAGGAAGAGGGGGGCAATAAATCAGTCTTTTGGCTGCTGCAGCAAATCTAGCAGATAACATTACGCCTGGTGCAGGGGATCCGCAGAATTCTCCCTATAGCAGGACTTCCTGTTGGCCTGATTTATAAATAACAAAAGGACGAGAGCGGAGACAAGAAATGAAACGTTGTAATGCAAATGAGTGAACGGAATTATTTATACTTAAAGAAAAAAAAAATTCAAAATTAAATTAAAAATACACACACTCATATATATGCATGTATGTATGTGTGTATATTAATTGCATTGAAAATGAACGTTTTTGTTTATACAGTTTGGTGCCATCTTGAGGCTAACACCATGTCTACACCGGACGCGACATAACGAAATACAATAGAACCTATTCTGCTGTCTATACTGGATGCAGCGTGGCACAACAAACTCCCTACAGTAAACTAGTTCTGCGTTCTATGACGTATTGACACAAGCTTCAAATGATTTTTAACGCAGTGTAGACAGACTTTAGTTGTTGCGGTGCGACTGTCGCATTCAGTTTAGACATGGTGTTAACGCGTAACCATGAGTTCAAATAGAAAATAGAAAAAAATGCTGACAGATTGTGACACGTATGAAGCAGAGAATTTGGTTAAAGTTAGTTCGTTAGTTAGTTAGAGGGTTGGTTAAACATTTCAACTCAGATAGATGTTTTGTGTCTAATTATTAACATTTGTGGCAAGAAGCCATGTAATAAGCGAGGTAATGTACATCCAGCAGGTTATCATCACAGAATAATGTACACAGCACACACACATATTATGTAAAAAAACTCTATTGTGGATTATTTAATCATTTAACAGCATGATACAATTAGTGGAGTTTTATGAATGTCTTTTTACAAATATTAAATATTACTAAAGGGCTTCCACTGAAAAACATGATTCAATTGAAGGTTAATCTCATAAAAAAGGCAAATATAATAAATATTTCTCTCTCTCTGTGTGTATATATATATATATTTAAAACAAATGTGTTTTTGTACTCATTGTGGATGCATCCAACTGATGAGCTCAATGTGGCAGATATCTGAAAACAACAAATCCTGTATAAATATTCCTGTTTACAAACGAAACAACTCAAGGTTTTTATTATGTTATCACTCTAGAGACACTCTAACTCACAGTTTTTGCAGCAAAATTCTATTTTAACCCCAAACATTTCTACATCCTCTGACTGCTCAATGCATCCTCAACAGGGGTCGTTCTGAACCTGACGAATACAGCGGTCCTAATCAGCCTTTGGTGGCTGTCCTAAACGTCTCCAGAGGAATGAACCTGATTAAAGCATTATTTTTTTCTCTTCTCCTAGCCAGAGCCACCTTCCACTATTAACCATTTAGGGGGGTGGAGATACTTAGTTGGGGGAGGGGGCCAAAGGAAAACATTCCAGCGGCCCCTTGTAGCCAAAAAGGATATGCTATAATTAGTTCCAGGAGGGCGAGCAGTAGCTGAATGAAGAAAACGGACTTGTTTATCCAGAAAAGGAATGGCAAAGCTCTTGTCAAGTCCACCCGGTAGATATGGAGACCGCCATGCAGCCCCTTGGCCATGTCAATTAATCTATGGCATGCTAAACAGATCATAACTCACACACTAGGGTTGGGCGATGTTGACCAATTTGGCATCATATGATATCTAATGTGAAACATTGCGATGGACGATAATATCGTCGTCGTAGGTGGCGGTTGGGGGGTGTTTAGTTGTAACTAAAACACCAAGCCTCGCCCCACGATTGACAGAAATAACAGTGTTCGCGCAAGAAGGTGAGAAAGGATCGAGAGCAGGAATGATCGCGCGCGAGTGCTTGAATTGCGCACGGATGACATATCGAGCACGTGCGAGGGTTTGACATGAGCTCGCGGACCCGTTTCTTCACATGTACATCTGTTTTCCTCTCGCGGAAATGATTTACCGCGCTCGCCAGCATCAGTGGTGCGCTCGCTTGTTAATGGCATAGATTTACCGCCATAGATTAAGTGTATTTTTCTCGAGATCGTGATGTCTATCGACCCAACCCTACCACACACAATGACCCATACAAGAGGAAGGAGGGCTGCAGACGCACACATTTCCTATGGCCCTAATGTTGGTTTTCTGCCTCAAACTGTATTGGCTGAACTCAAAAAAGCCTTGGCACACATGTAGAGATGCAGGGCTCATTCTTTTATCGCACACCCTAATGTTCTGATCAGAGCGCTATCTCTCTCCGCTTTCCACCTCTGACTCATTATCATTTATACACTTGGCCGCAAGTTCATCTCTGACTTATTCACAGGATGTCATACCACTATGCCCACTCCACATTCAGGATGTTTGTAGTATGACTACAGCCTGATGAATATGCCTCCAGATTCACACCAGATTGTAACTCATATCAACTCCAACATGTGTCTTAAAAAAAAAGTAGGGCCCTATGAAATCCGTTTTAATTTTCCCCCCCCAAAGTATATATATTTTTTTTCCATATTTTTTTTAAATTAAATTTAGAATTCTCTATTCCATCTTTTTTTCATTTTTGTTTTCTAGACCATGTTTTAATGGTTAAAATTTATCAGTCATAAAACATGTTTAATTAATTAAAATCATGCAACGTGCACAATTTAAAGTTTAATTTATTGAAGTTGAACAAAAATCAAATTTTAAGGCCATATTAAATATATTTAACATATATTAAAAAAAAGTTTTATTTTTAATAAGTGATGTGATTTCCATCAATTCATTAAATTTTAATAATCAATATATTCTTATCAATATATTAATATATTACTATAATTTTTTAATTATAGTTTAATATATAGGTTTTAATGATAAAGATTTAATGAAGATTCTAATAAAGATTTCTGTAGCATTTTTTCTTCATATTCTGTTATTTGTAAAAATAAAAACAAAATACAAAATGAAAAGAAAAAATATGAAGAAAACATAAATGAATAAATTGTAGTATTTTTTGAAAAACAATTTCGAAAATTGAAAAATTTTATATATATATATATATATATATATAATCCTTCCTTTATTGCTGATGGCTTTTTAACAGGAAAACAGCTAAAAAGCACCAGCGTATTTGTTTGTACACTGGGTTAAATTTATCACACTTCCATGAGAAAAATTTTCTTCTGCCTTGCTTGAGCCTAGTTAACCTTTGACCCATAATGTTTTAGTTTGTTAGCTTGCGCTTCAATCAGGAAAACATTTTTTTTTCTGGTTACGTCTTTGAAGACATACTCTGAAAAAGATGTCTCGTCATCTCGAACTTCATAATGATAAATTCATCATTAAGCAAATTGTTTGGTTAATTTCTCAGTCATTTTCTACACACTATTAATTTCATATTGTGCAGAATGTTTATAAATGAGAATAAAAGGTACCATTTTCTTTTTCTAGAAAAGAAGCTATTTCTGTTGCTAAGTGAGAAAAAACATTTACAAAGTCTACTTAGCATCTACAAAGAAAATCACTCATATCTATTTGTTTAAGACTAACTGACATCAATGTGTGGGTGGATCAAATGTGCGCGTATGTGTGTGTCTGCGTGGGAGTGTGTACCTGCATCACGCAGTCATCATGAAAGAGCAGCCGAACGCACCTTTGGGCATCAGTACAAAGAAAATAGGGCAATAAATGTAAACTTTATCAGTTCAGTCCAGAGAGTTCAGCCTTTCAGACTCTCAATCTCACACACTCATTTAAACATACACGCCTGGATCAACGTTTACCCTACTATGCTGTAAAAAAAACAACAACGTTTTTTAGGTTTTATGCTATTTTAAAATGGACTTTTGAAGGTTTTTATAATTATTCTCTAATAGACATGCTGCAACACTTTGGTGCTTTAAAAGTGATTTTAAATATTCCAAATATTCCTATATTCCATATTATCCAACAAAACCAGATTTTGAGCCTTGGTGCACATACAGGCAAAATGAGTTTAAATCCAGTTAGCAACATTTTGTCATTTACCAATTTTCTACCAATCACTTTCTATCTCTGCCCATATGCAAATAAACTGCAAAAAAAAGAATAATAATATAGTCTTCTGTAAGACTCCACCACTTTGCATGTCTGTTAAATTTGAAAGTTTCTGTCCTAAAACAGTTTGACGTGACAAGTTAAAGCTGAACTTTAGCATGTACGCTATAGAGGCTCAGCTGAGACCTGGATGTAAAGGGTGTTTTGGAACAGCTCGGCTCACATGTGACTCAAATCGCATTCCTGGATGATAGAGTCAGATGGGTCATGTTTTCCTCCAATACAAATGTACTAATTTCTGTATTGAACAAATCGTTTCAGCCCCCCGCGCTACATGCGAATTCATGCAACTATGTCAAACTGTTTCAAAGCAAACTGACAATCCAAGGATCTGAGAACAAAATAGCAGACTTGAAAGATTTGCACTCGGTATATCAAAACTGTGCCATCACTTTTCTAAAAACGTATTGTGTATTCAGATGTGACACGCTTTTGAATCTTTTAAGGTGTGTGTGTGTGTGTGTCCAGGGGCCTCGGAATGCTTTGCTTTTCCTGTCTGCCTGAGAAAAATCCATAAGGACACAGAGTCGGCATGCCACAAAGGGTTCATTCTCTCCATATCTCCCCGCAGTCATTCTGGTGGCACTTTTAACTGCCTGCGGCTTTACTCCTATAGCTATCAATCAAACGTGTCAGGCTGATAAACACCCAAAAATTGAATTACACCTGAGTGCAAACAGTTGCAAGACCTCTATCCTTTGCACACAAATTCTGCAATTAATAAGTGATTAAGTAAAATAAGTACATGACTGGGCTGACTCCTAAAATCTACTCCTAAAAGATACTAAAATATATGCATATTTTTATATCTGAAATATAATTTTTTAAATGTAATTAATATATAAAATTGTGTATATAATATATACTATATATATATAAATTTAAAATATATATAAAATATATAAACTTAATATCTTAATATATAGACTTAAAATACTGAAATCTTAGTAATTGTTAAAATATTATGTGTGTGTTAATGTATGTATGTATGTGTATGCGTGTGTGTGTGTGTATGTGTATATATTTATATATATATATATAGTTTATTTGCAAAAACAACTTTTTTTAACAATTCTGAAAAATGAGGTTTTATTGTGCATTCAATCAATCAAACTGCAGCTGGGTTATTTTGCTAAAAGCTAACAAAAAAAGATGAATTTTGAAAAATATAGTTATCTGTTTTTGCAAATAAACTGTTTAAACACACACACACACACACGATACATTAATGTTTACAGGTATAAGTTTATATCTAAGACTTAAGACATAAAAAGGTCAGATTAACAATACTGTTTAAATAATTAAGCAAATTAAAAATAAAAGAAAATACCTGTGTTATGTATCATATTAAATAGTATTCATAAAATATAAATAATTACAATTGAATAATAAATGAATAAATAATAAAACATGATTCAAAATATCAAGTATTCACAACTTGTGTCCAGTTATATACTGTTTGACTAATGTAAACAAACTCACCCATTTCCTGGGTCTTCCTCTAGGTCTTTTCTCCCCTGTGGTCTCAGCTTTCTGCAAATGCCAACAACCATGAATTAGTGGCCAGTATTTCATCAAGCGCTTTAAACAAATTTTTCAAGCACACAATTTGTCACAAGCAGAGTCATTTTCATATACAGCCACAAAAGGAGAGGGTTAAATGCTAGGGCTCCATTTCCTCTAATGCTTTTAATGCAGAAAGAGCTTGTAAGGTATATCCGGGCCTCCAACAATGAACTGTCTCCATTGCTCAAGTTCCTGGTCTGTGCAGCATAATATTTCACTAGAGGAATTTTATGCCATTCAAGTGTAAATAAGAGCACCATTATCAGCAAAACCACCCAGATAAGGACAATGAAAGACAGTTATGGGGTTTCTCTAACAGTGGCTTCAACTTAAGTTCATTAAAGTAGTCTGTAAAAATAAAATGCCTACGTTTTTTCGAAAACATAACTTCACCATCCTGTTGCTAAAGATAATTCAATATGTTTAAGGAGGCAGGACTTCACCATATGAGCCAAAACAGCAGAATATTATTTCCTAAGGACATTATGTGTCATTCAAGCAGCAATTTTGTCCTCCTCTGAAAACATAACTGAAATTATTTGACAGGTTGAAGCAGAAGAATGGTGAATTCTGAATGGTGTGGTCGAAGACAATTAACAAGACAAGACGCGTCATCAATATTTATAGGACATAAAGTTTTCTTCTGGCTTTTGTTATGCAGAGGCATGCAGGAAACCTTATTCAAATCATCAAACATCTATGAATTCTGCGAATAACCCAGGAAGGTGGTATGTTTGTCAGCACAGTACATCCAGTCAAGTGAGATACAAACCAGTGTGAAAGTGAAGTTACGGCATGTAACCCATCCAAGTGCACACACACAGCAGTGTACACACACAACGTGAACATCGGTGTCTTGAATTAACTCCCACCACCTACAATCACTGCCGGACATGGGACTCGAACCCATAACCTTTGGGTTACAAATCCAACTCCCTATCCATTAGGCCATGAGAGCCCCAAAAAACGGCAGGACAAAGCTTGGAGAATGCGGGCACCAGGTGTTGGTAGAGTGTTAACATATTAACAATACCACCAGCATTGCTTAAGCATTATACTAATCTGGTAGTAAATGTAGTTATCAATAAGGTGTAAAAATAAATCCTGAAACATGGGAAAATTTTCCTGGTGTGTATCTATAAATGTGTACTAATATAAATATATTTTAAAATAATTATATTTATACGTGTACTATACTATACTATACTATACTATATATATATATATATATATATATATATA
>JAUYWG010000034.1:6752805-6794948 GCA_034779775.1 Enteromius afrohamiltoni
ATACAGGTCATTTACATATAAATACTACGCTGAGTAAATTCGAATGTAAAGTACTGAAAACTGGAGTAGGTGAGAGTAACTCTTATCGATGGTTGTAAATCAGTGAGTACGTTTCTGTGTTTAACTGTTTATTTTACTTCCACGCAGTTGTTGTAAAAGAAATTCCTTTTCTCCACACGCTCTTCCGTCATATGGCGACAGCAATCCCAGCTATGTTCTACAGGGGGTTTTGCCAAGTGGAGACACATGTACATTTTATGAATAGACCAACTTTTGGTCAGTACAAAATCTCTGTTCTTCTATTGGCTGAATGCAGTCTAACAGGGTGCAGCCAACCACAACTTTGTGAGTTTTTCCTCGAAGGCAAATGTTTTTCCAGTGGAGGAAATAGTTTTGGAGACACAACGTCCCTGTCACACACACACACACACACATCTATCTATGCACAAATACAAACATGCACAGTCTCAGTGTAGTCCTGATAAATTCAGCTCTGTTCTTCAATTAACTCGTTTTCATTGACAAATTTATGGAACGTTGGCCTCCGAGACAGGAAGTCTTCAAAAGAGACCGGCCCACTGCACATTCCTGATCTCCATGAAAAACAGCTCAAGTGCAGCTGCCACTGTGAACTTCACTACCATCACACAGAACATGCATGGTCACAAAAAATATTTAAATCCAGCTTTTGTATAATTATTCTCTCTCTCTTGTTTTTTTGCACACTGCGGGGTGTGTAGAGTTTTTATCTTGCACTGGAAAATAAGTATTGTGTGATAGGTTTTAACAAAAAAATGCTAGACAGGAAGGTTGACACCCCATGGCGCGTTTTTTTTCAATTTAGATACAGTTAAAAAACCTGAGTGGAGGGCATTATATAAACCACCATTGATTAAAAGGGCAGGTGATTTGCAGTGGAGAGTCCTCCGTGGCGCTATTGCAGTCAGTTCGTTCATTTCTATTTTAAATCCAGAGGTTGGTGATGTATGCCCTTTTTGTAATGAGAGAGAGACCATTTTTCACGCTTTTGTGAACTGTGCTAGATTGGAAACTTTGTTCTTGCTGCTAAAAAATATTTTCTCAAGCTGTGGAGAAACTTTTTCTTTGGAAATGTTTATTCTTGGATTCAGACACAGAAGAAAGAGAAAGTATGTCTGTTAGCTTCTGAATTTTGTAATAGGTCAGGCTAAGCTGGCGGTTTATATGAGCAGAAAGAGGAAAATTTAGCATAATTTTGTACAGAATGTAGTTGTTTTGTTTTCAAATATGGTGCAAGCAAGGATATTGACTGATTTAAATTTTTATAAGTATTTAGATGATCTTGTTGTCTTTGAAAATATTTGGTGTTGTAAAAATGCTTTGTGTCGTTTGATTGAAGCTGAAGTGAGTTTTACATTTATGTGATTTGCCTTCACATTAAGTGAAATGTTTTAAATTGTGTTGCGAATTCTTTTAATTGTAATAAAGTTTTGTTAAAATTCAAATTCTCTCTCTCTCTCTCTATATATATATATAACTATATATAACATAACTTGCATTAAATGAGATTTATCACACACTATAAAATAAAGGTACAAAAGCTGTCACTGGGGCAGTACCTTTAAAAAGGTACATTTTTGTACCTATTAGGTTGTAATATGAACACTTTAGGTGCTAATATATACCTTTAAGGTACCAAAATGGACCCTTCAGGTACAAACTTGTCCCTTTTGTTTGTACCTGAAGGTACCGCCCCAGTGATAGCTTTTGTACCTTTATTTCTGAGGGTGCATCACAAACCAGTCAGAAAAATAAATATTCAGAATCAATCCCGGTTAAGCTAAAATGATAGCACTTCTGTCATAAATGTTGCTTATTATATACTTATATAAAAAAGTAAAAACATTATTTATGTGGCTAGAGTACTTCATATTTTCATATTTATGGACTGTCTGATTTCACTTGCATTGTACAGGGCAAAAAATACTTTTCTAGCCTAGATTTTTTGGTTTGTTGTTTCCAACCTAAATATTTAAAAGTTCTAAAAGTGTTCTAAAAAATGTGTGTGTTTATTTCAAACACACAAAAAAAGATTATTTAGCTTAATTCAAGTAAAAACTCACTTATTTGTTACTTGTTATTTCCTGTCTTGAAAATCTCTCTTTATTTAAAAATGATATTTTGGCTGAAAATAAAACATACGCAAGAAAAGCATTTTTTTTTTTTTTTGCAGCATATGAGCTTCGATATAACCCAGAATTTTGTTAATAAAAATTAATAAATAAAGTTAATAAAATACAAAAACAAAATGTAATGATCAAAAACCTAGAAGAATTTGTGCTGGATCAAATATACCTTTCCATAACAGAAATGTGACTTATAACCTAAAATCTTCACTGATTCATTCAGATCTAACTATAACCCTTGTGTCTATAACAGTTTTCACGTTATAATGAAGACAAGGGTTTAATAGGTCATTGACTCGAGTTATTGATCAGTTCTTTTTAAGTAAATCAGTATTTAGCTGTTTGTGATAAGGACACACACTTCAGCAAAGGCTGCATACCTTTCTGAAAGCTTTCCGCCGTCACCTGTAGTTTAGTTGGATGCCTGGAGGAAAGGTCAGTCCCTGTGACCTTTGTTTAGTTTTAGGGCTGGGTGAGGGGGTGATTGGTGAGACCTGTTGTATCAGGAATGTTTGGAATGTAGAAGATATAAAAGAAGTGAAGCAGGAGATGCTAAAGGTCAATGCTGTCATTACCTGCAAAATCCAAAGCAGCTGCTTTCTCTGTCATTTACTGTACTTTTGCATAGAGACCAATTAAAGAGTTATTTCACCCCATAATAAAAATGTTGTTGAAACCAATCTTTTACAGGTTTAGAATGACATTGGGGTAAGTGATTAATAATAAAATGTTCATTTATTATTAATCACGTAAGAAGCGAATACTGACCTGCGCTCCTTGTTTCCAGAAGTCATCCAGTTGATTCTCCAAGTCGTTGTCTCTGTGGTGTGTGGTTGTTGTTGTCTCCGTGTCTTTGCACCTGCAAGAGGAAGTAAATGGACTGTTAGTTATCGTCACCCATCGTCAGTCCATCAAGTTATTTAAGAATTACTACTCACCTGCCAAAGAACTCCATCTCACAATCAGCCTTGAACTTATATTTCATACTTGCGTAAAAGCAAGCAAAAAATGTTGAATATATTTGAAGTAAAAACAAAAAGAAAAATACTCAAAATGTCTCAAAATGTTAAAGAACTATAATTTATAACAATGTAAAATACATTCTTACTTTTTGAAAATGACTCGCATACATTCTTAGACATTAGCAATCTGCAAATACCTGTAAAAAAAGAACAAAGTGATCATAAATGAGATTTCAAATGGTTCTCGTAGAAATAAACAGGAATTAAAGTAGACAAAACGTGGAATTCTCAAATTGTGCTTAGATTCCATCCAACTTTATACAGCTTACTAAACGTGCACAATTAATCAAATTTCTAATTGTGATTACACTTACAGATCTAATCTACAAAGGTGCAATTGCGAAAAAAAAGTCCACTCACGTTATTGTGCATGCTTAAGAGTTTTTTCATTGTTATAATTTTAGCTTTAGACGCAAAGTTTTTTTGTTTTAATTAAAGAATAACCCAAATCAAAGTGAAACCAAGATGACATTTGAGGCTTAATGCTAAAAGCAAAGAAAGTTTTTCAGGAAGGGTGTTTTCTGCTTTTCAACTTTAGCACGCAGTTGCATCAAACATTAGTATAAAGCTATTTAAAATATAATTCAATGTAAACTGTGATAATATTAATTAATAATCACAATTACCCTTTCAAGGGAATAACCAGCAATTATTATAATTTAATCATGATTGTGCAGCTCTAATACATACTATGTTAAAATAGTTTCATTTTTAAGGAATAATTTTAATATAAGGCCCTATTTGTTGTGACAGATTGCTGTAGCGCAAGCAGAACTTAAACCGATCATCTCTTCCTCTTTAGTTATAGCATAAAATAAACATGAATGAAAATTAGAAGGGAAGACTCTCTTGTGTGGTTTGTTTATCGTACAAAAATGGCAAGGTCAGATCTCCTGTCAGTGAAACCCTGTGAACGTAGGACGTGAAATATGTTTTGACATCTTTCCACAGAACACTCCTGAGCAACCTGTGAGGGATAATAATCATATCATCACTTTGAATATCAATAGCACCACACCAATAAAATGTCATTACTTTGAAGAAATCGATTCCAAACCAGTACAATCTAAAAGAAGTATCTATATGGAATTGGCAGTGCAATTTTAATTCTGGTTTATGATAACATATTGATCCACTAGAGAGAAAAAAATTAAAGGCTTTGTTGATTGGACCAAAAGCTAACAGCTGCCTAATCTCACTACCCAGATAGGCAACCTGAAGTATTTGCCAAAAGCCCATTCGCTATTAGTCTAAGCAAACAGAGGAAGTAAAACAACACTGGATCGCTATGAAACACCTGCCAAGGCCAACAGCAGAACATCAGATTAAAGCAAAGTTAGTTTAACTCATTCGCTTGAGTGGCAGAAGGTGACACTAGAGTTTGCTAAGTTATGCAGTTGCACTTCTAATTTGTCATTGCTCTATAAGAACAAACACTTGCATTCATTAATAAATACAGCTGGTCAATAGTAAGCGACACTGCATTGTGATCATAAGAAGAAATCTAAAGTATGTGCATCAACTACATAAAAAGCGATTATTCTGATACAATTCTGAAAATGCACATATGCTTGTACGCGCAATATGTAACAAGTATGTATACATCCTGATGTGGATTGTGTAAATGCATGCCGTCTCCGTGTGTCTGTCTGGGCAACCTCTGGCAGCGGCGCTGCTCACAGGGACCCTGAAAGAATGCACTTTCTGTGGGCCCGCTCCAAGATTTGTTTTGAAAAGAAGCCAGGGGAAAGTCTGAAAGGCAAAGTGGAAGCAACTGAGCAGCGGTGACATCCTAAAGATTTGGCGTTTGCTCAGTGCTCCCCGCCGCCCAGGGAGCCAGAGGCAAGTTTACTTACTTTGGAGAAGAAGAAAAAAAAAAAGAGAGAGAGAGTAAAAAGCATGAATGAGGGGGAAAATGTTTTTGTGAGCTGATAAGTGTTTACTTGGAACTCCTTAGCAACCGTTTTAGTTTTAGTCATGGGTTTTGGCTTTTGACAACAATGTACTTCAAATTTAGATAACATTATGTCATGTGAGTCAATTTTACTATAATGCATGAATTTAAACATGCATTAACACGCACAACAAGATCAATACCTAACAAACAATGTAGAGATGAATCATGCTTTGGCCTCTTTTGGATCTACTTTGGTTGCCGTAGAAAAACAAAACTGAATAATCATCCAAATTGGTTGAAAAATGCAAGAACCTGCACTTAAATGATATCATATAGCATGTTATATGGCTTAGCATAAGACAAGGTATCTAAGCTAACAGTAAGTGGGTTTTTTTGCTTTTTTCATGGAAATATAAACCAAAAGCACTGGAATATGAGTTTAAACGTTTAAACCCATCACAGTCATTTCACCTTGCACCTCAAGAAGAATTGTATCATATTAAATGGAAATCAATACATCTTATTTGTCCTTGTTAAAAAAAAAAATTCTTTCTATGGGAAATGGTCAATAAAGTAGCTTGGTTGAAGGCATGGATTTACATTTTCAATTCAGATTTGGAATCAATGAGCAGTTGTTCTGATTCTCCACAAGATTTTCCACATTTCTAGGCTGCAGAGCGAAGGGAAATTCCCATGGCTTCCTCCACAGTTTGGCTAAGTTGTTCCAGAACAGAACCATTTTATTCTCAGGTATGCAAATCGTGAGTGCTTTGTAACCATTCTATATTTAACTCTGGGCTCAGAGATACTGCTTTTCCTCCCATGGGCTATGGGAGAGAGGGGGGCCAGCTAAGAACCTTAATCTTGTCTTTTCCTCCAGATGCAAGTCCTGCACAGGCTGAAACTACAAAGGCACAAATGCCCTCTGTCAGTTTTATGGTGTCAGCTCTTGAAAACGCTCTTATAAAAGCTAATTTTCGCTTGATGGTATGAACCGCAGACCGGGGCAAAGAAACAAGAGGCCCAATGGCCACAATTTCACTCCACTTTCTCCTCGGCATAATTGATCCCAGAACCTTCGGAGGCCGTTGTGAACTTCCTTTCTCACAAACACACACCTCTACCTATTAATTAAAAACATGGCTAACATGTTCCATACATCCTCTACTTAAAGAATAAATGACCTTTAACAATTTCTCCCTGTGTCAATATGGTATGGCTTCATTCCGTCCACTGCAAAACAAAGGCCCACTAGTTGTCTCGTAAGTCTAAAACGGAGACATCAGATTCATTATTAAACCTTGCTTTCCTACACTATATAATCGGCCCCGTCTAAATTCGTAAAGCAATAGTTCACCCAAAAATGAAAATTCTGTAATTACTTACTCTCATGTCGTTCCAAATCCCTAAGACCTTTGTTCATCGTCAAAGTCATCGTGAAATTGAATGCACGACTTACAGGTTTGGAATGACATGAGGGTGAGAAATTAATGACAAATTTTTTTGTTAACAATCTCTTTAAGCTTTCACTTTGCAACAGCAAGCCCAATCCCACTTCTCCGTAAAATGCTTCTGCATTCGTCACCTATTAAAGCTTCTCCGAAGCATCTGGTCAAACCTCGGACAGCTGCGAGGTCATGCACGGGACACATTCACTGGGTTCATCAGGATGTGTGCTCGAGAAGCAAACTTAGGCAGCCAAAACAACCTGGCAGATTCAAAACAAACAGGGATAGAAATTACGTTTTCCCCAGTTTGAGAGATGCTGCACTTAGACTCTTCATTCCCATACACCAGCTGCAGACAGACACACACGTCCCCAATAACAGCACGTACTCCCAAACCAAACACAGGGGTCGTGGTGAGCCTCATCCCCTCGACCAACTTCAAAACAGAGCTGCTTTATAATTCTCCGCCCTGGGAAAAGAATGTCTTAACGAGGCTGCAAATGAAGTATTTGAAGAGCATAGATCACCACCGGACACTTCCTGATAGTAATGCTAGGAATAACAAGGCGGCTAGATCCTGGGGTTTATTTATGTTTCGGCATGCTGGAGAGGTGGTGTGGGGATCGCCTGGTGGCATTCCAAAGCTGTGATGTCTCAAACCCTAAACCAGCAAAAGTACTGCAAGACAACAGCACAGGGAAAGACAACCTGCACAATATTCCCAAATAACTTTAGTTTTAAAACGATTGCAGTCTGATTGGTACAACCTCGGGTGTATGCATATATGCATTTGCATTTGGAACCAATCAGACTAAAGGCGCACTTGGTACAAGCAGGGCCTGGTAGAGGCAGAGTGTTGCCTTCAAGTTCGAGACCCTGGCCATACGGCATACCCTCGGCCCTTCATGTGGTTTCTGTCAAATTGCATCATTTGGAATGAGGCCACAGGCAGACTCTGTCCTTCTGCCCCCACACTGCTCATTGAAAAAAGTAAATACTTGGCAAAAGTTAACAGAGCTGAAATGAGATCATTGACTTTTCTCCAGGAAAGGAGTCACAACACATCCATCAGACGAATGTCTGATAGAGCTGGCAGAGCTACACTGCTCCGCAAGTTCTTTTTTTACTCTCACTTCAGTGCTTTGTCCTCCCTTTCTTCTTCAATTGACCAGATTATGACATCCGAAACATTCCAAATGCAGGGGAAAGGTCTGGGACAGCTTGGGATGAAGCAATTCTTTCAGAACAATCAGGAAGTGCCTTTAGGAATCTGATAAGTTGGAAAAGCCTCCAAATGCGTATCCTAATTCACTCTTGATCCCTGAGCTGTGTCCAACTGTGGTAAAGCAATGGTTCATTTCAAGGTGTAAACACTTGTATCTGATTCTAGACAAAGAAAATTCTAGAGTTTAACCAAAAATGAAAACTTTGCCATAATTTACTCATCCTTATTTTGTTCCAAACTAGGGCTGTCAAAAATAACGCGTTAACGACGTTAATTATTTTTTGTTGTTAATTATGTCCATTTTTTTAATGCAATTCACGTGTGCGGAGTGTGACGAATAATTTTTCAGGAAAGTGGGGAAACAATTACCTCAGAGTAACTGAGTACCAGGAGTAGAGCAGAAGCGCCAGTGCCACACGTGATAGTTTCGGAACTGAGTATATTTTTGCTGCGCCGCTTACGCTAAATTAAAGTGACAGTAAGTTATTCTTGATCTAAATTCAGGTGTAGTTGCAAATAGTTATTAATCCTGATTAATCCACTGAAAATCCTGATTAATTTGATAAAAAAAATTCATCATTTGACAGCCCTATTCCAAACACATTTGACCTTCTACTGTTCGATACAAAAGGACATTGCTCTTTTTCATGCAGTTACAGACAAATGGAATAAAACATGCAATCAGACCTGGAATGGGAGTCTTTTCAAGTACTTTTATGGTACTTATGAGAGGTGAAAGTTTGGGTTCCCATTATTGCATGGAAAAGAGCCACATATATTCAGGGACCTTTTTCAATGTGTGATTTGTGTGGAGATTGCACTGGCACTTGGAAAGCTAAACAGAAACCACTTCCACTGCCTTCCAAGCAGCTAATTTCAGTTTGGTCTGTACAAACGTTCCACAATCTTTGAATATGAAAGTGACTATGCGTGTTAAAGAGCCTGAATGTACGATTGGTAAAGGGGCCTGATTTATTAGCAAATTAATTTTTTAAGTTCTCCACAGATTAAAGGAAGGAAGTAAGGAGAAAACTAACACCAATAATTCATAAACCCTGTTAAATTCAAGGTTTCCTGTGCCTGCAACAAAGCTGTGGTCTTAAACAAGCAAGCATTTTCTGGTGAACACAGAGGCAGGTCTGTGCAAAGCCCCTGTAATCCCTCAAAGTCAGCACAGACCTACAGTTAATGGCAGGCTATGAAGCAGGAAAGCATGGGGCTTGCACACATGCATACCCAAAGAAACCGTGAATGAGTGTTCAGGCTGTATGGAGAGTCTAGTGTTTGTCCCAGGGTTCGAGGGAGGTGTTTATGTGTTGGATGACTTTGTGGAGCACAGATTGTGTGTTTGGGTTGTACGGCTGCTGCCTGGAGATCTTTTGTTTGGTTTAGTGCTTTCATAGAGCAAACTAATGGGGCCAGTGGGACAAGATATAGTATGACTTGCTCGGGATGACACTTCAGTGGCAGGAAGTGAGGCGGACTGTCCGAACATGAAACAGATTAACGGATGAGTTTTGCCTACATTCTGTGCATTAAAGCGTTAACGTCTGGGCCAGAGACAAGACGTGACTCATTTCAATGGGATGTTTTGGAATTCCGGCTACAAAAGAAAGGCTTGTAAGAGTTTGAGTAGTCACGCTACCTGTCGAGAGCATCCTGCGTGTTCATTTTTGCTCCATAAATGACAAAATTGTTTGACTTCCGGGTGGGAGATGATATGGGGTTGAAAGCTGGTTTGAGACACTCCAGCTGCCAGCCCCCCAAAAAACTCCATCTTCCATCGAAAGCCCCCCCCACCAGCGTTCCTCAGTCTAAACACACCTGACTTGTAAATATTCTTTATTGCATCGGTAACATAAACGCTCTCAGTGACAGGCCCGTTGGACGATTTTTCCCACACTCTCAAAGTAAGGCCAACCACTCTGTTCTCTAAACAACAGCACTCCAAAGAGGATGGCGAGGCTGACGTAACCTCTCAAGGCTTGAAGGACTTTCAGCAGCTCAGCAAGCGTACCTCCACCCAGCTAACCCAAAGAGGACATACAGAGTGTCTGAACTTCCTCCTATGGTGATATGCTGCACCAAAATGGGGTTAAGACGAGCAAAAAGTATTACATTTGCTACATATAGAAATGCAAAGTAGCTTTTATCAAACGCTTTTAATTTTGTTATATACAACGTTTACTCACCCTCATTTTGTTCCTTTCTTTTTTTTTTTCTCCGTTGAATGCAAAAGTAGAAATTTCCCCATAAAATCAAAGGCGGACTATCAAAATAAAGTGCTAACTTATTTAGCAGACTGTCTACTAATACGCTAATGATTGGTAGTTGACAAGGTAACATTTTACTTTATGGTTACACCTACTAGTTGCTTATTAGCATGCCTATTACTAGAATATTAGCCATTTATTAGTGCTAATTAAGCACATAATATTGCCTTTTTCTACATCCCTAATCCTAACCAGTACCTAAACTTGACTACCTTACTAACTAATAATAAGCAGCAAATTAAGAATTTATTGAGGGGAAAAGTCATAGTTAATAGTTAACACGTGTTGCCTATTTCTATTACCAAAAACAATAATATATGTAAATATGCCATCGGACACAATAGGTGTCATTAATACGTGAACAAATTCTCAACAACACATTATTCTTAATATCTCTTTAATCACACTGGTCAATATTAATTAAATTCTATCAAAGTAAATCAATATCTCAGGAAGAAAAAACCTCACAACTCAGGACAAAAATAGGCACTGCAAGCAGGGAGACCAAAAAAAGCACCCTTAAAAGTCAGGCTACATTTGTGTTCAGACTAAACATTTGTCATCTGTTCCATTTTATTTCAAAGAATGCTTTGTTCTCCACTCAGTGCTTATTTTACTGCTCACAGGAGCACTTGCATAGCATTTTCCTCAAACTTCTTGACCTCCCTGTATCGCATGTCACTTCAAAAACAACACCGCGCTCTGAGAACGTATACATATATAATTCATTTCCAATCATTGGACTTTCAATATACAATGGGGCCCAAAAAGTCAGAGACCACGAGTGAAAATGTTTTTTTTTTCTTTACACATCATATTATCAGGAAAAAAAACCCATTCAGAATTAAAATCTGAATTGGAAAAATTAACAGGAATATAAGAAAATGTATGTTTTAATGACATCAGCAATTTCACGTGCAACACGATCATGTTCACCAGCATGACTTGAGCATAATTCAAAAATCATCTTGAACTTCAGAAGACCTGACTCTATGATGACAAAAATTTACTCGAGTGTTTTTCCATTTTCCCTATCACTCAGTTTTTTTGTTTTGTATTAAAGTGGTTTAAAATTCTCAATCTTTAGAAACTTGAATTTAAATTAAAACACCAGATTTCCAATGTAGTCTCAGACTTTGGCCCCCAATTGAAAACTTCCAACAAGCATTAAAAAGCATTTAAGCAGAGCAGATTTCTTTGAAGTGATGTGAGCTCTTCAAATGACACAAAATTCAAGTAAAGAAGTTGAGGAGGAAACATTAAGGCCTGTTATCTGGATACTGATATCTTGAAGGACCCGTGATTTAAATTAATGTTGCTAAATGTATAATTGTCTGATTGCACGGCTCACTTGATTTGGAATTGATGGTTCAGGAGTGACTTTGGAGTAACGTGACATCTGATTAGTCCTATTTCAAGTCCTATTAAAGTTCTTCATTCTTTCTAGAAGGTGGTGATTGACCTGCTCCTCCAGATGCTTCCACCTCCTCTGAGGCACTGTTTTTCGCTTGAAAATTGAGAGAAGCCGAGTTTATGCAGTAGCGTTTCTTTGTTGGTCGAGGTCCATCATCAAAAAGGTGGCCCAGGTGAGCACCACACTTCAAAGAGAAAAATAAATCAATAAATCAAGAAGTTGTTTTCATAGCTAAGCATAAAAAAATATAAATCTGGTTTTGTACCTGACTGCAGGTTGTCTCCACTCTGTGCATCCCGTATGAAAAGTCATCAGTTTGCGTTATAGAGTCCTTATTGATCAAATCAAAAAAGGATGGCCATCCTGTAAAAGCAGTATAACATTAAGGGTTAAGTAAATCTTTATGTTGTGTGTTTAAAGGTTTTGCCCCTTTTCCTGGCCTGTCCTGTTGTTGAAGCTCATTCTGAGTGAATCCTCATATTGCTGCAGTGCAACTAATCTTAATGCAACACATTGCATATGTTTACAATGCAAAGCACATTGGGTTTGTTAGGATTATTTGGCACAGAACATGGAGAAAGTAGGAAAATGTGATCCTTTTGTGTTGTTAAATGGCATGTTCTAATGCAAAATTCACCCCCATGATTCTTGAGTGTTTGGTTTCTGGCAAAACCAGATAGGGATCGTCCATCTATACCCCACAGAATGCGAGTTCAGGATGTGAAACAAACCTCACTGAAAATGGTTATCGGCAGAGTTACGGGCTGTCTCACAATCCTGTTTCTTTCATCTGGAAAATTTCTACCCAGTAACAGGGGTGCAAGTGGAAAGAATGGCTGCTCTGGCTCATGGGTGGTCCTGCTCATGGCTCTCTGGGTAGGTGGAACGTCTAGAGGGGAGCAACCTTGGGAACGTGCTACTACATATTTGTTTAGGTTTTTGACACAAAAAAAATGACTTTAAAGTACTACATCATGATTACTGGTAGAGGGAAAGACATTAAATTGCTGCAAAGCAAAATGAATGAAAAATACAAGACAACTGGCACTGCAGGGTACACTCCATCCAATGATTGCTCAAAACTATACAGGTGAAGTCCTGCAAAAACTTTAAATTGCAATACATTTCACAGTTCATACTGTATTTTGGATTATTTAAAATGCAGACTTAGAGGGCATAAGAGAGTTTCAAAAAATCTAAAGAACTTATGAAATGTGACCCTGGAGCACTAAACCAGTCTTAAGTCGCTGGGGTATATTTGTAGCAATAGCCAAAAATACATTGTATGCGTCAAAATGATGGATTTTTCTTTTTTGACAAAAATCCTTATGATAGTAAAAGTAAAGATCATGTTCCATGAAGATATTTAGTCAATTTCTTACCAAAAATATATTAAAACTTAATTTTTGAGGAGTAATATGCATTGATTAGATCTTCATGTGAGATTTTCTCAGCATTTAGATTTTTCTCTACCCTCAGATTCCAGATTTTCATACAGTTGTATCTCAGTCAAATATTGTCCTATCCATCCAAATCATACATCAATGGGAAGCTTGTTTATTCAGCTTTCAGATCATGTATAAATCTTAATCTCTGAAGATTAACATTTACGACTGGTTTTGTTGTCCAGGGTCGGGTCACAAATATAGAATTAGAAAATCTATGCCATTTCACTTTCTGTGCACAAATTTGAGAACTATTTAAAGACCTTCAAAAAGTTAATTTAAGGTTTTCTAAGTATACCCGCAATTACTCTGTTCTAACAGAAAGAGTTGTTTAAGGGCCAGTGTGGGAGACTTTTGCAAGCAAGGTTCCTTCACGCCCTTTATTCTAGCTTTTGACCCTAATTATTGGCTTGCACGTCTTGGTAACTCTATCTTCATAATCAGGAAGCAGGAGTCGGTTCACTGCTGTGATACTACTTGTGGTGAGAAACAGAAGTCAGTCAGTCATCCACCCGCTCATTCTATACTTTCCCTCCTCAATCCCTCAAACACCCCTCAATCGCCATCTATACTGACCCCTCTCTCTCCTCCTTCTTAGGGAGGAGATGCTTGGCTGCAACTACAAAGCCACGAAATTCCACTCAGACACAGGAAGCTCTAGGGGGAATATAGGAATCCTATGACTCAGACCGGGAGAATCCCGGCGGATCGCCGCGAAGCTGATCTAATGGAGCTTTATCGCCAGGGTGAGTGGCCCAGTGAATGGAGCAGTGTAGCGTCACTCTAACAAAACAGGAAATTGAGTCTATATGAGTCCAGGCTGCAGCCTTGCCTGCATGCAATGCAACCCGTTTGGCTCCCATCTCTATGTCGAAGACAGTAAAGATTAAACTCCAGCGAAAATCAGATTATTCAACACGCGGCCCAGATGTTTCTCATTTCATCTGGTTTTCTGTAGAGGATTCTTGCATACACATTTTACTTTGTTCGGAGAGGGAATAAAAATAACATGAGTAACGCTACAGAAGTATGTGATTTGGAGCTCAGATCTGTACGAGATCAACAATCCATTGCTGGGATATATTACAATTACATTGTATACACTCAGCCTCGCCTCAACATTCACTTAGACGGAGCTAAAAAGAGTCTTTTTAAGCTTAAAACATTTAATACATATCTTATATAATATTATTGCAACTACTAAAGCCATGTTAAAAAGCACTTCCAGGAAACTACAAAATTCATCTGCATTTAATGCTTATTTGCACATCTGCATTTAAATCAAAGCGACTGTACTGTACTTTATTAGTAAAACATTGTTGCATACAGAAATCGATGGACGAAGTGCAAGAGGCATTTGTTTTTTAGTTACTATATCAATGCAATTCATTGAGAAGCAATGCAAAAACCTTTTTTTTTGTCGGCTGATACAACGTCTCTAACCTCTTCATCCTGACTTTTCTAAGCAAATACAGTTTTAAGGGATTGTTTGTGATGAGCGTTCCTTTTTTGCAAGTTGTTAACAAAACTAATAATAATAATAAAAAAATAATCCTGTATTTGTGAAAGAAGCATGTTTGACATGCGCAAATTAAGAACTCCAAAAGATTATGGATGACTGCGGCAGAATGTTTGAAGCCAATCTCGAAGAGAACAGATAGCGCTTATTAAAATATTTGAGATGTTTTGCAGGATCTTGAAGTCAGGGTGTTGTTAGCTGTTTTTGTATGTGCTGTAACTCATACATAAAAAGAGCACGCAAGGTTTCATGCCACAAACTTGCAGCCTATTAGGCAGCTGACAGAGTTCACATTCGTCCTTGCAATCAACCGTAAAAGACTGAGGAGGTCAAACTCTCCCTTATTGAGCCAATCAAGAGAAGAATGAAGAGCAATAAGCCTTTCTTTCACTGAGAAACAATTAACCTTAGCCTTGTACCAATTATGAACACAATTAACAAAATATGTACTGGAGCGGTTCATCAAATTTAAAGGATCAATCGATTTTAATAAACTCTTTCTATTTTGATTTTTGTTATACGTGAGTGCAGAACCATACCTGATCCAGAGTCAAACTTCTTGTCAGACCTGCAAGGACAGGTTATTAACATCAAAATATTGACTACCAAATAAAGATGAAATAAAATGGGCATTTTAAAGACGGGACATTATGGACACTCACGTGAAAAGAGAGGCACCGCAAACGACACAGTGGTAGGTTCCATCCTCTTTGTTATCTGTGTATTTTCCTGTGAAAGCACTGGGGATGAAAAAACAACACAAACTGTGACTTCATACATTAAAATGACAAACTTTGCATAAAGTGCTAATCCATATCACTGCTTATTTCAGTAACAGGCCTCAAAATGCACCTTTCAGCTTTCTTTCTTTGCTCTCTTCTCACGGGCTAAGGGGCATTTTCCACATTCCTACTGCCAATGGGCCGATAAATACTTTCCCCACGTGTGTTTTACACTGAGTGATGGAGGGAAAGGGAGGAAGTGGCAGTGTTTTCCCTTCTATGCTACATCCTACTTCTACTCTATCTCATGGCATTGGGTCGTTCGGGAGAGAATGTGCCATGAGTCAAGCATAAAGAAATCCGCACAGGGAATATTCAGTCAACACGCTAAAACAAGATGCTTGCAATCGAAAAAAAAAAAAAAAATCTAAATTCAATGTTTGTTTGGATACACCCACTCATTGTGTGTTATTTTTTCACCTTTTAGAATAAGAAGTTGTTGGAATATATTTGAATTACAAACGACCCCCATCAAAAACAATGACTTCATAAATCATTACAAATTAAAAGTAATAATAATTACATAACATTTATTATTCCTATTGTTAAGATTGCATTTGTAATACACTATAAACTATATACCAATTTATTTTTTAAACTGTTTGATTATTCATTATTAATTGCATCAATCTATGAATAAGTTATTTTTATCTGCAACATTACTCTTTTGGATTTCTAATTGAGGCATGTCCAAACCTTTGAATGAAAATGTATTTTAAAGTGTCTTTTAGCTAGGATGGGTGGCCCACCTCTCTGTGCCCTTTTGCTGAGTAACATGGTACTGCATGGGGGTCAAACGCTTCCTCAGCTCTTCCTCTGGGAACGTCTTGGGCCATGTCTTCTTACTTCGGCACGTTCCTACAGGTGAAATAAGTGAGGTCAGGTAAACGTAAGTGTAAAGCAGTGCAGAATTATTAAAAATCTAGGTTTCTATGTGACTCCTTCCAAGCAGGAGTCAGCACTTTTGTCTGGTTACTTTGGTTGCATATGATTTGGTTTGGCCGATAACAAAAGATGTCTACTTTAATTCCTGACTCGACTCTTGCCTGGAAAAAAATCACGGCGTCAGTGACACACACAGAACTCAAACGCTCCATCAGTGATGTGCTACAGCCAAAGTATTACGCCGAGGCAAATTTGATTTTCACTGCATAACATACGCAATGAGTTATGACATTCGAGATGAGCGCTCATGTTGGCTGTTTATACAGAAGGCAGCGATCTTGACTGCTAGACTAGCTTTACAACAATGCTGACCTCTAGAGGTCAACCTGAGGAGTGAGTAATTGTCACCAGAAGGACTTTCAAAGTAATTGATTAAACAGCGGCACAACTTCTACTGATAACAAACTTTAAAACATCAGGGAGGACGCAAAAAATAATAAGAATAATAAAAAAAGGACCCCGAAACATCCCCTCTGGCAACCGTAAAGTCCTCAGAAGAAGACAAGCACTGTAGCCATGTTTTTAAAGGGGGCCAGATGTCCATCTGCATGCCATTTAGTCACCGGGACACGCAGCAGTTTTAAATTACATACAATTCTACTGCAATTTCCCATTACAGAGTGCTTTCTCCCTGCTTTCCACCTTTTTTCCTGCTAATAATGATTTTTTCACTCGTGTTCCTGTGGGGTCTGTCCTGCTCCCGTATTGTTTCGCCAGTTTTCAGCTTGCGTTTTGGTGAGAGCGGGTCTCCCTTCACTTAGACTATGTGGAGAATTCCTCTCGACAAGATTGAAACCATGTGAATGGAGGAAATAATGGGGTCTTTAAAGGTCCCTCTGGTGAATAGGCTCCATTGATTGGCCCTGCTCTGTCCAGCGAGTACAAAGTTACTTCTGACA
This sequence comes from Enteromius afrohamiltoni, assembly GCA_034779775.1. Taxonomy (NCBI): domain Eukaryota; kingdom Metazoa; phylum Chordata; class Actinopteri; order Cypriniformes; family Cyprinidae; genus Enteromius; species Enteromius afrohamiltoni. The sequence continues at coordinate 6,769,840 of JAUYWG010000034.1, forward strand.
AACATGGGGAAGAGGGGAGGAGAGCGCACAGAGGAGGGGGTCGCCTCCCTGCAGGACTCTCCCGTATTCCTTTCGACTCTGTGAGAGGGGTCTTCTGGATCCTATTAGTAAGACAGAGAGAGAATTCCTACTTTTTTGTGTAAGGGCTCTGAACACTATTTATACTGTGTGAGAGAGGGAGGGATAAAGGGGGGGAAAAAAGTGTTTTATTTCTTGGTTTGTCTAGAAAAGCCTCTAAGGAGGCATTTAAAGAAATTCAGGAATTCGGTCTGTGTCACCCCCTGCAAATGATTTAGTTTTGGTGCACCGAGAGGTCACGCTACAAATCAGCACGTTGTTCCAACATCCCTCCACTAACCTCAAGTGAAAGTTATTTCCTAATTGGATGCAAGATTTGTTTTTAGCATGGGCCTTTTGCTTTACACCAAAAATATCACGTCTTCCCCCAGACATTTTTCATGCTTCTTCTCACCTATTCTCAGCTAATCGCTTTCCAACTTTTTGAGAGGGTTTGCAAGGCAGTGCTGTGGTAATATTGCCCAATTTAATATAATAAATTAGGTTTTGTACTTTCACACTATTAATGGCTCTATTAATATATATATATATATATATATATATATATATATTACTGCTGTCATTCAAAATAAAAGTTATTTTTATATTTGCATAATATACATGCGTGTACTTTTTAAACTCATTGTGTGTATGTATATATATATATATATAAATAAAAATACACACACAAGCATGTAACTATGACGATTTCCTCAATAGACTTTTAATTAGCTGATTATTAATAGTTAGTAAGGTAGTTGTTATGTTTAAGCATTGGGTAGGATTAGGGATGCAGAATAAGGTCATATAGAAAAGGCATTGTTATGTGTTTAATAATATACTAGTAGTATGCATGGTAATAAGAAACTAATAGGTTAGGTGTAACCATAAAATAAAGTGTTACCTGTATTTTTTTTATTGTTATTTTTTTATTATTTTTTTTTTTTACCTGTATTTATATATACATAATTAATGTACACAATACACATACATAATAAAATAAAAACAATATAATATATATCATTAATTTTAAGTGCTAAAATTTTCATTTCAGCTTAAAATCAATAAAATATTTCTTAATGCACTATATAATATATACACACACACACAGTACATCAAGACATTTTTTATTGATTTTGAGCTGAAATCAATGAAAAGTTTAGCACTTAAATATTCAGTAATTTATAGTAAAAAACAATATTGATTTCCTCACAATATGATCTTATTTGTACTAACTTGCAACTTTTCTTTCTTACGCCTATTCAGTCATATCACTAAAAGCATTTCATTCACACACATTTGAACAAAATCCTGTCAGGTTTTATTATTTTCTCCCAGAAACACCCAGTTATTGATATTAATCTACTGATGTGTCTTATTAAACCTCTGAAAGGTTTTAACTTGCACCAATCATTACTTCACAAAAATGCAATTAGATACAACTAGCTGACCAAAAATCTCCCTCAGAAAACACCCCGTTTCAAATGTGAGTCTCATCTAAATTCCTAAAATGGAAAATGCAAATACAAATGCAATCATTAGTAGATCATGTTAAAGCTAGACTGATCATGCAAGCTTAAAAGAAGGTGAGTAAGGTGTTATTCCACGAGCAACTGAAGAGCTAAACAGAGGGGGAAAAAAAGAGCAAAGCCAAAGGTGACATTTCCAAGGCAAGGGGTCATCAAATGCAGAAAAACCAACTCAAGCATCAGGGGGAACCTGATAACCGGAAACCCACTAATGATCTTAAAGTATTACCTATTTATCTGTTCAGCTGTCCATGCATTAATGCAAAGACAGTCAAAGTGACACATGTCAGGCTGCCTTTAGTTAAATCCAGAAGTTGGTTTCTCCACAAGTGACTTTTTCATCAACCAAACACACACACGCACCCCTTGCTGAACGCTCACACACACGTGTGCACACAAATGAAAGCGTCGAGAAAGCAAAGCACACTGCACACACACACACACAGCATCCAGGTGACCTGAGGGGAGCCCGCAGGCCTTGAGTTTTACAGGTTGGCCTTGGCTGACCAGATGCAGTAGATTGAACCCGGACATGGCTGCGGCCGATGCTGCTGGGAGAACAGAAACAGCAGCGAGACAGGAGCCGCCTGCTAAAACACCCTCCTACCACTCAGGCTAAAAAATCATAAAGACAGACACAGTCGAGGAGGGAGAGGAAGGAGAAAAAAAAAAAACACAACATAGGTCAACACAGATGTCAGTCACAGAGATGGACACTTAGAGCAGCCTATCACGGGATGGCTGACACTTCTCATGCAGAGAATGACTGATTAACGTCTCTGTGTAAAGAGAGGGAAGTGAACAGGAATGATAAAGATGTAAAACATATTACCCACAAGTCAAAAGAGAACCTTGCATCCTGAAGACATGTTTACTTACATAAATGACAGTTAAATATCACAAGGTATAATATATATATATTAACTTCATATAAAAGAGTGGCGTTTTAATAAAACAATGTTTAGACAACAAACTTAAAGCAGCCAGTTTTCATTTTTGATTGCTGACAGTCTAATGTATAAGAAATTGGAGATTTAAAGAAAAAAAGGTAACCGCATCTTTTTATCTCACAATTTTGAGTTAACATATAAGTTAAGTTAACATATAGCAACATCTTTTTTGTTGTTGTCGTCAGAATTAAGAAAATATCACACAATTCTCAGTTTATACATCACAATTCTGGCTTTCAATTCTAAATATTTTCCTCAGAATTATGAAAAAAGTCTGAATTGTAAAGTATAATAAACCGTCAAAATTGTGATATAAAAAAGTTGCAATTATCTTTTCCATTTCGGGCTTACATCTGAGATTAATGGGGGGTGGGGGATGATTATTTGACATCTTTGAGGAGCGATTAGAAGGTCAGAGAACTTCATTAGTGGAAACAACATTTAATTTATGTCAAGTTAAATGAGCTGTTATTAGTTTCGGAATTCAGAGCCTTGAGAAGACAGAAAAAAAGAAAGGGCAGAAGCATTTTGCATAGAAAACAGAAAAGAAAAGCTGCCATACAGCAAGCTTATCAGCGGTTTCTATGGCTGTAGCACGTCAGTTGTGTGTCTGTGGGCCATAAAGAGAAAACTAAACCTTTTCATTCAATTTATACTAACACACATTAGCAGCTTTGTTTATATCATGTTACTTGCAAACCAATGCACGACACGACAGTCTAGTTTAATTTAATTCAACTTTGCAGATTATATATCCTAGCCACATTGGTTACAGTACCTAGCGTAGTGGGTGGAATCAGTGCTAGGAGCGGCCTTGCGGACTTATGAGAACCACTGCATTGGAGCAGGACCATGGATGCGCAAGGTGCCATGGATCGCAGAAGACGGACAGCCATCCTGGCCTACGGCAAACTCGAGCGCACTCTGAAGAACGCTGGAAGGTTTTTAAGACCTTCTCCAAGCCTTCTTGTAACTATAAAGACCTATGGAAAAGGTAGCTTTAAACTGTTAGAGGCCAAAGATTGTGGGAAATTACAGCTGAACTATGGGAGCCATAACAGGCAAAGCCACAGAGCGCTGCTGAGAGCGAGGGTGAAGCTGTGGTTTATAAGGAATGAGGTCCATCTAGTGGTTGTGCAGGTGTGTGAGGAAAAGGAAAAGATCTTTTCATCTACTGCAACAGGGAGACAGGAGAAGAGTGCAAATGGCAAATTATCATCAGAAAGAGCTTGAGTAGTAAATCTTGATCTTGAATAGTACCCATTTCTTAGAGTGGAGGAAAAACGTATTTGGATATATATGCATTATGTAGAATCTGCCATTAAACAAGCTAATCTAATTAATCTTCAACAATATACCCAGTTTTTTTTCCATTTAGAAAAACACACACATATACATATATATATATATATGAATAAATAAAATATAAATATATATTTAATTTAAAAAACATATGACATTCTGATATATTAAAAGTATTTTATATTACAATATTTAATTTATAATGATATTATTATACAATTTTGTACAAAATTAAAAATAATAAAATAATAATAATAATAATAATAATAATAAATTACGCCACTGAACACAAATAATAAAGCAGCCATGATTGGTTTGTATCGAAAAAAGCTGAATTGTTAGAGAAAATTAATGCCACTGGATTCAGACACTTGTTGGCACTCAGGACTGGTCTGTTGAGTGGTTTTAACATATGAACAGATACAGACACAAGCAAGGCCACATCTTAAAAATACCCAGCAATCACTTGCAGAGAGGACTATAAATAGAGGCCGATTACAGCTCTGCAGAAACACACCACAGGTCTGTGTTTGTCTACAGCTTGACGTTTACATCATTTGCATTCCAGAAAGATCTCGTTAAACGGTTTGAACGCTTGCCTCATGCATCTTACTGCATGTGTGTTTTGTTCATTTATTTATTTTACTCTGTTTAGCGGCACTGATGAACCGCATGCAAGGAAAGCCAAACCTTAATGATCATTTCTGGAACCTGATGAGAGAGGCTCGTTAAACAAACGTCATTTTGACAACTGCTTCTCATCACCATCAATAAACTGCCTTTATCTACTGAGTGAGCAAGCAGGCAAAATAAGAGCATTTACTCACCAAAAATATCAAGTATCAATGCAGTTTATAAATAAAGCATGCTTGATACTTCGGGTACAGTGACAGTTATAACTATATAAGGTCATAAAGTGATGTTTAAAACCGATCAGATCTGTGCAAACGATTGCCTGGTTTAGATGGTTGCAGGGGCATTGTGGCCAAAGTGAATCCTAGGAAATGAAAGCATAACAAATGATGCGTGCGTTTTGTTTGGCAACAATAGGATTTTTAACATACTGAATTTCATGAATCACAAGCACAAACATTATATAAATGCATCTATGTTATCAGATGACTGAGCATGTTTATTAGACAGGTGTCAGGAGTTTAGAGGGCAATTAAATAAACATGACATCAAATATTAACGTCTTTCAATGGTCTGCACTTACAAAGAAGTACCACGGTATAGCCTACTTGAAAGTACGGAGTCTCACGATAATACCGTGCTGTGTTACAGTAGTCATTTTTGTAAGGGTGTGGTTTGCATAAACAAATAATGAAACATCGCTGCTATGACATCACGTGTGGGAGGATACATAGTTTATACATACATTGTAGCTATACAAAGTGTGACTGATATGCTTCATACAGAAGACTAGGAAAATTCGCTGTGGTTATTTACGTGATAGTCTGTCATATTACAGTACGAGCATAAAAAATGATGGCACAAACGCGTAAAAATGTTAGATTTCAACTGCGTCGTTTTTAACCTGACATTAAAGTGTAACGGTGTTGTGTTACACATTCAACGCGTAACTTATACCCTGTTGCCCACATTGAAGTCACTTAAAAAGTGCGTGATAAACAATATAAACATAAAATAAGTAGTTACACGTACCAGACAGCAGAAATAGCGTTAAAACCGAGTAGAACAGCAGACTAGAGAGTGAAGGGGGGCCGATGTGAGAGCAGAGCATTTGTCAAACAGCGACACGACCGTGTACTTCTTAGGTAATGACAAGTGCATTCTGGGAAATTCCTCTCGCTGGGCAGACGAGCTCCTAATATGAGCAATGCGTAATTTGCGCGCAGTTATTCAGCGCGAAGCAGTCTGTGCGCGCTGGTGAACTAATTACGTCTCTAGATTGTTTCAAAAATGTGGCTCATGGTTTCATATCAAACTGATTATTTTCTTGATGTTTAATGTAGTTATGAGGAACCCTCGCTAGATTTGGCTTTGCATGCCGTCGTCACATCCTACTGTTATGCAAACTAGTGAAAAGCTTAAAGCAGTAGTATAATGCTAATAAAATGAAACTACGCAGATTAAAACAATTTAATCATAGAATGGAATAGAATCATACTAATGTTCATTTTTTTTAATAGACCATGATTATACTCCATATTTTTAATGTTTTCTATTAAAAGTTGATATTATAATTTACCATTGAATGTTAAGCAATACATTAATTGTCCGACTCTACATGTGGTTATTTTAATGGTGCCATCTTTATTTACCATTTATATATATGTATATAAATAAATAAACATACACACACACAAATATATATATATATATATATATAAGCAAAACAAGAGTAAATAACTATATATCTAAAAGGATCCTACAGCATATATATATATGTGTGTGTGTGTGTGTGCTGTAGATAAATATATAAAGCAATGGGAATTAAGCAGGGGAATTAAATTATGTAACCATTTAAAAAGAATATAAAAATGAAAAATAGATGCATTTTGAACAGCTTTTGATTTCTCTGATATTTAGAGGAACACAAATAACTTGTTGCAAAATAGGACCAAAAATGGAAATTGCAAACTTGTGAATCTTGTCCATTTATGTTTACTAATATGTTATCCATACAAAAAAAACAAACAAAAAAAAACATTAATAACGGATTAAAAAATATCTATTGATAAACATACTTTAAGTATGCCATTATGTTTTCAATTGCACTACTAACTTGTTCACCTAGATATCTGGTTTGGGCAACAACCGTAAACTTTTCCTAGAAATGTTTTCAACAATTAAAAGATCCACATAATCTGAAAAGACATGTTTTATATAAACGTAGATGGGAAAGTCAGCGCATGTAGGTTATGTGACAGAATCTCGTCAAGGAAGGAAATAAACATGAGTAATAAACAAGTACATTTTATTTACCTCATATCCACCCGAACTGCATCTAAAAAAAAGCTGATAAATCTTCCGTGATCCAAAATAGACATGACCGCAGCATGACATGCTGTTTATGAATGTGTCCCGATACAAATTAGAATCAGATCACCATATCAGGCTGCGACTGTAGCACAAGTGCATACAAGAAGTCAGAAAACAACTTCCATCAAAAACGTCTCCTTTGGAAATTTAGAAGGGCCGGGGACAGATTAAAAACAGCAACAGGATGGCATTTAAAATCTGCCAAGTGACCGGTAAGGGGGGGAAAGAACATCCATCTGCACCAATTATAATGGGAAAAGCATAACTTTTTAAAATATAAACAAAACAACAGTAAATAATTGTATACTTGAATATAATCAGGCTGTGACAATTAAGACTAGTGTTCAGAAACATGGCATTGAAGGGGAACAAAATTGTTCATTTCGCTCACAAAGCCATGTAGACCATTCCACATGACACGTCTCTGAATGCAGCAGTGTAGTTATTCTGTTGGCAAGAAACAAACAAGAGCTTATGACGATTTCAGTTTCATACAGATGATTTCAACCACCACCATTCAACGAGATATTTACAGCACCCCTTTCCAGAGTGTGTGCATGCTGTTCTTGGACTAAAAACTACCAAAAAAAAAAAAAAAAAAAAAAAAAAACAACCAAACAAAAAAAAAAATAAAGGGAATACATCAGCTAAAACAGCATCAGGGAAATAAACATCCACAATATATGATACAATTCAAAGCTTAAATATAGGCATACTTGAACCAGCACATGCAGCTTTGTATAGCCCAACAGAGCTCCTTGAAATTAAGGAGGGGAGTTAGTTACATAAAAAAAAATAAAAATAAGCAGAGGCCAGAAAACTCTCATTCGTGTTGTGAGATTTAGTGAGAAGTTGGAAGCCATTTTTTGTCATCGAATCCATAGACGGTTGATCAAAAACAATGAAAATACATAAGAAACAGAAATTTGTGTCCACTTGCACCAGATATGAGAAGGACAGAGATTGCATCGTCCACTTCTCCTAAAAGTTTTCACCGGACCGAGCAACTCTCTTTCCACCGGTTACACCGCCAGTGTGTGCATCTCCCTTTCTTTCTTTCCTTGATACCGAGGGACAGGAAAAAATAAGAAAAACAAAAAAAACAAAAAAAAAAAACACAGCAGCTCACAGGTTTAAACACCATTGCTTGCATATGGCTGACAAAACTAATTGGGCACCCCAGGTGGCCCAACCGTAAAAGCTCCTGAACACAGTTCTCTCTGGTAAAGAGGACGCAGGAGAAGGGAGCCTCGTATATAGCGAAAGAGAGAGCAGAGAGGATGGTGGTGGCCACTAGCATGTGCCTCAAGAGAAACCCAGTGAGCTGGATGTGCTGGATCGCTGGTTCAGGCGAGACATGCTGTTCATGCTGGAGCTGGAGGGCTTGAGGGGCGTGTTGCAGCCCAGGGCTTGTGGGAAACGCTGGTGGTAGCGATCCAGACGCAGATACTTGACCGTCACCAGCTTACCTGTGGAAAAGACAGGACAGATTTAAATTGACTTCATAAATTGCATATCCAGTTCCTCTGATTGATCTAGAATAAATGTAACGTTTATTTACCGTCAAACCAGGAGCCATGAAGCGCTTTGAAGGCTTTCCCAGAATGCTCTGCTGAAAGGCACTTCACGTAAACGCAGCCCTAGATGGGAACAAAACAAGGCAAATAAACCTATTAATTAAATGCTTCTAGGAATATTACTCTGTTCCAAAACAAAGAAAAATTTTCAATCACCATCATATCCTTTGTGAACAAGGCAATACCAGAATGCACAAAACTTAAACTAGTTAAAAAGAAATACAGTTCTGTGTGATTAAAAAAAACATATACATAAGAACAATTATATGTTCGCCCAGTTTAATTTTGCTCATATTATCGTCTACTACAAATTAGTTTATCATCACGCTAACGTCAAACTCCACTCAAATCAGCTTGAAAGCAATCCAATACGGTGAAAAATAAATTGTCCTAGTGTTGTCCTAGTCTTCTAAAGTCTTCTAAAAATTGGCCACTTATGCCTTTAAAGGCAGCAGGCAACTCATGTTTTGGACAAAAACCTATAAACAAAGCTTGTGTAATGTGTAATGTATCACACAGGATCCTCACCTCTCTTGAGTTTTTGTCAACAGCTATGTGAACGATTCCATCGTTATCACTGCACTTCTCTAAAATGGCTTCTTGAATGGCGAGGTGCCAGTTTTCCCCCACTTCCCTGTTCAAGAGCGAAAAACTGAGCAGTGAGACTACATTAATGCAAAACTACATACAATTATGCAAGTGTATACATTTTACTTATACAACCAATCCGATGCGAGGTCACATGCAGTTCGAAACTTACATGACTGGATCAAACATGTTGCGAATCTTCAAGCACGGCGTTAAGCTGTTTGGTGGCGAATTTCTTCGGTCCAAGGGAAATGCTGAAGAATAAAACAAGCCACTTTAGGTTCGTGAGCATATTCTATATGTCCAAAAAAATTTGCGTTAACATGAGGGAAGTCCTTCAGACAAATCAATCAGAAGGAGGTGCCCACATGTTTGCACAAGTTTGACCTTTAAATGCAGATGATTGACTCCACACATGAAAATTTTACCTTGGCCTTGCCAGACTTTGGAGGGCATGCTGGACATCTTATCAGGTGACATTGAAGGCTGAAGCCACCGCCACACCATGAAGTCCGCCCCTCCAATCCTCTGAGTTTCGGTCCGGATGCGGGACTCATTAGCTGAGAGGAATGCAACGGCTCTATCCCACACCTTTTTCATCTTCTTTCTGAGAAAGGAACAATGCACATGCACTTCAGAAAAAGCTGCACCAGGAAAAGAGGGCGTTTCATCCAAAAATGCAAAATGAGTGCTGCACTTTGCAAAGATGCCATACCTCTCTTGAGGTTGGACAAGAGAGTCACGGACGTGAGGGATGGGTAAATAACGCTGCAAGTCCTTATTCTCCTGATAGGCTTCATTGTGGTTTCTCATTACATCTGTGAAAACACAAAGCACAAGTGTTAAGATGCTTTAAACCTGCATTGTGTCATTTCTGCGCTAAAATTACAGCCTAACGATGAGGCAGTCTTACCGATGATCCTCTCCACCATGTCATACATCTGTCTAGTTTCCTCCTCTTCTTTGCGCCATCTGTATTTCATGTAATACACCAAACCCAAAACTACACTGATGCCTATAGAGAAATGCAAGAAAGGTTAGTGAATCTTCCCAGTGTAAAAAGCACCAACTTCTGAAGGAAATAGAAGCCAACCTGCAAGGACGAAGAGAACTCTGTGGAACACAGTGAAGAAGGCGCGTCTGAGGCGGCAAAAGAAGGACATGCGGGGGTGGATGGACTCCAGACGGGAGACTTCCGATACATCCTCTATTGGTTGAGCAGGGTCTTCACCAATCAACCTGCCAAGAAACCAACATCCCCCCTCAATGAACACAGGAAAACGGCACACACAGAGTAATAGATAGATAGATAGATAGATCATCAGGTACCTTATACCAACAACATCTTTGGTTTTCATGATCCACTCTAAAGACGTTTCAATCAAGTTTTCATAGGCTTCATTTTGGAGCTTGAAAGAGAAAGATGCTTTATTATAATGTGCATTTTCATTTTGGTAGAGCCACTATTTCCCAAATGATACAAAAGGTCAGTGTCAATTAAAGAAACAATGCAACTTGATGAAACCCTTCAAAATATTAAAACAAACCTTGAGGTACGTAGAGGCGTCACTAAAAGACACACTTCTGTTTAAAGGATTTTTATTGTCTCCACAATCATGTTCTCCTGAAAGGCAAACAAACGGTTGCACTTTTTAATTCTGGATATATTCAAATAATTTAAATAACGTTTTAGTTGTATCTGAATGCTCACCTGCAACATTGGCTAGGTGCTCATGCAGAGACAGGAGCAGGTTAAGGATGAGGTCTCGGTCTTTTACGTCCTGTTCAAATCAATGCAAGTAATTGTTGTGAGTGCAAGTTTAAGCACAGTAAAACCAGAAATATCTTTGTTGGAGGGAAAAGGGAATTTGCTTGAATTTAGTTTTTAAACGTGGGACGCAGGTGAGCAGATACTTACATACTGCTGATCAAACTCTGGTCCGAACGGGTGAAGTATGACTGGGAAAAAAAAAAGAAAAAATAGGGTTGAGAAATAGCATTACTCAGCACTAGACAAATTCTAACGAAATGACTGGATGGCATTTCCCAACTATGCCGTTGAGGAGGGCTGCTCATCGTCTAACATTTGAGGGTGTGACTACGAGCGAGAGTCTCTCATCATCTCACACTTGACTTGAGTCATTGTCTGAACATTGTGCTTCTGTCCTCTCTCTGGCCCAAGCCCAGATTTAACACAGCAACTGCCCCCTGCATGTCTCAATCATAGACTGCATGGGTCTGGCTTATCAGACCTGAGCTGTCTGATGTAGCAAGCCATTTAATACATCAATCTCTGACAGGAGGAGATAGATATTGACATAAACTCCGAAAAAAACAAATGTTTTTTAATTTTTTTGGTTGAGCTATAGTACATTTAATTTTCTTAACTGTGGTAAAAGCACTAAAATACAATGCCCTCCACTAATGTTGGCACCCTTAGTAAATCTGAGCAAAGGTGGCTGTGAAAATAAATCTGTATTGTTTATCCTTTAGATCTTTCGTTCAAAAACATGTACAAAATTCTAACCTATCATTGAATTAAAACAATTGTAAGGGGGAACTTTTTTTTTCTCCAATACTTGCTGGCCACAATTATTAGCACCCCTAAAATTCTTTATGAGTAAAATATCCCTGAAGTATATTCCCATTCATATCACAGTTTTGAGCACTCCAGGTTGATTATGAACATGAAAATATGGCTTCCGGTTTCACAGAAATATATATAGGAGGGAAAACAAAGCCCAAAATCCCTTAATCTAGACTCGTTTAAGAACCACAGCTGAAGAATTGCAAAAAACAGTTGAGTCTCAGGTTCAGAAAACCTGACTCTGTTAGAAATCTAATAATGGGCCGTTGTTGGGTCTTCCACTGGGACAATAACCCAAACACAAACATCAAAATAAACAAGAATTAGTCACTGAGCACAAAATGAAGTGTTTGCCATGGCTGTCCCAGTCCTCTGACCTGAACCTGAGTGATGTGAACTAAAGAGGAGAAGCACCATCATGGAGCTAGTAATCTAGAGGGTCTGGAGTGATTCTGGATGAAAGAGTGGTCTCTTTTCTCTTATCAGGTGTTCTCCAAACTCTTCAGGCATTACAGGAGAAAACTCAGAGCTGTTCTCTTGGGAAAAGGACATACTAAAAATTGGGTGCCGATAATTGTGGCCAACATGTAGTGGAGAAAGACATTTATTTCATCATGAGTTTTTCTCCCCATTTTCAATTGTTTTACTTCAATAATCGGTTAGAATTTTGCAAGTGTTTTGAACGAAAGATCAAAAGGACAATTTATTTTCACAGCCACCTTTGCTTGGATTGACCAAGGGTGGCAATATTATTGGAGGGCTCTGTGCATGGCCAAAAGTGGCCTACAGACCAATGGCGGCATATTTAATTTTTGACAACAGAAATAGATGTACGGTTTGACAGACTATACTATTGTTTAAAAACCTAATTGTTCAGCTGACAAAACTAACATTTTTGTAACAAAAACAGTTTTAAAAGTTGCCTATTGTGAAATCTAGGACCTATTTTCTAATCTAACTATGGTCGGCTTCTAATTGTTAATTTCAGAATTAACAATAAAATAAGCAATATCATCTTATTTATAAAAAAGTGCACAAAAGTAGCACTTGTTTCTCTGACAAGTTCTCAACCTACTAAAATATTAGACATGACAGAACTAAACTTGTTCTGTGTTCAGTATGACTATGTTCAGCATTGGATACTTGGAATACGGTTATAAAAAAATACTACACAGTGATAAACATTTCATACAGCTTTATGCTACATTGTCGCCACATGACCTAGTTACACTGCAGTTCAGCAAGCAGCATCCTGTGTTCAATTAAGAAACAAAACGTAAAAAATTCAAATGTTTTGCAGTCTGATCAAATAATGAGTCAGGATGGTTTAAATGACTTTAGGATGTCATACAGGAAGATCAAGTCAGGTGCTTTGCGGTGTATTGTAGTGACATTTTATGTACACAGACTACTTAAACACTGTACATGTAGTGCACACAGTGGAAATACTAGCAGTTTTGTAGGGTATGTCGTTCAGCATAACCTTAATTACAAGCTGCAAACAGCAATCTGAGCAAGTAAAAATCTGATACACACACTGTATGTGTCACACTAAAAGTGAGAATTAGACATTTAGCCGGCCAGAGAGAAGTCAGTCGCTCTAGCTGGCCGCAAGCTCCTAGAGTCCCCTGAGAGACAGACAATTAGGCCGCTTTAGCTTGTCTGTGACCTAGATGTCTGCAGCACGCTCTCCAGTCAAAGCTCCCTCCCTGAGAGACCGGCCATGCCACAAATATACATAGTAATTCATCAGTCAGCTTCCTCTCAAGAGCCGTCTCTGCCTCCAGAGCACTTTACTCTGATGGTACTCAAGCTATTTAAACTGAGTGGCGTTGCATGCACATCCAAGAACAGACTTTCTCTCATCTGGGAAAACGCATCAAAAGATTAATGCTGGCTATCACATTATGACCATAACGGATGTCAACATGTCAAAATGTGGGGACTACCAGACTAGCCATAATTATTATCAAATAAGAGACTCTCAGAGAGTTCCCACACTTTTCAAGAGTGAATTTCCATGACTTTTCCAGTCATTTATAACTCCGGAGTATTCTAAATAATTCCATTTCATTTATTCTGAATAATTGAAGCACAAAACTTACAAGATAAATATTAAATACAATCGTCCCTGTAATTAAGATAAATGTACATTCTCAATGACCTAATGATGACTCATTTAGATCAACATTTTAAATAGTATGAAGGACATATCATACTGGCATATCATGGAGCCTGCACATATTTCAAATGCAAATACCTCTCTCTGTCCCATAAAGCACCACAGGCAAAGAACATTTCCTGTCTAAGAAGGTGCCAGTGGTCTGGGGTGATGAGTGCTGTGTGAATTAGCCATGTTTGACTCATGGAGTTGCAGAAACAATTAGAAAAACTTTAAGACACTGTCTAAAGAATTAAATGTGTCTTTTTTTACACATGTGCTCTAGGCTAATTTTACTGAGTAAATCAATACAAATTAATTTCACTTTTGCCACATTCACCAGATACTAAACCTCAGTGTGCAGACAATCATTTAAGAGATGCAACACCATAAATAGCACTTAACATTAATCTCAAAGAATGATTTCGACATTGATATACCCCAGTATTCACTTGACTATAAGTCTTTCAAAGCACATCAGTTTCAATGCACCACGGTACTGCCACTTTTCCCCAATGGTATTAAAACATTTTTGAGACCAGGTGTACAATGTAAATATTGCATAAGAATACTGTACACGTCAGCATTGCAAGTACTATAATATTACAATCTGGTACATCAGTAGCACAACCATGTTTTTGGTGACCATGGGACCTTGGAAACCGGGAGGAAGTATTAAATGGTATTTCTGTGGCCCTCAATCAGTAGCATCAAATGTGAGCATTGCACCATGGTAAAACCATGTTTATGGTTTAATCCTACTTATCCATTTTGAAATAATCAAACAGCGCTATCTGATAGCAATGCTTGTAAACCTTGTAAAAAGGTATACATCGGACTAGATTTTGAGGCACATGACACATTCACCACTTGATACTTACTGCCTGCATCCCCCTCGGAGGAGCTGGATCCCCTCATCCGCAGGTACATGAGGCCCAGCAGGACGAAAAACAGACAGGCTGCTGTCAGGAGGAACATGGACAGGTAGTGAGCGCTGAAGCCGCCGGTAGCGGACACCTCCTCCCGTTTAAACTGCTGCAGGAGCTCGTCCTCGGGGACCGCGGTGCGCTGCTTGAGCTTGAGGGTTGAGGCATGGCTGTATGAGTGGTTGGAACCGGTGTGGTTCGAGTGGTTCGCTCGGTAGGTCGCTGTGTAGGAAGGAAAACGCGGTCTGAGCCCGATACTGATCCGACTGCTGCTGCAGGGGGACTCGCCGTCTCCGTTGTCGAGGTGGTTCTTATTAAAAGCGCCGCCGCCGGTGTTGCCATCATCCCCGTCAATCCCGGAGAGTTTCTGGTAGCTGCGGCTCACGTAGCTTCCGCTGAACTCCCTCGGTTTCTTCTCATCTCGTTCCCCGAGCATATCTAGACTGAAGTCGGGGGTATCATGCGCCGTCTTCTCCGCGTTCCAGACGCTCCGGTACGGCGAAGAAGAGGAGGCGGCTGGACTGTGTCTGGAAGTCAGGCGGCGTTCGTGGGGACGTTCTCGTTCACCCTCCTCTTCCTCCTCCTCGTCTGAATCAGAGTAATCCCTGGCTAACTTACTACTGTTAGACTCATAAAACGCCTTATTCCCGTTCAAAGCCCGACTGTCTCTTTCCGTTTCCTCTAAATCGTTGGACTTGCCTCGGTCTGCCCACCACGGAGACGCAGAAACGCTTTTCCTGTCCACGGATAAGCCGAGGGAGGCGGCGGGTGTTCCTACAGGCCTGACCGTGGGTGTCTGCAGCGCGGATCCTCGGTCTCTCCTGCTGCCGCCGTGATTCGGGCCTCCTTTCTTCTGCGGCGCCTCCGCGTCCGACTCGTCCGAGCTGAAGCCCAGCACGAGCTTTCCGGGTCTGCGCTTTTCGCTCCGGCTGGCGCTCAGACGCGTGACGTCACCGTCCGGTGGCCTGGCGCTAAGTCCCGGAGCTCGCGCCGCGGCGCTGCTGTTGCTAGCGCCGCTACTGCCGTTGCTGTTGATACTCCCGCTGCTGCTGCGTCCTTTCACGCTCCGGGAGCCCCGCGGCTGCGGCTGCTCCTCCCGCAGCTTTTTCAGTTTCTTCAAGTACACAGGCCGCGTGCTCTCCGTCACCGGGCCCGGGGTGAAGCCGAGCCGTTTTAATTCAGACACAAGCTCCTCATCCGTTAACTGTGCAGACGCCATCTTGCACGAAAAAACGCACACAGCGAGACACGGCGGAAGTGACGTAGAAGTAAGCGGACAGACGGCCAACTTGAAAGGAGCGAAACGGGAAACTTTTTTCATTTAATTATTAAATGAACATTATACATAATCACGAATGACAACCAAGAAAAAGAGTGGAAAACTCGTCAGAAGTAGGCATAGATAAAAGTAAAAATAAAGTAACAGTTAAATACTAAGAATATATATTTTTTTGTCAATTTATGAAGGAGTTCCGACATGATATATGATTATTATCATCATCATAATCATCTTCATCCGTTTTATATTTGATCAATTGAGTTATTTATTAAAACAATTTATGTAACAAACAGTATTATTGTTATTTATTTTTGTTATTGTTTTGAATAACTGAAATCCAAATTTAAATAAACAGTAAAAAAAAAACAACTTGATTAACAGAAAAGAAAATAAATCAATCAAAGGTAGATATTCTAACACCTGCTTAACATTTAAGTTTATATGAATTATATGAATGAAAATTAATAATGAATGGACATGAATAAAAATCTACAAATACACCCATCCATGGAATTTGAGTTAAAGCAAGTGTAGAAATATTAAAATCCAAATAAAGCTGTCGAGAAAAATATGCCTGTTTGAGTTAGGAAGGAAAATGATGGAAGAAAACATTTTATTATCACGCTGTGCCGCACAAAGATCAATCAGCATGTACCAACTAATTTAATTGTGACTCAGGGGAGCTTTGTATTAAACCACACCACCCTGTGGCGAAATCTGTGAATTGCAGCTCCTGCTGTGTACAAGTAGCTCGCGGAGCAGTCCGCGCGAATCATTCTGTCAATTGAAGACTCGCTCGAGACACATTTAGTGCGCGGGATTGGAGCGAGAGGAGAGAGCAAGCAAACCGGCCAATTCACTTCAGATAAACCAAGCGATGGCTTTCAGGACGCCTGCTGTTCAACTGCACCTTAAAACGTGCCTTCTTCTGCTTTTAGGGGGTCTGATGGAAGCTGCCCAAGAGCAAGGAAGCATGTACATGTGGATTGATGCCAATCAAGCAAGAATATTAATTGGTAATAGTGTTTAGCGCTTTAATGATATTAGAGCCCAAGTGTGAACCAAGCCAGTGCAAAACTACTTTAGCACAGGGTTTTCAAGCGAGATGCTTGTGAATGCTCAATGTTTTATCCAACAGGTTTTGAAGAGGATATTTTAATAGTCTCCGAGGGCAAAATGGCCCCATTCACACACGACTTCAGGAAAGCACAGCAGCGAATGCCAGCAATACCTGTCAATATCCACCACGTGAACTTCACCTGGCAAGCCACTGCTCAGGTACTGTACAACTTTTATATTCTTCAGCTGGAATGATCTTAACCGGAGACGCATTACACATTTTATTTATTATTGATGCAGTCTTATTCAAATAAGACTAGGTTCTTATCGAATTATCGAAGCTAGTTTTTCCTTATAATGTTATGGTTTTTGCTTATTGACTTTTATCAGTAGCATGTTTGTGTAAATAAGCTGTTTTACAATAGCCTACATGAAACAATATGCTGTTAATATATATATATATATAATATGAATTACTTCTTAGTAGTTTCTTGTTTACCGAAAATATAATATATCAACATTTAAACAATATTTAACATTAAAAATACATTTTCTAATGAGTTAATAATGAATTACCAATAAATATTATAGTTTCAAAATATGTCATTTGAAAACTAGTCTCATGCAGTTCATGCACTTTTACTGAAAAATGTGTAATTAATAAATATTTTTGCTCTGTAATATTGTAAACCGAATTTGTGTTGTATGTTGGCCTATTTTGAAAAAAAATGTCATTTCAATTTTTGTGGTATTTTGCATGTTGGTGTCGTAAAGCTGCACGCGGATCAAAGCGCGGGGCCGCCTCGTGAGCGCGCCTCCTCGCGCATGTGCCAAACATCTGGGTCGTCATCAGTACACTGAGAGCGCGCGCTTTATTTAACTACCAAAGTTCCATTTGGAATCACTTTGCGTTGCGTTGTTATTGCTTGTTGATCTTCTTTGTAATTCGTTATGGTTTTGGCAGAAACAGTGGCAAATGATTTTTACCCTGCAGAGATTTTCCCAAAGGTTTCATAATATAATTTTGTACAGAAGGTCCCAAATAGCCGGTATCTGGTATTCATTACAAATTACATGACTACAATTTAGAAAGGAAATCTTTCAGATCTAGAGAGGAAATCTTTTTAAGCAGTTCAGTTTTTAGGATTCCTTCTAATATATGCATATTTTTATCTACACTCTGTATTAGCTGTTTTAAGTATAAAATAATAAAAAATAACTTAAATAAAGATTTATTTTTTATTTTTATTCAATTCAGATTTATTTATTCAATATCTTTTCCAAAGCAGTTTTACCAAGTCTACCAACTGCAGGGAGAAAAGTAAAAGGCAAACACATAATTTTAAACTATCCTTGATCGCATATATACGTTGCAACTTTTAAAAATCAGTTGTAACATATTTTGTAATACCATGAACAACCTTAACCTCACATAACACATATATTACACATACACCACAGCCTCATTCACAATTTTTTCGGGAGAATGTACAGCAATCTTTTTTCACGAGTGATCTATGTTTGCACACCGGGATCATAATCCGTGAATAGCATGTTAACTTGACGAAAGAGCAGCAAGAGGGAGAAATTAAAATAGCAAGGGGAGGGATACGGAGGAAAAAGAGAAGGGCCCACTCTGTCCTGGCCCCTGTTAGCTTCAAAGACGGCCGCTGAGGCTTTAGAACAAAGGTCTCTGGCATAAAAGGCTGGCGGCGAGAGTTATCTGTGTTGGTTATTACCATTCAGCTGTAGGATTAGCTAAGCTCTCCACACAGCTTGTGTACTTTTGCCTTCATCAAACGCTGCCCAGCTTTTACACTCAGAAATCTAGAGACAAGAAAAAAGAAAGGGGGAGGAAAAAAAAGAACCGTCTCCCTCGCTTTCATCTCCTTTTGGGACAGTTTTTTTTGTAGCGTGTGTTTGGCCTCACCATCACAAGTGTGTAATTCTCAAAAGGTTGAGGTCATTAGTTAGAGAGCGAAGCTCGGAGGAAATTGATTGCCTTGCAAACTTAAGGATACCCGGAAACCCTCTTTTTACTCTTTAGAGATGTATATGTGCTCCTGTCATGAACCACATGCAACCTTTTTTGTGCTACTGTGCCAGACGCCCCACTTTATGCAAATCTACACTACTTCTTTGAAGTTTAAAACAAAGTTAACCTCTGTTTTTTACCTATCTTTTTTTTTTCTCAGGCAGAGTACTTTTATGAGTTTCAGACTCTGCGTTCATTGGATAAAGACATTATGGATGACCCTACCGTCAACGTCCCTCTCCTAGGATCAGTGCCACACAAAGCCTCCGGTGTGCTTTTATTTTTATTTCATTATTTCACTATGGTTGTGGCTTTAGTTTTTCCTCTTAAAGTGAAAGTTCACCCAAAAAGTGAAAAAAAATCTGTGCACTTTTTCCAAAACTTTCTTCTGTTGAACACAAAAGAAGATATTTTGAAAAATGTTGACGGCTGACAGTAGCCGTTGACATTCATGGTATCTTTTTTTTTTATTTCAAACATTCTTCAAAATATCTTTTTTTGGGAAACTCATACAGGTTTGGACTTGGGGGCGAGGAAATAATAACAGAATTGAGTTTTTGGATGAACCTTCCTGATAATAAACTCATACTCATGAAGTGTATTAATACATGTACACATAATTATCTATCTAAATCTAAAAATCACACCTATAAGATAATTATAGCCCATGTAAATAAGGGCTTTTGTGTACTCAGTGGTCCAGGTGGGCTTCCCATGCAGAGGTGACCAGGATGGTGTGGCAGCATTTGAGGTGACCATCCTGGTGATGGATGCTGGAGGAAACATCATCTTGAGGACGCCACACAACGCCATCTTCTTTAAAACTTGTCAGAGAGGTACATTTTCAGAAGTTGTGGTCCAACCTTACATGCACAAAATGATTGTGTGGTTTAAAGAACACATTGCATAAATATAAAATATGCTCTTCTTTAAGAGTAGATGGTGAAGCAGAGCTCATCACGGTACGGGTGACTCTCAACCTCACCCACAAAGCCATCGCTGGCTCATGAGGTCATGTGAATCCTGGCAGCTGCAGCCCTTTAGAATGAGCGTGTTATGTTTTTCTCTTATCCCCCCCTCCCTTCTCTCACACACACTAACCTCACGGTGTTGCATTCCCCTACACACCCTTCTCCACCCCTCTCCATTCGGCGTGCAGACTTCACAGATCAAATGGTCCATCTGTCTGAAGCCACCCCGCAGGGAGGAAGCAAAGTGTTTCCTAGTGACAGCTGAGGGTGCCTTAATGACTAGTACTCAAAACTTGTTTTTTTTCAAGTCTGGCTGCTTGAATTTCACCCACAGGACAAAATGATGTTGACGTAGTTAATATTGCTTAGGACCTTCAAGGACCATTTTTAAGAATGTTCAACAACAGTTTTTTGTTTCATAAATAACACTGCATTGAGTTAACCTTAAAAACGTTCATTTAATAACTAACATTCTGGCATTTTTTACTCATTCTGAACTCAAAAGGAGAGATTTAACAGAATGTTCAAGCTGCTCTTTTCCATATAATGAGAATAGAATGATCCATATGACTTTCCAGCACAACTTTCTAAGCATTCGTGAAGCTTTATATGAAGAACACAAATGTTTTTCACGAAAAAAATCTTGGAAGCCACAATCCCCATTCACTTTCATTGTATGGAACAGAGCAGCTTGGACATTCTTCTAAACTTCTCCTTTTCACAGAGGAGAGAAAGTCAAATGGATATCCAAAGACACGAGGGTGAGTAATGATGACAGAATGTCAAGTACACTAAACAACACAGTCTTTAAAGGCAGCTGTGAATTACATTGAAACACATCTGCAACAGCATACAGGGCCACATTGCATTTGATAAAGTTGTTGACATTGTGGCTTCACCTCAAAGCCATTTTTCTCCTTATATGCTAGTGTCAGTTCTTTTGAAGGAGGCACTGTGACTGAATTCACTGCTCTTTTTGATGTCCTTGAAGTGGCATAGGAAGGGAGTAAGTTAGGAAGTGTTTGGTGAAGATTAAAAAAAGAAAGGAAATGTTCTCACCATTTATGTCTCCTTTTTCTGAAGCAAAGTGCCCCGGTGGTTGCCGCAATGGAGGCTACTGCAACGAAAGGCAGGTCTGTGAGTGTCAGGATGGGTTTTACGGCATTCACTGTGAGAAAGGTAACCATATCTATAAGTTACAAATGTACAAAGTCAGTATGTAGTAAGTTGCCCACAATGCAGTTCACTTAAAATGCAGTGTAAAAGAAAGAAATAAAAATAAAAAATATTTATATTAAATAAAATATTGTAATTGTATATTACACAAATTGCAAATGTTATAATTTAAACATAATATTTATATTAATTTAAATATACAAGTTTTAAATATAAATAGTTTTGGTCTTACTAGACTAGCTCTCTAAAATGTCTCATAAAGGTCATGTATAGTACCTGCAACCACACAAATCCATTAACAACAGATGTGGGCATGTACAACCTTGTCATAAAGTCTCCACTATAAAAAAATACATATTCGCCTAGTTATCTATCTAGATTCTTAAAATCTATACGTGACTATTATAGCCCATGTAACCTGTGGCGTGTTGAGGCTTAAGGTTAGGTAATCAAAAAGGTTGATAAGGTTGAAACTTGTCATAAAGTCTTCACTAAAAAGCCAGGTTCATAATAAAAGAAGTATAGCGCTAAAAGTAACTCTTTTCTCAGAAAGTCAAGCCTCCTTTGGAAACAAACGAGTGCATATAGTTTATTATGATGATGATTATACTCAACCTCAGGGCATCACTTCCCAAAATGCTTTGTGCAAATTACAAAGCATGGTTAAGCCCGCTATGTACTAGTTTAGATGAAGGAATCGAGCATGCATGTATTCTAGAAGGTTTCTTGTCTAGAGAAAATGTGAATTACCCAGCAGGTTGGGAGGCACAAACATGTGTTTTTCATCTATTTACAACTTTAAAGAGCGGTTTACCAAAAAAGCCTTCCATTAGACGCTGAAAATGTTTTCAATATCCTCATTGTAGCTGTGTTTGTACCTAAACCGCTTCCACAAAACACCTTTCATCCAATATGGCTTTTGGCTGATTTGTTTTTGCCCACGTTCCTGCCAAAACCACAAAGATTTGTGCTTTGCATATCAAGAAAACCTGCAGCCCAAAATACCCTTCCATTCTTCAACAACAATAGCTGTGTGTGGTTTTTGCTTAAAGTTAGAATACTGTCATCTTATTGTCAGTTTCACCCTAGAACCATTATTTTTATTTTGCATTAAGTTGTATCATGCGAGATGAGCTGCCACTAATTAAGTATACATTATGGCTATTTTCTAGCCCTCTGTTCTCCGAGATGTCTGAATGGTGGCCTGTGTATGAGCCCAGGTGTGTGTATATGTCCTCCAGGCTACTTTGGACCCAGCTGCGAGAGAGGTTAGTTTCCTACCCGTTATGTCGTATCAAACATGCTGTTACTGTAATATATATGCATTTAACCATTCAGTATAGATTAATACACTTAGAAAAATGGCCAAAGCCATGAAACTTGTTTTCTAAAAATAAATAAAAGCACAAGTGCGTCATTTCTTCTTGTAGTTTGTGACGTGTTCATTGACGTTGTTTTTTTCTACATTTACAGCTAACTGCAGCACCACTTGTTTGAATGGAGGGACGTGTTTCCATCCTGGCAAATGCATCTGTGCCGTCGGATTTGAAGGGAGCCGCTGTGAGCTCAGTGAGTTCAGCTATGTGTACCTTCATCAACACTGTGAAAAAAAAACTACAGTCAGACCACAATAACAAAATACAATAAATTGACCTAAACAAAATCAAACCAATTTGCAATGAAATAAATTCAAATGGGTTTTAAGGGGAAAGAAATGATTGAATAAGGAATAAAACCAATAAAAGAGCATTGTTTTATATGCTTGGGGAAACAATGGTAGCCTTCATGTTCAAATTACAATTCAAAAGCAGTAAGTACTGTTTAAAAAAAAAAAGAAATATGTAAATATGTTCACTGTAAATTTCTCTTTCAAGTAAATACTGTTATTTCAAAAAATATTAAGCTATTATTAAACTATTTCATCATTGGTAGTAATAAGAAATGTTTCCTGGGCACCAAATCAACATATGCGACCACAAATACTGTTTTTTGATCATCTGCATAAAGAGTGAATAAGCATTCCATTAATGTATGGTTTATTAGGATAGGACGATATTTGACTGAGACACAATTATTTGAACATCTGGAATCTGAGGGTGCAAAAAAAAAAAATCAAAATACTGAGAAAATCGCTTTTAAATTAGTCCAAATGAAGTCCTTATTAATGCATATTACTAATCAAAAATTAAGTTTTGATATTCTTACAGTAGGAAATGTGCCGAATAACTTTATGGAACATGATCTTAACTTAATATCCTAATGATTTTTGGCATAAAAGAAAATATTGTTGGCTATTACTAGAAATATACCCATGCGACTTAAGTTTTGTGGTCCAGGCTCACATGTCTGCTCACACGGCTGCTGAAAATGTAGCTTTGCCGTCACAGAAAGAAATAACCGTTCACTGTAAAACAATTGCTGTAGTTATGCAGCTGTTTGCCAGTAACTTACTGTAGATTTAAATTTATGTTATTTACTGGCAACAGTTTGTTCAAATTTAAATGAACTTTAAACATTAACAAGTCTTTACAGAAAAAAAAAACTATAAAATAACAACCTACTGCAAAGCATTCGGGGAACCAGAAACCTTCATCAACCTTTTTCAGTTTTTTTCCTTCAGATTTTGGTTCCCAGAATGCTTTGCATGAGGCTGTCATTTTAGTTTTATTCTGTAAAGACTGGTTAATGTTTAATGTTTAATGTTCAATTAACTTTGAACAAACTGTTGCCAGTAAATAACATAAATTTAAATCTACAGTATTACTGGCAAACAGCTGCCAGTAATACTGTAATTTCTACAGATTTGTTTTTACAGTGTTTAAAAGATATTAATGTAGAATACTTTATTTTAATTTGTACATAATTCAAAAAACTACCATTCAGAACCCCCCCCCCAACCAAAAAAAAAACTACTTAAATTCCTGAACCTATGACTCAAAACTGCCCACTTCCAAGTTTTAGGACTACTAACTAAACAGCTCAATTAACTTCTAACGTAGAGTATTAACTGGCTGTTACTTTATCATCGCCATCTTTCAAAGGGAAAGCCGTGTTGTTGTTCTTTGGCAGTAATAGGCTCACTTTCGCAAATTGCCCTCGGAGCAGTTCTCCAAGTAAACTTCCTAAGTGAAGTGTGTTCTCACATTAGTGTTAAATGGGCCGGCACCTACATGGGCAAACACAGGATGTAATGCAGTTGTGTTGTCACCCTAATCACTAATAACAACCTCATGAGCTCACGTGCACTCAAGCAGTGTGGCGTTTTATCTCTGGCCACTCACAGAAAGCTTTTTACTTCCTTTTTGTAAAATTAAGTGCAAGTATTGAGATGAAAGCCATTTGGAACTTTCTCACTGAGGTATGCTTTGAGGGTGATAACAATTATATATACGTACTTACTTTGCTTTAAAGGTCTGTATCTGTTTCGTTGATGTTTAAACAACTCCTCTTTGACCCCGAATTTCATCCTTTCCTGTTCAAAGGCAGGAAGTATTGCAGTATTCAGAGGCGCTTGGGCTGAAAAGGGAGGAAAGAGAAAATATTGAAGTAACATCTCTGTGACATTTTAATAGCGTTAAGCCAGTTGTTGCTTTCTGATCCACTGCAGTATCATGTTCTCCATCAAAACGGGCTGTGACATAAATGCCTGGAGTCCTGCTGAGGTCATGTTATGTAAAGACGTCCCCCTCTTTGTCTGGTTTCATGGGTATGGATTTCGCTGATTTGTCAAGGAACAAAGAAGCCGCTGAAATTCAGTTGATCTTGATCAAATATGCAGGTGTAAGAGGATCCGAGAGTGTTTGGAGAGGGTCTGTCTGCCTGTGTGTCTCTGTGTGGCTTTTGATTTTTAAAAGCATTACATTTCATTTAGTTTACTATATTTTTCTCTGTGTACATTCATTTTTA
>JAUYWG010000034.1:6794956-6818381 GCA_034779775.1 Enteromius afrohamiltoni
TATATAAAATAAACAAATAAATACATGCAAATCATGGTAGTATTTTGTATCATTTTCAGAAACAAATATCAATTACAAATAAAAAAACAAAAATAAAAAAAATATAAAAATATTAAAAAATATATATTTTTATCATTTACTGTAGCATGAAATGTAAAACAGCTTAAACAATAAAGTAAGCTTTATATTGTAAACCCTAATAAACAAAGAAATAATGTTCAAATTAAAATTTTATATTTTATATAGATTTTAAAAACTGAAATAAAATGAAGCTGATACTTCATAAATCCAAGATGCAGGTGTTTTTTTGCAATGTAATTCCTTTACTTCATTAAAACATAAAGAAATTTGTAATAAACAAGAGCTATTGTTCAAGATGATCTTGTCATAATAATAAATGACTAATAGTGTATGTTAACTTATTTTGATGCAGCAGATAGCTAAGCAAAAACATTCTTTTCGCGACTAATGAATTTTGCGGTTGTTTTCTGCAGGTAAATGTCGACAGCCGTGCAGAAACGGTGGCAAATGCACAGGAAAGAACAAATGCAAGTGCAGCAAAGGCTACCATGGCGATCTGTGCTCCAAAGGTGAGACTATCTCAACTTGGCAGAAGAACTGTGGACATATTTGATCAAAAACACATGTTCCACCGCAGCATCGCTCTATGCGCACATTAAACTCACTAAAAATGAACCGTCGGTGCCTGATTGCACCTTAAAATTTCCACTTGTGCTGCAGGCTCGCTGAACAGCACAGGATATGTTTCTAAGACTAAACACTGCGTCTCTGTGTATGGCTGAATGTGTATGTGTATACAGCTGTCTGCGAGCCCAGCTGTGGAGCACACGGGACCTGTGTGGAGCCCAACAGGTGCCAGTGCATGGACGGCTGGCATGGACGTCACTGCAATAAGAGTAAGACAGCATCCTTTTTCCCAAGGCCAAGACACTAATTGCCTGGAAATGGATTAGAGCAAGAAATTCGCTGTAATGCCAGGGTATTACCATGGATATTTAGACATATTACCATAACAATAGCATGTATTTTTTTGGAAATATTATTCCTGGTAGTTCAATTGAAAAGAACTTAGACTAAATCAAAAGAGCTTAAAATAAAATAAAATGAAATGAAATGAAATGAAATAAAATAAAAACTTTAAATTATTACAATCGTAACAAATATTATACTTAAAAACTTTTTGCACCATTTTAACTAAAACCCTGGCAAAAGTGATTTTTTTGTATTTTTGATCATTAATCTAATGTTTTATTACTTAATATTGAGCATGGTATTGCCATTGTGTGGTCTGTTAGCATGCTTGTTACCTGCTGAAATGGTAGGGCAAAATAACTATTTTTAACTAGTTTTTTCCATACTTTTTCTAAACAATGAAGAAGTATTGAACTATTTTGCATCAAACAACCACAATTTGCACCATTTAAGCTAAACCCCCAGCAAATACAACTTGTTCCTCAATCATGTCAAATGTTGTTCTGCACTACGCGGCACATTTTTTACGGCTCTCTTCCTGCAGGATTTCGTGGAGGAGTCTCGAACAGCCAACGGGTCTCTGGTTCCAAGCACAAGTCACAGCCCATGGCAGCAAAGGACACGAAGGACGTGCCTGAATCCAGTCAGCCCTCTGAAACCAACTATGTGGTTTAAGCATCCAAATTTTGGGCCAATGGCCCCTCCGTTTTAACATCGCCTTCTCCGGAACAAAGCTTTTATCCTCCTCTTCCGATCTTCATCGGGACACTCCCAAGCTGGACTGCTGCTTTCTCAGAGCGAGACTTGTTTTTGTAGTACAGTCACAGTGTCTTATTTTACCACACTAGCGCCTTTGATATAAAATCTCCCACAGTCACCCTTCATCGAGCTTCTGTCCTGCGTCAACCGAGAGGGGAGTGGGTCACATGCTTGTGGTGAGCGTCTGTGATGTTTGTGCGGTTTAGCTTCAGATGTGGAGCTGAATCACTGGGAGAAGTGTACGTTACGATCCGTGAACTTCCGGGTGCGGATCCGGCTTTTCTTAGGAATGTAATTGCTCTTTGGCTTGTGCTCATGGTTCGTCTGATTTAGTAAACATATTGTCGTCATTATTGTCACTAACATTCTTATTCATGCAAATCACCTTTATGTAGTAGCTTCTCCAACAAGTACTTGTATATGTATCCCATTCATGCTGTGTAAAATATATATATATATATATATGTATATATATATATATTTAGATATGGGTAGACAGTCTTTAAGTTTATGCTTAAAATTCTCATACTTTTGTATAACAATGCACATAAGCTGCTTGTGATGTCATAAACAAAGCCAAAAATCTTAATTTTTCATGTGACTTCATTAACGAAATAAAATGTATTTTCATGGAGTTTGCGAAGATGAAGTGTTTTTTTTCTTTTACCTATAACGTGACAGTTCTGTAATTTTTAACTCACAATCATGTTTGGCTAAAGGTCATTGCAATGCTCACTGAGTCGGAAAGGTTTGTACACTGAAACATTTTTTGTGCTCGTTATAGCAGGATTGATTCTGATTGGGTGTTAATTTTTGTGCTGTGATTCCAATGATATAATCTGTCAAGCTCCAAAAAGGACCATAAAAGCTTAAAAATGGTCTATACGATTAGTTACAAATCTGTCCTAGCTTTCTTTTGCGTGTTCATTCAAGAGCATTCAATAGGCTTTTTACAGTAAACTGGATAATCCAGTTTGCAAAACTGAGACATTCGCAACCTGAATGAATTTGGTTCTTCAGTTCAGCTGTTGAGTCAACATCTCAGTGAAGGTGATCATCGGTGCGTAACATCTTTGGCCTGTTCTTCACCCAAAACCATCTAATGGCTGCAGAGGAGATGAAATCTAGTTTTATGATACCTTAATGGTGCTTTTGAAGCTTGAAAGCAGATTGGCCTGGGCTAAATAATGACAATTTTCACCTTTTCCCTTAAGTATTCAAAATATGAAAGAAAGTCAATATTTATTGGAAATGGTTAAAGTTTAGAGAGTAAATTATATATACTATAGTTCAAAACTATATAGTTTTTTTTTTGTTTTTTTTTTAACAATTTTAAGGTTGAAATTAGAGCTACATTTATGTGATCAAAACCAGTAAAAAAATAATATTGTAAAGTATTATGATTTAAAATGTATTCTGTTGTAATTTGTGCTGTCAAATGTTTAATCGCATCCCCAAAAAAATGTTGTTTACATAATGTATATGTGTGTACATACATAAGTAAGCTATATATAACTACAAACACATGCATAAATACGTTGAAGAAAAATATGCTATGTTTATATATTAAGAATATATTTATATATAATATGAAACATAAGAATATATAAATGTATACACAAGTATCTTTGTAACATTGTAAATGTCTTTTAGGTCACGTTTGATAAATTGAATGCATCCTTCCTGATTTAATTTCTTTAAAACATTACAGACCTTACACTTTTTGAGCAGCAGTGCATGTATACATATAGCTACACTTAATCTTTCTTTCAAGTAGTTAACAGTTATTGCATCATTTGTTCCACAGGTTTTCTAAGCCTATAAGGGAGGATTGTAAATATAAAGTGGGCCATGTTTTATGGGCCGGTCTTGCGGCTTCTGTACGATTGCGGGGTGACTACACTGTGGTGGGTCTCACTCCGTGTGCTCTGGCAGGCAAAGCTGCTTGTTGCTCTCCTGAGCTAAATGAGTGATGCTTTCTGAAAAAATTCCAAGCATTCACATATTTGGGTTGATAGAACGGGTGCAGATGTTTACCACTAGACGAATTATCAGATGTTGGTTTGGCGAAAGCCACGTCATGCAACTGGAATGTTGATGTCTATTACCAAATACATAAAGCATCCATCCATTGAGCTTTAATCATCTCAAAAAGCGATCTTTGGTTGAAAAGGTTTAGAGAATTGCAGGATTGTCTATAAATCCTGTCTTAGCAAGGAAGAATGATGGCAATGTGCATGCAATCATACACACATATGCAGGGTCATTTACACATTACGCCAATTAACCTCTACAGGGGGCGCCGATCGATCAGCCGTGCTTCCCACCGCGGGCCAGAGGAAGCTGGTGTGGTGGCCAGAGAGGACAATAAACAGCTGGTCGGGTGATTATTTGTCCTGTTCCACATCACATAGCAGCTCGGCCCACCATGATGGCCCATGGGAGCGACATGAATTTAGCCTGTCAGGTCACCTTTCATGGAGGAAATACAACAATAACAAAAACACTATGTGGAATGCCAAAAATGTAGAAGGCAAATGAAATGCCGGTAACCATGGAAACGGAGTCATTTCGCGCCTGTGAATTTTCCAGACATCTGGTAACTTGCGTTAAGCAGGTGCAGTCTGGGTACGAATAGGTATGTTCCATTTATATCAGCCTCTGGGCGATGGAGCGGGTACATCAGAAAGAATCAGAATCAGTTGAAATATTCTTTCTATTACAACTCACTTAATGGCTTTTCTGAGAATCATAACATTGGACGATTCACCTTCTGATCAGGTACGAGGGGGGGAGTATACACATACTAATATAATCCAAAAATCTATACTTAAGCTTAGTTGATAGGTATAATGTCGGTTGCCATGAAAATGAATTTTTATTGTCTCCGAAAGCTTACAGTGGCCCATTGAAACAACTGTCAATGAGGAATCTATACAAACCCATAATTAAAGGATTGGAACAAATTTGACGTGGGTGGAATTTACACCAGACAGCTTCACTGGAGGAAATTTGACTTCGCTTATTCACAGAACAATGCAAGAAGAAGGATATGAAGAGGTTGCAAAGGCCCTGCAAGGAGAAACAGAAGTCTTCAGTACAGTGAGGTAGTTTGAGTCTGTTTGTGCCAGTCAGGAAAATTCCCCCTTGGTGTGGAGGAGAAGGACAGAACCAACAAAAGCAACGAGTGCATTATGCCCACTGTGGCGAAAGGTTCTCGTCATTGTCCCGGCAGAAGACAAGCAATGAAAGCAGAACATCAAAGGCTGAGCTGGAGAATGGGCTGTCTGAGCCAAGAGCTTTAGATCTGCTCTGCCTCTCATTCATAATCACCCCGCCGGAAAATACAGTAGGCTTACAGGTAGAGGTCGAAAACACTGGGGGTGGCCACTGACTCTTGATGTCATTAATTCCGAGATAGATAAGCACATATACTGAATCTTAACAATGTCCTGCCAAGCACATGGGGTTTTCCCAGACTAGGTGTCATTTGAAGGTTAGGAATGACTTTATTATGAACATTGGCTTTCTGGATTAAAATATTTAAGCTTTGAAAAGTAAACTTTGATTTATCCCAAAAAGCAAAAATATATATCAAGGTTTCTGGGCTTTAAAAAAACAAAAACAAAAACGTGTTCCCATAACCTTTCAAATTAAGTGATTGATTTACTAATTTTACTTTATGTGCTTTATATGCAATTGTACACACTGTTAATAAAACACTTTACTTATAAATAAATCACAGATTTTTACATTTTAAATAAACTTGTTTTTTCTATTTTACAAAAAAAAAAGTGGAAAAAACTTCAGAATTAAAAAAAATAATATATATATATATATATATATATATATATATAATATTCTGCAATTGTTGATATACAAACACACACACACATACATAAATACAGCAATTATTGAACTGACGGATGAAAATTGAAGTTCACCACAGACATTTATCTTTTTGTTACTTTTTACGCTTAATTCTTCCATGTCTGGGAATCAATATTTTCCCTGATACACCCAGATTTTTCTTAGCTACCCTGATGTATGGTTAATTCTGAGACAGACTCTATTGTTTCTTTCCAACTGCATGCCCACATTTTTTAAACATTGATAAATCTGTTCTTTAATATTGTATAAATAGGTTTGTCTATAAACATGTGTGTGGCAGGACTTTTATTGTTAACAATAAAACAGCAAACAGTGCAAACAGGCAAAAAAGGCTAAACGAAAACACCTCTGAATCCTGAATGCCAAACCACCTACTCCATCAAACTAAACCTGCCAAGAAACATCAGACAGAAACCTGCTGCGCCACCTTCTTATAATATGGTGAAATGCTATAAATAAAGGCTTGGAAAATTATACGGGAATTAAAAACAAAAAAAGGGAGGAAAATGCATTAACAAGCATTTCCAGACGTGTGCCATAAGGAGACTGTTAACTAAATAAGTCACCTCACTAAGACTTTGAAAAGCGATCACATTTACACGGATGGTGTGCTTTAAATTTCCCAGCCTATATGATTGTGTGTATAGTCTGAGCTGTAAAATGAATCAGTGTCACTAGAGAATAGGATCTTTCCCTCTTGTCTCAAGACAGCCCTGCCCTGCTTCTCCAGAGACAAAAACACTGACATCAAAGCCTCGCTGTCATCACGCAAGAATTTCTGAGTGCCCCCATCCTTCAAGAACCAGCCACCCTGGAATTTTAAGTGGATTTCTCCATCCCATCTCTCCCTGGGTCTTTCTGAACAGAACGAGTGAGGGGGATCCAGTAGAGTGGATGGCAAATCATGAAACTGAGATAAAATGGAACTCCTCATATGGTTTTTTAGAATCCACTCTCTTATGTAGACATGCATATAATCCAGAAATTAGGTTGTAAAGGCCCTGCAAGTAGAAGCAGAAGTCGTCAGTACGGTGAGGTAGTTTGAGTCTGTTTGAGTCACTTAGGGTCAGCAGCAGAGGATATTAGCATGGTTGATTGGGAAGAAGCTAAAATAAACACCCCAGAAAATGTTCATTTTCAACATTTCAACAACAAAAAGTGCTTATTTTTAAGGTTTTTGAAGAAGAATAATATGTCAAAATGTGTTTGAAATAATGTTACATTGCCATTCAGTGTAACATAATATTTATGTAAAAATTCAAGAACATGCTTATTCTGACTTTTACGCATTAAAAAATTAAAAAGAATAAGGAAGTATATAACATTTTATTGTGTTTTAAATCAGTAAAAAAAATCTTACTGACAAATGGGGAAAACCGAGGACAGTGGAAATTTAAAAATGTAAAATTGCAACTAATTAGTATTTGGGATTAAAGTAATTATGTTAATGTATTGTAAATAGATTTTTTTTGTGAATATGCCTGACAAGATTGTTACACACACACACACACACACTAACACACACGCACACACACCACACAAAGACACCTGTGCACACCACAGTCAGCCAAAGTCTAGGTATAAACATGGGCAAAACCAAAGAGCTGTCAAAAGACACAAGAGACAAAATTGAAGACCTTCACAAAGCTGGAAAGGGCTACAGGGCAATTGCCAAGTAGCTTGGGGAAAATGAACAACTGTTGGAGCAATTGTCAGAAAATGGAAGAGGCTAATGATGACTGTCAATGTCCCTCGGACTGGGGCCACACGGAAGATCTCTCCTCGGTGGGTACCCCACCAATGATGCTAAGAATGGTGAAGAATCAGAACTACATGGGAGGAGCTGGTCAATGCCGTGAAGAGAGCTGGGACCATCGTTTCCAGGGCAAGACATCATGGTTTAAAACTGCGGAGGAACACAGAGGGTTCCCCTGCTTATGTCAGCCCATGTCCAGTCCAGTCTAAAGTTTGCTTGGATGATCCAGAGGAGTTATGGGAATAAGTCATGTAGTCAGATGAGACCAAAGTAGAACTTTTTGGTAGAACTTTTTAGCCTAGTCAGTCTCCAGACCTAAATCCAATTGAAAATCTTTGGAGGGAGCTGAAACTCTGTGTTGCTCAGCGACAGCCCCGAAACCTGACAGATCTAGAGAGGATCTGTATGGAGGAGTGGGCCAAAATCCCTCCTGCAGTGTGTGCAAACCTGGTGAAGAACTACAGGAACCACTTGACATCTGGAATTGTTAACAAAGGCTTGTACCAAATATTAAACATTTTTGACTCTTTGAATTTATTTGACACCGTAATTCCCAAATAAATTGTTTAAAAAAAATCATAAAATGTGAATTCCGGATTTTTCTTTTTTGATTCTGTCTCTCACAGTGGAAATGCACCTACGCTAAAAATTGTGGACCCCTCCATGATTTCTAAATAAGAGAGTTTGCAAAATCCCAGGGTGATCAAATACTTGGCATCAGTGATCATAAATCATAAATGTTATTATATATACATAATGTGGTCGAGTTAATAAACTAAAACAAGAAAGAAAGAAAGAAAATTGCCTCTTTTAGTCCGAAATGTTTTATAAGAGCGAACTTTTATTTATTTATTTTTTTATAATGATATGGTGTATTAACACAGCTCTGCCTCTAAATTCTGATTGGACTGGTTTTGTTAAAAATCTCCTAATAAACTAAAGCAAATAATAATTTTTGTAAGTAATATTGATATTTTAAGAAAAAACTTTCCACCTCAGGCAACATGAAAAGGGTTGTGTAACCTAAATGTAGGTTTTATATATTACTATTATCTAATGTCTACCTTTTAACTAATAAACTGTTATGGATTACATAAGTTGGGTAATGTTAAGAGTTAACATTAACGCGGTTAAGAGTGTGTAATACTGCCACCTATCCGTGCTACAGCGACACTGCATCTATGCTCGGTCACTCCAGCGCTATGGACAAACAGGAAGCGCCCGCACCTCTGAAATCTCTTAACTCGAATGATCCAACATACATTACTTTTATTAACAGATCCAGCCGGAAAGCCGAATCGTGGTGGCTAAACTTCGAGGGGACGCCGGTGTCTTACGGCGCCGTACTACCGAGGGGTTCACTTCGGATGCAAACCTTTTTGAGTAAGTACCGCAGAACCAGCATACTTTTAACCGGGTTACCGTCGGCTTGTACTAAAGCAAGTATTTTCCAGCTCACCCGTGGGTCTTCAGAGCACCTGACGGAGCTAAACTGCTAGTTAACCTCAGTGAAGTTTACTTTCCAACTCCTGTGCAGTATAAGGAGGACGGATCTCCGCGCTATCAGCCTGTCTATGTGACCGCACCAGGTGCGTAAACTTCTTCTCTGAAGATGCTCCGTACGCATTGATATTCACAATAGTTTCATTTTAAATGGATATGCATGCTTTGTTTCATCAGTGTACTCGTTACAAGAATACTGTATACGGTTTATCAGAAGTATGGTGAGAAAAGAAGACATCTGCAAGCTGGAAATCCCCGAGGGTTTGAGGAAGGACCTCAGCTGTGCTCCTAATCTAATGAGAGACATTCAGATTTTAGCTGCCAAGAGATCCAAAAACTGACCGATTTCAAACAAACAGGAAGCAGAACTCACTTATGATTTCATGTTAAAGTGAAAGTAAGCAGAAGCTCATACTTTCTCTTTGAACATGGAAAAAATACATCTTTGTTATTCGGTGTTCTTTTATGCAATAACAGAGCGTCAGCACTTTGTTATATATTTAACATGAAACATCAAAGAAGGGTTAAAAGAATTACACCAAAGAACATTAAAAATCTTGGTTTTTAGATGTGACCATTTTGCCCTTAAAAAAAAGGAACAGCAATATATTTATATTTTATGATAATTTATATTTTTATTATGATGAATATTGCACTTTGGATACAGGCATATAGAGGTCCCTGAATATTATGTTCTCAATTATTTAACATTTAGTTTATTTTATCGAAGATTGACATAATGGAAACTGCATGCTGCTTCAACATTGTGAATTGTTATATTGTGACATAATAAACAGCTGCAAATAAAACATGACTACATTTGAAAATCTTTGCATGATGATTTCACTGTCATAAGACAGAACAGTAATTTATTTTAAGTTATTCACCAAGACCCCACATACAAATCCAACTGAAACAAATGCCTCAGGCTTCATGTAGTTTGTACCCAATCCATAAACACTGATTCACAAAAAAGCACCCAATTAAATATGAAAAATCACCACAGACTACAGGTCACGCTACAGTCGACTAAAACACAGCAGATAAAGTTAAATTGTACAATCAGGTTTGTAACATTCACATTTGGCCATTCAATTTCATATACCGCAAGCTTAAAGTATGCAGCTGCTTGGAAAATTGCAATACAATTTAAATGTTTTGAGGAGCTTTGTTTCAACTAATGGTAGAAATTAAGCAAAATACAAAGAGTTTGCCGTTAATGCCCAATTAGACGAATAGCACACATACTCCATTAATTCTGAACACTGCAAAGAAATTAATGTCTTATATATTCGGTGCATTTCAAAGACTTTTATTAAAATAAATATTATGTAGTCAACAACATTTTTGCAGAGACCTGCAATGCTTATTTTGGATGCAAATTAATAACACATTTTATTTGATTAGTTACAACATTATTAAACATAAACAGAATTAAATTAAAGTATAACGCTCCGATCACTGCACCCAGAATTCCCCTCTGAAAGTGTAGAGGAGCATCAAACATTCAGTGTTTCTTCATGGAGTCGAGGATACGCAGGATATAGATGAACAGGTTGACTATGTCCAGGTACAGATTGATGGATGCCAGGACGTGCTCCTCCGGTGACAGCTTATGCATCAGCAAGTGAGTATCGAAAATAATGAACCCACAGAACAGCAGAGCTCCAGCCCCAGCAAAGACCAACTCCATTGTGTCATTGTAGAAGAAAAACTGAAGGATACAGAGTTATACAGCTCATGAAATTTTAGAAATAATGTTGAATACTATTACATAATATAAAATAAACATATGTATATATGTGGGTCTATGTTTATTTTATCACATACATATATATATTGCCCTCCAAAAGTTTGGAAACACCCCTGGCAAAGTGTAGTTTTGGATAATATCAGCATAAATCCTTAATCTTGATCATTTTTTGGTGCAAATACATTAATCTAACTTGACTTGATTATCATTGAAGACCAGTAATAATCATTTTCATTTTGATTACATAATAATGGCAATATATGCAATGACAATTACACACACATACTTGTTTTATAATACAGCATCTATTAAACCTAGATCATCCCGTTGAATTTAGCCTTAGACTCACCCTCAAAAAGCTTGCAATGATCAAGATCCACAGTCCAGCAAACAGACTAAAAAAAAGATGACCAATTAACCTTTGCATGATTGAAGACAACAAAAACAAACAAACCTGTTGCAGCAGGTCGTCTATTAAACAGACCAATAACACGACTGAAGAAATTCAGTCCTCACAGAGACAATCATTTTTCATCCCAGCGACTTCCCTTGCCGATGAGTGGACCATGCATCACATCATATAACCGAGTTATGACTCAAGGAGCTCCATTATTTTTGTTACATTTCATTTTAATGACTGGAATGAAGAATGTTTCTCCAGAGCCAATTTCTGCCTCAATGCAAGAACATCACTCCACACGGATTCAGGAGTAAATGGATTAAAACAATAATTCTTGCACTCAGTTACTGTGATGAATGTGACAGATCCGGCCTTGAGCGGACGAGAAAGAGAGAATTACCTGGCTCCAAGCTTGCTGAAGTCTCTTTTAGACTGGAAAGTGTAGGCAGTGAGACCCAGGAACACAGCAGACGTGAGCACAAAGGCCTGGAGCACTATGGTGTACTCATAAAATGTCACTGAAAGCAGAAAAATACGGTACCAGTTGAAGTATCCATTCATTTTATGTCACTGGACTATTACAAACTAAGAAAACGAATGAACTTACCTGCTGTGGCTACAGAAAGAGATTCCAACAGAGTCTGCAATAACATTTACAGACATTTTATTACAGTACTTAATTATATACATTACAACACAATATTAGATTGATTTATTTTTGTGGCATGCTCACAAATCCAAACAGCAAGTAAAGGTTGATGGGGTGCTGGTGGCGGTACACAGCCAAGGCGAGGAGCAGGATAAGGGACCCGATAGCAGATATCAACACCAGCGAGGGACTGAAAGATTAACAGTGCATAGATTAAAGTGCAGTTTGTACCATTTATCAGCCACAATGATGTGGTGAGCCTACAGCGGAAGATGTGTGCTTACCTTTCGTGCACGAAGTTTTTAATGGGGTTACAGAGCATGAAAAGGGCAGATACAGCAGTGGTGATGATAATCTGCAGTGACAGGATGGTGTAGACCTTGCGGAGGAAATCTAAAGAGAAGTAACAATTGAGCAACAACTATTCAACCCACCATACTTTTATAAAACGTCACATATTGTGTGGTTTCTACACATTCTTAAACAAGATGACTACCATTCACAATAAACATTGACAACTACATAAGAAACATGTGGGATTTCTAAGAAACCCATTTTTGAAGAAATCAATAAGGAGCCTTATGACTCATGACAGCTGATTTAACATGCGCCATATGTCTCCTGTTTACCTGAACCTCACAAAGAAACGAGGCGAAATAAATAATTGAATTGAAACAGGGATCCGACTCGTTTCACTCTCTTTTTTTTCCCAGGCAATGCTGTCATGTGCAGTTTTACTGATTGCGTAGGCACCAAAGGCTTTTAAATGCATGTAAATTGCGACTCACCCATCCGGATGTGGACGCTCGCAGTCGCGACGTTCGTGCCATAATTAAAATCATCCTCGATGGATGATCTCGGATACTTCTCCTGATTCATATTTGATCGAATTAAACGCGTATCATTTACTCATAAATACAAATGATAATACGACGTTCTCTTCCGTCTTTCTCTGGTGATTTTTTTCAATCCTTTCTTACTTCAAAGATGTGCTTACTGCCCCCTAGCGGATCATAGAAACCCCTACCAGTGCTTTGTATGCCTGTTTGTTTTTAACGCTGTCTAGTGTCTTATATTTTACATACACACACACACACACATATATATATATCTATGAGTGAGACATCTTCAACGATACTTTACAGTCAGTAACATTATACTTAAGTCATTGCGTTACATGACTGCTAAACAAAACTGCCAAATGCCCGTAAATTATTAAAGATTATGACATTATGACAAAAATTAAAAATGTTTTATTTACAAATCAGTTATACAGCTACATCATTTACCTACAGGTGTCATAATCTTTAATAATTTACGGGCATTTGGCAGTATATATATATATATATGCACACATATACACACAAACACACACACACACACATATATATCTATATATCTATGAGTGAGACATCTTCAACGATACTTTACAGTCAGTAACATTATCATTGCGTTACATGACCGCTAAACAAAACTGCCAAATGCCCGTAAATAAAATTTTAATAAAAATTATTCCTTTATTCTATAAGTAAATAGAAAGGCAGCAAAATGCGTGGTTTGATGCTCGAATGAATCGGTTCTACTGAATCATTTGCTGGTTAACAGCGTGAAATGATTCGCGATTCAGTCAGAATCGTTTAGACAGTTCATACAGGCACTTAATTAACGTTATTTGAAGCGGTAAAACGGCAAGGTGAAACGAATAGAGTACAAAAACAGTAGATAAAGTAGAGTTATGTACTTATCCGCTGAACAGAAGTCCGCACGTGTCCTTCTGTTTGTCAGTGTTGAAGAAGATAACGTTAATGATTAAGAGCAACACCTGCAGCTTGTGAACGACTCAGGTAAAGACATTTTGCGATAAAGTGCTTAATGCCAAAGTTTATAAACTAAATGGGACATTTTAGAATTGGTGGTACATTTACAATGGTATTTCTCTTGATGTGATTGTAATCTGTGTTATGGACATGTATGTAACGTTACAGTGTTTGTTTTAAAACAATTTTAAGAATCCAATTTTTGAAGATATCGCTGTGAGCACAGTCAAGAAAAAATACTTTCACAAATGTTTAAAAAAAGGACAGTTTTTCTGTTGATTTTGATAACTGCAGTGATTATTTCATTGCTCAGGTTAACCTCAAATTGATAAAAATTATTGTGACCCATGTAACCAGTCATAGCTGATAGCAAATTAATTTATAAATCTATTATAGATAATGTTGACTGTTTTATTATATGTTTTATTAATTGCTTTGAACTCTCAAGTCATAAACAGAGGGGGACATTTTCATGAAAAATGGAAAATGAAAGGTACCCTAAATCATAAACTGACTAGTAAAGCCATATTATGATGGCACTTTTTTTGGACACCCCACAATAGTGCACATTCCTTAGACCTTGTGGTAGCTTGACGCGTTCCTCCTGATTTATACAGTTCTTGTGACATATGACAGTGTCATATATAGTTTTACATTTTCTAAATATTACCAATCATCCCCCAAACACTCTGTTTTGGCCCGTCACTATGGTTGCAGCACAGGTCATTCGGGAGATGACCTTGGAGGACATGAACTAGCTCCCATCCAAATTCAATCACGATTTCTCTTTACATAATTAATTCCAAACACCTTAATTTAAATTTCCCAACAGGTACGTCGGAGAATCCGCACAGTCTTCTGTCATCTCTTTTGCATTCTCAGAGGGGCTTCCTGCACCTGCTTCTTTCCTTTGTGGTGCTAATCAGCGAACGCAAGTAAGTAAAAGACCCCGCGGAGAGCTCCTCCTCATATTTAACAGACACATGCTCCTTCTTAGACGATTCATTTGGCTATTTTTAATATTCCACTTATTTTATAACCCCAGCAGCGGTCGCAAAGTAATTTGCTTCAGGTTTAATTACAACCTCATCTCCAAAGAGAATACGGTTGTCTTTTGTGTGCTGGTTTCGGCCATGTAATGACATGCCTGTGGGATTTGTTTAGTGCCAAAGTTGCTGCATAAGTTGCTCACAGTCTCTCTTAAGCATGCTTAACAAAATGCACCACTGCCCGTTGCTTTCCCTCAGGAGCTTAAGGTGGAAGCCAGCTCTTTATCGAGTCCACACAGCATTTCATTAAAGTCTATATGGAGCCAGCCTCAGGGACATGGCCACATAATTCATTTGGAAGTACACTGTCTCCTGCTTCCCCTGTTTCCAATCCCAGGTGTTTCTGAGTAACCTTATGGCTTATCGCATTCAGAGGATGCTTTCCATCACATCATTTCTTTCATGTGGCATATAGTAGTGGCTTATTTTCTATTTCCCATCCAATCCGCGTTGTTCCTTTTACACCACATCAGTTTTTACAGGCTAAT
This sequence comes from Enteromius afrohamiltoni, assembly GCA_034779775.1. Lineage (NCBI taxonomy): Eukaryota > Metazoa > Chordata > Actinopteri > Cypriniformes > Cyprinidae > Enteromius > Enteromius afrohamiltoni. The sequence goes on from JAUYWG010000034.1 coordinate 6,810,015, forward strand.
AGAAAAAAAGCATAGTTACATTACCAGCAGCCTTAAAGGAATAGTTCCCCCCGACAATGAACATTTGCTGAAAATGTACCCTCAGGCCATCCAAAAGTAGACGAGTTTGTTTCTTTATCAAAACAGATTTGGAGAAATATAGCATTAAATCAGAAGTGTTGCTCACCAATGGATCCACTGCAGTGAATGGGTGCCGTCAGATTGAAAATTCTGAAAGCATCACAAGTTAACCAGAGGACTCCAGTTATGTTGACTTCTTGTGAATGATTGATGTTTTTAATAAGCTGTCTGTACACTTATCCTGATGGCGCCCATTCGCCATAGAAGGCCCACTGGTGAGCAAGTTATGTAATGCATCTATAAAATATTAAGAACATATCTTAATCATAACATTCTCCAAATCGGTTTCAATGAAGAAACAAACTCCTCTACATCTTAGATGAGTTCAAGGTTGAGTACTTTTGGGGTGAACTATTCCTTTAATGCCGAAAAAGTCTTTAAAATCACCATTCAGGCAGAGGAACGTAGCTTATCTTTAATTCAAGGTGTTGTGTAACATCTGGTGTGATTCAGATCTTATTTAAATTACCATCATGCACCATTCATCTTCATTATATAGAGTAATTCTTGTTACACAAAAACAGCCGCTCAGTAGATTTCAGTCCTAAACCACCAAAAGCTTTAAAAAATAAACAACCTTTGGAACGATAATTGCCTGTTAGTCTGTACCCCGAGTGACCACCAGATGGAGCACCCTATAAAAAGCAAACGTGACACAACTAGAGTAGTATTAGGAAAGCTGCTTTGGACTGGGCCACACTTGGCTGTCTGGGGTAAAATGCACCCCAGAAAAAAAGCAGAGGACTATTGCATCGTCTTTTCAAACACACAATGTGAGTATGTGTTGCGATGACACCAATCACACGTTACCATGTTATGATTTAATGTCGAAGGACATCAGAACCTGTTCTGTGCGTGTTCAATTCATTGATGCTGTAACTGCCCATTGATCTTCTATTCAGGGTTTATTATATTGTAAGAACGCCTTTGGACCACATTTCCATACCATCCCCCTACTTATAAATTGGCTGCTACGCCCCTGACTGGGCCTCGTCAAGCTGTAAGCTGCTTATAATATAAAGTAGTAGAAATGGTTCAAACAAGTGAAAGCTTAATAGTTATGTATCTGAGCTTCTAAGAGAAGAGATCGATCCCACTCCATCAGCACTGCTCCTTTAACAACACTTACCACTTGCTTACTCAGGGAGACAAGAGCTGGAAATGCTTTTCTGAATGGAAAGCATCTGGTAGCGAAATGGCAGTCAAGTAGCAAGCTGTTAATCTAACTAAAACAGACATTAATATTTATTAATGACTATATGACATATATCGTACCTTGATAAATATCGTAATGTAATCGGGCACTAATGGTTCTTTGAGCCAGTGGGTTTGCTTGGGGTCCTATGGGAGATGATTTGTGATCCAGGATGTATTTTGCTATTTGCCTACTTTCTTGCACTCGACTTCATGTGTGACAAATATGAATGAAGTGACCACTTTTCATGTTTTTTTTTTAGATAATCCACTTTATTATGGCATAGGGATGTTAATTTTAACCGTTAATCGACCAATATGAATTTTGACCGATTAATACAATCAGTTAGATGGATTAAAAGGTCACTTTATTTATTTATTTCACTATTTTACCTACTCATAGTCTATATAAAATTGCGTTGACAAAAAAAAAACAAACTTATTGGCCACAATCACACAGCAGCAGAATACAGTTGTTGAGTCCTAACACAGGAAGTGACAACAGCTTTCTCTAACGGAATGTTCAGGATTCTTGGAACACACGCTATAAGTTTTGGGTAACTTATAGTGATGGAGAAATGAGCTGCGTGTCATCTGAAAGTTTTCTTAGATCTCGTCAGTTTTGTGTTCTGCGCGCGATTCAAGCTGCTGTCGGTTAATGTAGATTTGATAAAAGAACTCCTTGATTGGACTCCTGTAATGTCAGAAAGTGACTTTTATGGACGTTGCCATCTTGGACATGAATTGGGTCACTCTTGCTAACTTTTTTGTTTCGTTTTCTTTATTTATTATTTATTTGTAATAGCTATATGTTTCTCGTATAGGCCTATTATACTTTATAATGTTTTTTTCTCCGGTCGCAAAAGTACTGTGAGCGTATGATATGAAATAGATATGAACACGTAAATCTTCGTCTTCTGTTGTTTGCTAGTTTTTGCACATGTACAATGAATCCACGAAATATTGCTATTTTTGACAGGTCACAGGCGCTTATCCTTTCTAATTAAATGTAATTCTACTTTAAAATAATGTTGTCAGTTAACCGTTAATAATCAGTGAACGTCGGTTGCCAGAAATAACCGAAATGAGCATCCCTAATTTGGTTATAATGCGAGAGGATCGGTTGCTTTATTGGGCCCTGGTAAAATACAGCTGTGATCCAGTAAAATATTACTGACTTGACAATCATTTTCTCAGCATTAAAGTCAATACTTTTTATGTCAGTCAGATTTATGAATGAATCACTTTGGATCCAATAAGTTGAACATAAAGGTCTGAAAACATTCACTATTTAGTTTGATTCATTCAGACGGGTCACTGTCAATCGACTTCTTACACAAAATAGTAAAATATTGAACTTTTTGATGCCTCTCTGCCATTGGCATCCATTAAAAAATGCCTATTTTGGGTGGAAGCAGAAACAGGCATGTTTCTTTAAATACAAATGAGCTGCTGCCCAATGTCTGCTTTCCAGATTAGGATCGTGCCTTTACGGGTTTTGGTTATGAAAATGAAATCATGTGTTTTATACCATATTAGCTGAAACTTCTGATTCACTGTCACAAACACACAGGTATATGATAAAATCACACAAGTTGGTTATTTCCGTAAGGTAAACAGCTGGGAAAGAAATCATGTTTATATAAGATCTATGTGGCAGCAGTGTTATAGACAGTAAAGTCTTTCTATGAAGCTAGGACTGTTTTGTACTTAAACTTGGAAAACGTCTGATTTTCATTATGTCACATTTAAGGAGGCAGTTCAAGAAGCGAATCTAATCAATAGTAGGTGTATCCAGGCAAAAGTTAACTTCGAAAATGAACCAAATGGCATCAGTGACTTTCAATTTAGATTTAGTTAGAACAAAAACTGCGTAAACTGAAAAATAAAGGCCAATCAATATTGCTATTTCATATGAAGCGTAGACATCATTCAAGCCGAGAAACAAATTTATTAGGGGAAAGTGCACTCTTGCAGCCAAGGGTGAAATCGGTATGTACAAATATTTCTCTCAAATAATTGTAAATGCAGTTAAATAGAAAATGATATGAGTGATGTGGCAGGAATTGATGCTGAAGGCAAACTTGTGGTGCTTCTCGTCCAGCGCGTGACCCTCTTTGCTCTTTTATTTTTTCCTAATGCTGGAGGCTCTTGTTTGAATTACATGATTTTTGAATCATAACGAGTGATAGAAATGTATATTATTCATCACTCCGTATTGAGATGACGTTATATATAATTTTGTTTAGGCTACTTCATGTTTTTAACTAAAATATGTGCGATAAACACTCGCATTGGAAACTGTGCACTTCGGTCATTTACTATCGGTTGGTGTCCTACATCTGTAATGTAATGACAGTGTGAGTGGCAGGCGATCTTAAATCATACCTGCATCATAAGACGTCAGATTAAATCAAAAGAGCATTCCGGTGTCATCCCTTCACTCGGCATGTTGTTTTATTGTTTCTCTGTTCGTCGGCCATACAAAGGATTACAGCTGTAGGAATCCCCAAATTTATACATAGACGATAAACATCATGCTAACAAAGTATTAAATTTGTACAAAAATACTTTACAGCTCATAATACCTGTCCGTTAGAAATAAAAATACAATATTTTAGGGACATAACTGTGACATTGAATCATAAAATTATTGTATACTGAAAATGGACACCCACTATTTTAACTGGCAGTGCTTGACTTCACTAAATGTTTCCACAAATGGAACATTAAAATGACTCGTTTCACTTGACTGGAGTGTATTTGCAGTAACACAGCGAAGTGTTGTAACAAACATAGGTCAAGGAAAGCGTAATGAAAGTGACAACTCATTTTTGAATCTGAGCTTGAAAGCCGTAATTTAACATGGAGCGAATTGAGAAGCGTCTCGGTGCATGAGTGTGGGGAATGAACCCGTACCTGAAAGTTTATCTGAAATAAAATGAGGAAAAAAAGACACCTTTACATCATCGTCAAACGTTCTCCATCAAGTGGGCTTGATGAGGTTTTTGTTCGGTTCAGGAGTTGGACCACAATGTGCCATTTGAAAATAGTGAGTAGACAGGATCTTTGAGCACTGACAACGAGGGTGACATCACTCAATCAAAAGCACAGTTTCACACAGGTGGGTGAGGGTCTTCATTGCCATTAGCAGCATAACTAATGGCATTTTTTTTCTTTACCGTTATTTTTTTCCAAATAGAGCTACAAATGTGATGTTTAGTGGTAGAACAAATCCATTCTCTCATGATTTGACACTTTGTTTTTTTTTGTCTTTTGTCTTTACAAATGGATTGAGTACCCTTTGGGCTGGAAAAAAAAATGTCAGATGAGACATATAAAACCGTAACAGTACCATATACAAATTACCATAATGATTGATAACTATTTAATAAATGTGGGGAGGAATACAAAAGTCTTCTCAGGAATTTTTACTCTTGGACATCAACCCCATGCTTGTGTTTTTGTCATAAGTGGATACTGCAAATTTAAGCAAATGAGATGAATTTGTTCATCATAATATTCTCATTTATCACAGACAGCGGAGTAAACAATATGCGAGTACCTACTTGAACGCCTGTCGTTTTCATTTAGGAGATTGATGTTGGAATAAATAAGCTGTTCTATCCTTTGGGCCAATGATGGATTTCCTCAAAATGTGGGGCGAGAGTCTGGAGACCGCAGACCTACGGCGCTTACCTAACAAAGTACAAAGAGTTTCCGAACCGAATGACCTTCTCCGTGCCATCAATCTGCTCTGGTACGCGGTCGATAGCGACCTCATGCTAACCAGCCATCGGTCAAAATCACACGCATCCTTTATAAATCATCCGCCTCTATTCATAAAAATAGACATCTGTCCAATTTCAAGATAAGGTGCCTTTGTGCCACCCTCTCCTTATACGAGCGACATTGGTTTTCATATTTACGGTGATGTAGCGGACAGCGAACTGAAACATGGTGTTTTTCATGTAGCCAAGCGCTTGTGTTGTTTTTTTTTGGACAGAAGTACTACAAAATAGTTCATTAAAAGGTCTCATGCATTAGGCTACAACCCACATTCAGTCACAATTGAAAAATGGCTACCGAATTCATTGTGCTGATAATTTTTTCCCCCACACACAGCTGTATCCTCTCTCACACCGAGCGAGAAAAGGAATCTGACCTTGGCATCAGATTGAAGAAAATACACGGACATACACTATACACACACTTGTGTTTCAGTATCACAAAATAGGAGGATTGACAGTTGCTTTTTGAATGTGACAGACTTCGTGGAGGCTTGCGAAATAATGTCTTGGGACACGCGCACACTCATTCAAACTCACACAAATACGGACAATCACAGAGTGGCCAGTCCGATATCGTAAGTAAAAGTCTCAGTGTTGCTTTTATGCATTCTTTTATCGAGTCCTCCTTTCAAACTATTCTCGTTTATTGGCAATAAAAATTAGGGATGGCACTGTTTTGGGTTTTTTTTTTTTTTTTTTTTTTTTCTCTCCACAATTTGGTTTTCCAAGAGGTCAGTGTGGTCTTTGCCGCCATTTTCACAGGGTAAAAACACACCCAGCTTGTCAGGGAAGGACCTCTTAGTCATGGTGGTTCATGCTCTGACTTAGGAAAGGGACTGGGTGTGTGCTATAGGACAACAAGCCCCTCTCGTTTTCCTCCACTAGAGGGAGACGTTTTAGGGAAGGGAGGGTTTGCTTTAGCACCATGAGGAGGAGCGCTCCACTGCAGGCACCTTGGAGGAGTTCTGCTATAAAGTCTTGTTGGGGTCTCTGTCCTCTAGTCCCGCTAGCGCGGAGTTGTGGTGGCCCTGCTCCAGCCCTGCGGCAGGCTGTTCGAGAGGGTCCCCGGAGTCAGTCCAGTTCGCTGCCTCGTTATTGGACAACGGGTTCAGTTCTGAGGGCTGCGAGGAAACTGGGTTTCGGCTTACGACTAGATCCAGTTTGTTTCCGGACTCTGCTATAAGAGGAACCACCAAGCAGCAGTCAAAGTCTCTAGTCCGGACGTGGTTTATCTGTTGCACAAAAGCAGGCATAAATTTAGATAAGGGCCCTATTATTTTTAATGATGCAGAAAACACAGACAGAATTGCAAAATCTGGATATAAAAAATGGAATTCACTATATAATGCAGAATGTTGGGGAATCTGGCACAGAGTTGTGAAAATGAAACAGAATATGGCAAAAAATTGGACCAATAACTTTGAAGTAGGGCTGTACACATCATTAAATAGCTACTCGAACTGTGTCTGTGAATAATTAGCAAATAAACAGCCATTCAACAAGAAGACTGCTATTTAAATATAAACTCTGGTTTTGATTGAAGTGTAAAAGATGATTATAATTGTTCAACTGAGTTTTATAAATTCACTTAATTGCCACAGTTTTTCTCGCGTGTACTTGCTGTCCCATAATACCATGGGTCTGCATAACATCAGCTCACCTGTAGCAGTCTATCGTATGGCTTGAGTCCTCCGATTTCAGCAGGGCCACCTGGACGGATATTATTTACATAAACCCCCTTCTCCAAGACTCCGTCAGACACGCTAAACCCAAAGTCCTCAAGGTCCGACTCCTTCAAAAGGCTCACCTATGAATGTGAGAGCAGTTACACACATTAAACCTGCTGTAGAGCCAATTAATCAAGAAATGGCAAAACTGTATTCCCACCTTATGAAGCTCAACCGGGGTGGGCGACATGATGTCTTTGATCTCCTGTTTCATTCTCCTCATGGCGAAAGCTTTTCTGCCGGCGTCGGTGGGCAGCGTGTTGCTGCGGTTGGCCTGTGTGTATTGTGGTTTGTTGCTGCCACGTTCCTGAAAGCTGGCCTGGCGGCCTAGATGGCTTCGGGTGGGCGCCGGATCGTGGTTTAGACTCAAAGAGCTGCCCGACATGATGGTGGCCTACAGGGAAAACCATGAGTAATGTATAAATAAATATAAGTGCTGTAAAGGTTAGAGAGCAAAACATATTCAAAACACACTTTTAAGTAAATAGTAGATTTTAAAACTACTGTTCAAAAGTTTAGGATCAGTATGTTTTTTTTTATTTACAAATTCTACTTTTATTCAGCAAGGATGCATTCAGTTGTTCAAAAGTTACATGTAAAGACATGTATATGGTTACAAAAGATTTCTATTTCAAATAAATAAATGCTGCTCTTTTCTATTCATCAAAGAATCCTAAAAACAAATATTAATATATTAAAATAAAAAAGTTTCTGTTTTACGGTATTTTTGATCAACTGAATGCAGCTTGGTGAACATAAGATACTCCTTTTTTTGCAAAAGCATCATCTAAAAAATTTGGTCCCACTTTATATTGTGCCCCTAATATCTGTGTACATGTAACCACAGTGTAAATACACATTGGTATGTAACAACCCACTGAATGGTATGTGTAAGTACAAATGTGTAACAGAACATGGGTAACAACACTTTTTGGTAAAGAAAGTGTTACGCTTTATATTAAGTGGACAGTTCCTGAGGAGTTACAATGCAAGTACATTGTAGGGGTGGAGCCAAACCCAAATACGTTATTCGGAAAGGCACAAATAACGTGTTTTTTACGAATACTTGTTTCAAACAAATACTTAAAAAAAAAAATAATAATATTAATAATAATAAAATAACAATTTGTATTCAGGAACAAGAAAAAAAAGCTGCGTTTCCTCATGAGACCGCAGTGCATGCCTGGATGAGTGAGTGAGAGAGGGACGTGTAAAACAAGGTGACTGACACAGACTGCTCCACACAGCAACTGCTGCACAACACGACATACATTCACATCAGTGTTAACTCAGTGCTAGAATTACACTCACCGGACACCGCACTTATTCACAATCACAAAAGTACATTAATAAACATTTCATATGTGTGCTGTCCAAATGCGCTTTTCCAGCGCATACACCTGAAGCGCTTGCACTAAAAGCCTGTCAAATAGCACCTAATTACTGAACTAAGATATATATCACATGTGATTGTGGTAATACTGTCACAAACACACTGCGTTAAACACAGTTTGTATCTAAAGTGAAAGTAAATC
>JAUYWG010000034.1:6818481-6845311 GCA_034779775.1 Enteromius afrohamiltoni
GCGTAAAAATGAAATTATATACAAATCAAAATTAGCAGAAAAATTTGGTGCAGAAATCTTACTTCTTGCATACTTGCATTTGTTTGTAGATAATTAAACAATTAACAAACTGTTATTTCAGCAGTTATTTTCACTGATATGCGTATACACAAGGAAGCGTGGGAGTAATGCGTATATGTATTATTCATAAATGAATAGGAAGCATTTCTCTGAATTAAACATTCAAATGTGTGATGTGCCTACTTTGTATTCTCAGAGCAAGCAATGATTGTGATTAGTTTTGACCAGGAGGCCTCAGTGTCAGGAGAGCTGACTGCAATTCAAACACATTACTGACGAGTTATATCCAAATGGTCATGTGTATCCCAGTGCTCATTAGGACTCATTTTCCACTTAGTAAAATAATGCATTCTTTCAGATTAGCCCCAGCACTGTACCACCAGCTGGCTTAATAAAAAGACCCGTATCCCACTGCAGATTACTCCAAATAATTACTCGAGTAAATACATACCTGCAGGTCCAAAGAGAATGGAAAACTCAGTTTAAACCTACGTTAGACCTGCTGGGATTCATCAGAACCCCCAGGATGCAATGAGGCCAACACTGTTGGTGCTCTAGCTGATGTGAGAGAACAGGTGGTGTAACCATGGTGACTGTGAGGAACCCATACCAGGTTAAAAAAGCCTGTATTGTGCGTCATTGTGATATTAAACAGGCAAGTTCTGTCATTATTTACTCATTCTCATGTCATTATGTTATCAAAAAGACAACAAAAAGCCCCATAATGGTTGTCGTTTTTTTTTTTTTAAAGCCCATAAAATAATTGTTTTTTACCAAAGGAAATGTGTGCTTCGATGCACAGCTTGTGTCTTAAGGATTGTATCACATCGTTTACTTTTGCTGATGCACTGATGCAAAATCTTACCATCCCTAATATATCTCTACATAAATCCAAAACTAAACAATTTTCTTGTTTTTCATTAGAAAATTTGTAAATGGCTACTGTTTAAGACAAAAAGGTCCTAAAAGCACCATACAAGTGACTGCACAACTTAAAATTATACGTTTTCTAAAGTCACATGATCGGAAATCTCATTTGCGTACATTTAAATCATCATCATGTGCTGCATTTAAATACATATCCAGGTGATAATGGGATTAGAGCGCTATGATGAATTTTTGCAGCTCCATTTTTACAAACATTTTTGCTAACGCTTTTTCCTATCTTCTGGAAGAAATAAAAATGGCATGAGTAACTGATGCTAAAATATCAGTATTCTTGAATTCTTATCATGACAATGTTTTACTTGAGCTAGAGACTGCTGGGACCATTTCTTTGCCAAATTATTAATTAAACCCCAACTTTGACTCCTGCTTGTTTGCAATTATAAACCAAATTGCCTGCTGGATATAGATGTATTTTTAAACGTATGCTATTTTTTGTTTCATGTTGTTGTAGCTCCAATCAAATGCATGCATAGAGGGTACTGAGACTCATTTAAAACCTATGAACGGTAGAAAGGCTAATTGCACTTAAATGTACCTTGGGTGCAGAAAGTGGCGTCAATGGCGGAGCCGTCCCATGATTCCACTGCGCTGTCCACGCTGGGAATGGTGGTGGAATAGATGTCCGAGAGTTTACCGGGTTTCTGCCCAGCCTGACCGTCATCCTCCATATCGCTCAGATCGTTCAAACGGCCAGTTACTGACGGCTGCTTCGGGCTTGGCACTATAGAAAGAAAGAAATAAAGAGACAACGATTGACTCTGCCCACGGATCACAGTCAATAGACCAGAGAGATCCAGACTTTACTGGATATTGGGCCCACAAATCAGTGCTCATTTGATCTTTTATTCTTGGATAAGGAACTTTACCTTGTCTACTGTCAGTGCACAGTATATGATAGTTGGAGACAAAACTAATCAGACCTTAGGCTTTAATGACTCTCGGCTAGGCAGCTTTATTGCTTTTTAGAGCTACAGAGATGTACAGTACTGTGGGAGTTAATTGTTGAGAGAAAGAGCGACAGAGACAATAAGCGTGAAAAGAATGTGCCAATCAAAAGTTTGAGAAATATAACAAGACAATAATGTTTTAGAAAAATAGAAGGAATTAATTTTAAAAGAACACAACAAATATGAAAACGACGTAATCAAAAAAGGTAAACGATAAAAATTAAAATCTTCATAATACACCCCGAATCATCAATAAATAAATAAATATATTATAAATATAAATAATAAAATTATTAAAGTTTTAGTTTTATAATAAGTATTATATAAAGTTATTATAGTTAAATAACTATATTTAGTTATAGTTAAATGGTTATTATAGTTAAATAAAGTTAAGTATAGTTAAAGTAATTATAAAGTTTTTTTTATTATTATTATTTTTTTTTTAAGAAAATAAGTAGATAGTGCTAGAGTTAGAGGGTCAAATACATATGGAAAATATGTGTTTTTATTATTTATTTGTTTGTCTACAAAATTAGCACAAGCCTTCAGCTTGTACGGTTTCAGTCCTTTGACCTGCAGTGTATAAATAAAGAGCCATTTGGGATAAGAGTGTGTATCGGCACTCACATTCTCCCTGCTTCTTGATCTTCAGTGTGACAGACTCTCCTGCCATCTGTAGCAGGTGGATGGCCTCACTGAGAGGTTTGCCCTTCAGACTGTTGCTGTTAATGGCCAGGATGCGATCACCAATGTGGATGGCACCGGTCCTGTGGAGACAAGAGCACACAAAATAACTCTTAAAAGGGCAACTGCAATGCATCACTTCAAAAGCTTTTTTCCCCTTTTCCTTTTTGTAGTTAAAAATCAAGATTTATTTGAAATGAACTAGCTTTTCATAGATTAAAACACTTAATTGCAATTAATCTTTTATATTGCCTGCAGGTAATACATTGACATATTCAGTAATTTTTGAGTAAATAAAGAAAAAATAATTAATAAATAGACACAAAATATATGCATTAACAATTAGGAATTTTTACTACAATTCTATATCATATACAGTGGGTACCGAAAGTATTCAGACCCCCTTAAACCCCCTTTTCATTAGAGGACCATGTGATATTTCAGTTTTTCTTTTTTTAATAAATCTGCAAAAATGTCAACAATTCTGTGTTTTTCTGTCAATATGGGGTGCTGTGTGTACATTAATGAAAAAAAAAATAACTTAAATGATAAAAAATGGCTGTAATATAACAAAGAGGGTCTGAATACTATCCATACCCACTGTGTGTATATATATACCTCTGTACCCTCTGTCTCTTTAGAAAGATAGATTTCCTGTGTATATTTATAAAAAGATACTTCTTAAATGTGATATTTCTTAATTTTTGACAGGCTTGAAGATTTGAACAGAGCCATACCTCTCGGCCAGGCCACCTTTAGTGAGGCTAGAGATGATGATGGGGTCGAAGGGCTCCTCAGTGCCCGAGATAGTGATGCCCAGCGGCCCGCCATATCGTTTCAGCTCCACAGTGTAAATGATGGCGCCAGAGCTCTCCTGCTCGTCTGCAACACAGGCCAACAGCACACGGGCGTCCCTATCAACACTGCCATCACGTAGGATACCTCACAGAGGGGCAGAGAGCAGAGCGAAGACACCCCTCACAACACCGGACAGAGAGAGGAAGTAAGGAGGGGAGGGAGGATGGAGGAGGATTGACCCCAAAATAAGACGTATGTGGAAAGAAAACAAGAAAAAGGAACTAAAAAAAAATGTAATGGGATAAAAATACTAGAGATGTCAATTCAAACTAACATTTGCTTAGTCACTTTAAAAAAAGAAGTTATTTAGCAACTACCTTGCCATCTTCCATGTTATCTATTTTTAATGCTAATCTAAAAAGCAAATTTTGTAATGTATATTTGTGGAAGATCTGTTTCTTTTGGATAATTTAAATTTAGATTTAGAGTAGCAATAAAGATAATTTTAATACACAAAATGCAATATTATTTAGATTTGTATCAAAAAAACATTTTTTGTTGAAAATTTGTAAAAGTATGCATATTATTATTATTTTATTATACATTTTAGTTTTTTTACATATAGAATTTTCAGATTGCATATATTTCATTTGATTAATCAGCACATAATATAATCTGCTGAAAAGTGATTCATAACCCCCAAAAAAATCTAAAAATGAAAGAGAGAAACAACTGATTATGCTTACAAAAAGCAATAAACTAGAGAGTGATGGTGAAAAGAATGGGAAAGGAAGTAAAGGCAATTGGAGAAAAGAATGATGGAAGATAATAGAAGTGGTGCATCCAGAAAAAAAAGCAAAAAATGAGAAACGGAAAATACAAGGGATTGGCAAAATGGAGATATTCACATGCATAATACAAAAAAAAGTATGGGATATTGGCTCTGGGATCCATTTCAAAAATGGATACTGCACCTACCTCTACAAATCATACACGTTATCATCCAAAGCAGAACAAAACCTCCATATCCTGGACCCACAACGCATTTCAAAAAACTAAATGTCAGATGTCAGACATTTCATTTTGCCCAAAGTGAGTAAGTGCATTCAAGCTGTGTATTATATCAGTATGTGTGTCCTCGGGGGATTCTCGTGCCAGCTGAGCTACAGGAATCATAATGTAAATTAATTATAAGACTGAACTCATTTTGCATGAGCTCAGCAAACAGATGTGACTACGGCAACAGCGAAATCCACTTTCAAGTGTTCTATAAAATATTTGTGGCGCTCAACATCAATTAAGAGGGTCAACCTGCCTGTTTTGACATGACTGCACTGAGGAAAAAAAATAGAGGAAAACCGACAGATCCTCAGGGCAATCGTTGTCATCTCCCACCCGCATCCACATCCTAATGAAGCAGTGATACGCAGCTCTGGCTGTATACGTTTGTGTATGTGTGTGTCTGTATATGCTGGGGGTCTGGGGATGTTCGTTAACACGAGGTCGGCTTATTACGCCTTTGTTTTTTTGACGTTGGACTAATAGAGAGATGGGAGGGAAATTACCCCCATTTAGCATGCCAGTCAGCACGGCCTCTCTCAGACTGATGATTTGTTGTCACAGCTCTACAAAAGGCCGTGTAAAAAATTAATGTCGACCTTAATGTTCTAAACGAGCCTCTGGCTTTGGACTCTAGGAACTGAAACACACAAGGTGCCATTTCATGGACACAACAGATGTCCTGGATGAAATATAAATGCCAAATAAAAGTGACTCGCAGTCCTGTTTTGTAGTGCGAGCATAACGCCTCTGTAGCAAAGGATTGTGGGTGAATGCTTTGGAGAAAGCTGGATGAGGGCTCCAAGGGTTTCTAATCGGATAATTGAACCAAACGAGCATTAAATTGGAGCGATTAAACCTCATTTTCTTCCATGTGCACAATGCTAATAGTGTTAAGGATGAATTGTGAGGTTGCGGGAGCGAGGGGAGATGTTACGTTGTTGTAGCTCGGCAGAAGGAGTGAAAGGTTTACCAGAAGGTCTTTCGGAGATAATAAAGATCTCACTGTGACATTTTCAGCAGCAGAGCCACTTCAAACCCTCACAGTCTCAACAACTTGAAATAGAGGCTAGATGTGCTTAAGAAAGTCAGTTGGGATTAGAATCTCTGTAAAAAGAAGAAATCTGTTTAAAGCAATCTCTTTAAGCAGCAGACTGGTTGAATATATTCCTGATTTTGCAGGGGAAAGTTATGATTAATTTATTCTGGGAACGAACAACAGCAGGCTTGACCTGTAAATGGCTAGAATTAGCTGGCTATGTGATCTCAATATCTCAGCTCCTTTTCTAAAATCTGTCAGTCATCTTTCTAAAGTACTATTCATTTGTTAACGTGCAAAACCCTAACCTTTAAGCAACACTGTGTGTATCATGATGTGCTTTTTACTCTCCATTAAGTTCTCTAAAGAGCGTGTCATTAAACTAATTTCCCTATCTTTCCTTTGTCTCGTGATTTGCAAATATCAAATTGAAAAGACTGATCGTCTGTCTGTCCCCTCTCAGAGTTAGAGTGAGGAAGAGCTGGTAAGATCAATTCATTTTCCATGATTCATTTCAAGTTGTCCGTTTCAATTAACCAATTCATTACTTCGATTGAACAGTTCTCTCTGCACAATCAATCAAAACTTTTCATGAAAGTCCTGTTTTCTTTCTTTCTATCCATCCATCCAACCATAGAACTCTAATATTGACCTCTCTCATGCCATTTATAACTAAGATTATTTTTTTCAAGTTTTTTGCTGTCGCACCATAGAACAGCCCAATTGTTATTTGTCTACTGCTCAATTTTTGTAAATGTAAATATACGCAATTACTCAAGGTGAAAAATATACAAATATTCTTCTCAAAATGTATATATATATATATATTTCTAATCTATAATATTTATATTTATATTTTCTGCCTTTAAATGATTCATAGCTGATGATGCTGCCATGATTTTTTTTCTCATCTTGTCCTTTTTCTGTCCTTGCCGTATCTTTAAAACCAGACTACATTAGAGAAAGCTAATCAGTCCGGTCCTAATATCAAAATTCTTTATCTTGATCCCGGCAAACACACGTTTGCATTAGACGTCTTTGCTGAGGTTTTTTATTCGCGCAGGGGGGCTTTTAGTGTTAATTTGCGTCCGCGTGGGGTTTGTAGTTGCAGAGGCTCAGAGGTACCTGAGTTGTCCTCGTCCTTGCGGATCTTGAGTTTAACCAGGTCTTCGCACTGCTGCAGGATTTGAACGGCGTCCTCCATGGAGCAGTTGTCCAGACGGATGTTGTCTATTGCCAAAAGCTTATCCCCCAACTCCAGGGTGCCCGTCCTTTGAAAGAGGACCAGGAAAAAAAGTTAAAAGTACACATTTGTCTGCTGTTCTAAACAAACATTTTCTCAACCATGCAGCACATCTCCATTTCATCTTGTGTTATTTTAAAGAAAAGGTTATTTTTTTCCCCTACGCAGATATTTACACTCATTTTGTTGTAGTCTGAGTTCACATTCTGCAAGAAAACACATCCATTATTCAGTGTATTGACCATGGCACAGAGTAAAGAGCAGCCAGAGGCACTGAGGTAGATCCGAAGAGGAAAAATACCCCAATCTTTTATCGTATTGGTCATAATTGTGTGGCGTTCTAGTATATTCAGATTAGACACCGAGATGTAATCCTGCCTGAATTCACAATTATTCCACCACTTCTTCATTTTAAACGGCTCACTTATTTTTAGCCTATTTTAATAGAGCTGAAATAGAGGAGAGCAAGATGTGAAAGACTGCGTAAGCCAAGGCCATCTTTCTTAGGCATCCAAATACAGAGATGGACAGACACGAATTTAACCACACCACTGTGTACACAGAGGGTTCATAACCCAAATCTCTCCTCCTCGCATAATTATCAGGTAAACATATGTTCTGTTATGTAAAAGAATGGAAAATTAGAGTATGTGTGCTGAGAGAAAGTAATTATACCGGTATACAACCTATTACCATGGAAAAACAAAATCAGTTTTTAACAAAGAAATTAATTTTGCAATAATATTTCACAACATTAAATTTCTTACAGTTTTTTTTTATAGCAAATAGATGCATACTTGCATAAAAGATTTCTTTCAAATAAATTACCAACCTGAAACTTCTATACAGTACTGTACCTCGAGCTATGAGTGAAAAGAAATGTAAGCTAGTCAGTAGAGCCAGATTGGATTTTACTGCAAACAGCCCCGTATAGACCTCACAATCAACAACAATGCAGTCAAACAGCACTCTACACCTTTCCTCAGGGCAGCCGCTGAGATTTATGTCAATATGGAGGGTTACATGTTCTCCCAGACGCACTCAATCAGGAGCTCTCCTCTATAGCCTGGGGAAAATTAGCATTTATATGCATAAGTAAGCTTTCACAGGTCGATGCAGATAGCATACGCTCGTAGTCATGCTCAATTCTGTGCGCAGATGTCATTACATTCGCCATTTGGGTCTAGTCGATGCTATTTAAGGCACGGGTGAAGTGCTGATTTGGATGAGAGTGTGCCAAGCTGAAGTTTCAGCAGCTATTATTCCAGTCTTCAGTCTCTCATGATCCCTCAGAAATCATTTTAATATGCTGATTTGGAGCTTATTATACATTGTGCAAGTTGTGCTGTTTTTTGTGGATCCCCCCCCCAGAAAGTTAAAAATAACAGCATTTATTTGAAATATACATATTCTGTAACGTTAAATGTCTTTTTACTGTCACCTTGGATTAATTTAAAGCACCCTTTACTCTTAAAAATCAAGGTGCTTAAAAGGTTCTTTACAGCGACGCTATAGAAGAACCATTCTGTCAAAGGATTTGACAGAACTTTTTACAATCTAAAGAACCTACCGTCACCACAAAGAAACTTTTGTGAAACAGAGAGGTTCTCTATGGAACCAATTAGACATGAATGACTTTCAAAGCTTTTTTCAACTGTCTTTTTTTTACATTTTATTGGTAATTGTTTATTTAAAGTTATGCTGAGTCAAAATAATTGAAGGATGTTTTTTTTTTTTTTTTTTTTTTTAAAGCGTTCTATATTGAGTTAAACATTTTGCACTTTGGTAGAAAATGTAATCCATCTATTATGTATTTTTCTTTAATACAGCAAAAGCATGAGATTCTGGTGGGTGTAGGTGCGCTGGAGGCTGTATACTGCACGAGTTATTATGCAGGAGATTAGCATTTCTAAAGAATTTAAGAGTACGTTTTAAAGGAGATATGGTGCAAGACAAAGATTTAAGGTGGTACCTGTGCGCCACGCTGCCTTTCTTTATGTCAGAGATGATGAGTGCATCTCCGGGCTTCCTACTGGAAGGAGCTGTGAAGAGAGAAGAGAACAATCAAACTTGTTTAATGGCAAAACCTGTCATTTTATGTAGGCAACACTGCTGATTATCTAAGTCTGAGTCATTCTTAGTGAACAGCTTAGAAGGTTTTTAAAGGTACAACACTTTTAAGATTCCACCTTGATGACAAAAGTGTGTTTAAAAATGGAAAGGCAAAATCTGATGATACAGCAAGAGCTTTGTATTTACTTGTAGTGCCTCTCAGCTCCAGAATTAGTTGCTTTTGGTAGCGTGAACAAGTACTTGTCAGTCCAGTCAAGTCAGAACTGATGGTTTAGTTGTTTATTTGACATTTTTCCAGCTTATAGATTGACATGATCACACTGCAAAAGATTTCTCTCTGAATGACTGACAATAGAGATGAACAGTTTCTACAGAGTCGGTCATACAGCAGATAATAGAACGTATATAAAAATGACAGTCTTTAACCATAAAGAAATAACTCATTTTTAACCTAGATGGTTTGCTTGTCTTAGTGGGTTTAAAAAGTCAACAAGCTAAGACCAGCAAATAAGCTTAGGCTCTGGATTAAGCTGTTCTTTTTCCACACTAGGAAACCATTTTGACTCCCCCATCATCAATATTCAAAGCTCCCCCATATACAGTATTGTAAGCTGTTTTTCTCTAGGACATCTTGAGAAATTGTAATTGAAATTCTTGTTTGATATAAAGTGTGTATAAATAGCGTTTAATTACCAATATTTAACTATTTTGTGAATCCAGATTTAGTTATGTTTTATACATAAGAGTAAAAAAATGCTTTATATTACTATAATGTCACAACTGAAGTGCCCATGTGCTTCTCTAGAGGGCAATCCCAGACATCATTTCCCATAAGCCCTAGGGAAACTTGTTAATGACACGCATGATTGCAATTAGGAGGACTATTTAAGTCTGACACTCTCACACACTCATTGCTGTCTTTTCTCTTAATGGACAATTCTAAGCGCATCCTTGTTTCCTGACCTTAGCTTGTTATGTGGATCACTCTTTTGTCTTGCCTTGGATGTAGTTGTTTGCTGGTGTTTACCCTGTTTGTTTCGACTACGCTCTTTGATAAAGCTTGCAATTGGGCCCCCCCACTCAGTTGTCACACCGTTCATAACACATAAACTGTTAGATGTATAATAGTATAAATGGGCCTAAAATGCTGCCAGCTCTCTAGGATTTGGACCGCAGCCATTACATCAGTGTGAAATAGACCTTTTTAGCAACTCTAGTCATATTGTTGAGCACAGGGGACAGATGTGAGTGCATAATCACATGTCATATGGTCCCTAGCCCACCACGAGCATCTGGAGGTGCGATATCAAACTTCCTGAGTGACGCGCCAGAGCATTTTTCTCTCAGTCAGAGCTCAGGGTCATGTTCGCTTAATGCGTCAAAGACAGACTGGAATGTCGTGTCTTTTTCACTTCGAATAAGAAAAATAAACTCTCTTGTTAATCCTGCTCACTTTTCTACCTAATATGCCTTCCAGATGGTGGTACAGCTTAATCATCATCAATTCTGATGCTCCGTGCAGCCTGCCAGTGATGGGGAATTGTCCTGTGCTGCCCTGTGGGGCTCTGTTCTTTAAGCTTTACGCATTGAGATGCCAGGCATGTGTCTGTGTCGGACAGACAGTCTCAGCGGTTTTCTGGGATGGGTTGTTATGGTTAGAGAAGAACCCTGCTAGCTCCAACTGAGAGAACAGCTTGATAACCTGATTAATATGATGGAACGTCTCAAAGAATAAACAATAAATACATAAATGTAAAAATTAAATATATAAAAAAAAATGTTGAAAATACAAAGTATTTTTTGTAAAAATAAATAAATAATAATAAAATTATATATATATATATATAGAGAGAGAGAGAGAGAGAGAGAGAGAGAGAGAGAGAAACAAACAAACAAAGAGAATATATTTTCATTAACTTTTAGTAATTTTTTTTGTAAATAACTGTTTTTTTAATCTCTCTCTCTAATTTATTTATCTTTTTTTATTAGGCTATGAAATATTACACACACAAACACGCACATGCACCTTTTCAATATTTAAAAAAAACCTGCCAGAAAAATGAAAATTCTCTCTAATGCCTTTTCATCTGTAAATTAATAAATGAATAATTAGATAAAAAGAGATTAATTTTTTTTTTTTTCAGTGAAGATTAAAAATATATTATAATGCATTTGAAATGTGCAATCATAATGATATAATTGCATATTTATAAAACAAATGCATATTTTAACAAGGAATATATTGAAGTGGCACTATATTGTATATGGTATGAAAAACCCTCTCTAATGCTTTTTTACTGTAATTTTTCTTTATTTAGATAATGACCTGAAAGACTCAAATTACAGCTATTTAAGTTTTACTTTCAAGTCAAGTGGATGGTCTGTTGAGAGAGAAATTGAAGTACACAATAACTCAATGGAGAAAGGCCAAACATTCAGTCTCGATGGTACAGACTACAGCGCTCTAAAAGAGGAAAGAAATTGATTTAAGGACGTCAATCAGAGCGAGCTCTGTTTGAACAAGCTATTCGAGAGCAAATTGTCAGCATCAGCAACACAGGTCCTGAGATGTATCTGACAATTTCAATCTCCAAATGTTAGTGAGTTTTTGAACCGTAGAAATAATCATGTTTTCTGCTAAGCTCAAAGAGAGCGCATGTGCGCTGACCTTAAAGGCACCTCAGCATATGCTGCATTACAGCGGTGTGATGTCACCTTCAGATGGAGCACATCAAAGTGCATCCTTTCAACTCGGCTGAAGCTCTGATGAATTTTATAGCAAGCATCCAGAGCGGGGAAAAAAACAGGGAAAAATGACTTCTTACATAAACAGCTTGATAGTATGTTTTGGAAATCAAGCAACAAGATGAATCTTATTTGTCAGACGAGCTACATTATGACACAGCACAGCCATCTTCTGTCTGCTTCCTAGTGGCACTGTGACTGCTGCTGGTAGCTGATTTGTCATAGTTCCCCCCTTTCACTTGCACCGCTATTTGGCTTAACCATGATAAATAGCGTGGCTCATTTATAGTCTCTGCACTTTGCCTGCTCATGTTGGTCTGGCCAGGAGAATGCCAATCTTGACACAAGCTAACAGTGAAACTTGAACAATTGCATGCACTACACACTTGCTATGTGTATCATCTGATCTGATTTCTACGGTTATACTATCCTTTTCTGACCATGGTGATCTTAAGAATACATCTTGCTTTGTTGGTCTATACAAAAATGCCAAATATGTAGTCCAAGCAGCCGAATATGGTAAAAAAGATTATAATATATTTCCTGTGAATCTGAATTTCAAGTTGTTTCATGATGTGGTTTACAGGTAATTACAGTATTACAAATAAAACCGAAAACATTCTTACATTTTATTTTCCGATTCACAGCAAATGAGATGCCACCGGGAGAATAAGACACGGTAATCTTTAAGGAGAAGTAAACAAGGCATCTATAAACGTGTCCCACTATGGCTTTATTAGCACCTGTGAAATACGGGCCCCGCAGAGGCACAAAGTAGAAAGCCATCAAACTGCTCAGGGAGCCCACAAGAGCTCGGCTAAGCCCATATACATAAATTGACACGTAGATAGGACAGCCTACATCTCACTTTCTCTCTCATTCTGAGCCATAAATGATGACTTTCTCAGACATCTGAGACAGCCCTGAGCCAAGTAGAGGTATAATTGAGCAGACTTTCTGTGCTTATATATATAATATTATTATATTAAAATCCAAAAATACATTGCATGAGTCAAAATTATATTTTGATAAATATAAAAATAAAATTTTATATTTTTTTTTATGCCAAAAATCATTAGGAAATTAAGTAAAGATAATGTTCCATTAAGATTTTTTTGTAAAATTCCTACTGTAAACATATCAAAATGTCATTGTTGATTAGTAAAATGCATTGATAAGATATTCATTTGGACGACTTTAAAGGTGATTTGCTCAGTATTTAGATTTGCAGATTGCAGATTTTCATCTGAAATAGATGCATCTCGGCCAAATATTGTCCTATCCTAACAAACCATGTATCAATAGAAAGCTTATTTATTGAGCTTTCATATGATGTATGCATCTCAGTTTTGTTAAATTTTACCTTATGACTGGTCTAGGGTCACAAATTATATACTATATATATATATTTATAAAATAGTGCTTTAAAAGAATAGAATTTCCTCCAGTACTCTGTTGTATTTAGTTAAAAAGAAGACTCCATCATCTCTGAATCTTAAAGGGGTAGTGTCTTAAAGACAGTAATTTCATAATCAAACTTTTTTCTGTAAAATACAAAAGATGATATATCTATGAATGTTCATGCTGCTCTTTTCCATGCAATAACTATGAATGTAGGTGACAAGCTTCAAAGAGGATTCGAAAAATACCATAAAAAGAGGCACTATATATAGTTTTCTGAAGATATTTAAGTATTTTTTGCACAACGTCTAATTTGTGAATGGATCATTCATCCAATCTGTGGATTCATTCTTTAGTTATTTATTTGATTCATTTTCCAGTTTTATTAATATTTTTCAAGAAACTTTTGATTCATTGTCCAGTACACTATACCACCCTAACTCATTTTTTCATAAACTGTATTGATATGATTCCTGAAGTCAACTCACTGACTCCTGAGTGAAAAGTTCACTTGAGAATGTGGTGTCACTGAACAACAACTTGAATCGCCTCACACAAAGCTACTATACAGTTTCTAAGTTATAAAGACCATTTATTTTTAATTTATTATTATGACACTATTGCAACCTTGAAAGCTTCATTTACTGTTCACTGCAACTGCCATCAATCTTTTCTTCATAATTTCTCTTTTCTTCTCGCATAGAAGAAATTAACACCATTTTGGACCAACATGGTGAGTAAATCAAAACCAATTTTCTCTTTTAGTTGAGCTATTAAGTTTATTGATATCATGGAGTTTTTGAGAAGATGCAGTGGAATGTGAAACCAACAGTTCAGGGAATTTTTTTAATGATCTGAAAAGCAGTTACAGCAGTACTGTATGTTAACATGGGCACAATAGTTTGTCTGGTTCATTAAGGAAGTTCAGACAGCTGTTAAAACCACAAAGAAGCTTTATTGGGAAGCATTTGCTATTATCTTTGGACTGTGCATATCTACATTGCCAATCCTGAGAGAATTTGCCCCATCAAATTAGTAACAAATGCGAGGACTTGTACACGACCAGCAAGATAATAAATACTTTCATTTAGAAAATGTGGAGGACGACAGGCAAAAAATTGCTTTGGAGGTAAACAACTCCTCAGCTTCAGAGAGAAGCAATTACTGCGGGTGGTAGCATGGGGGTCCACTATTGTGCTTCACGAAGACGCTTACTGGCTAATAACAGAAAGTTTGTATCATATTGCTGTAATGGGGAAAACAGTCAATGTCACAAAACCGAGTTGGGATGAGGTGATGAATCATTCTGGCTTGACAATGCGGGCGGGCATTGATGAAGCAGCTGGCAAAGGCTTCGAGCGTTTGGAGCGTGGGGTTTACGAAGCGAGCTCTGCAGAGCCCCTGACTGCAGGCGGAAAACAGATTGAACTCACAGGCAGATCCGTCTACAACTACCTTTTCAAAGAGTCAGGTGATGGTAAATGAATGACACAATAGGAGATTAGACACAGTATCTCTGGATGAAAATGCTAAAAAATGTAAAATTTATGTACATGTATCTATAATGGAAAGGCAGGATCCCAAGTTCAATACTTTACATCCCCACAATGCATCTTTCTCCAAAAACTAAGACACTGGCTGCATCTGAAAAAAGTTTTAAATACCTCAAATCGACAGTTTACAAAGGTAGAAACTGGTGTTGTTATCATTAATTAAAACTACAACTATTCCTAAAACCATCGTTCTTAATTTGAAATAATGCTGAAATGAAATATAAATATTAGATGGAAATTTTTCAATGTTGCCCAACTGCAATGGGTTTAAGATGAAGTACTAACATTACTAACTAGCTAAACATTTTTGGAATTATTTTACATTGCAAATGTAAACATTTTTTAATTTTGAATGAAAGCTCAAAATATAAAAGCTAATTTAAAACATCAATTAAAATTATAATAGTATACAATACTGACAGGAAGACATTGGAAGCCTATGATAGTTCAGCAAATGGTTGAAATACTGCAAATCAAATTTGATAGAGATAGATTGAAAGAAGTGATTACATCAATTTTCTCTTCCTTTTTTCCTGTTCTCTGAATACTGTAGTAATATTTTTATTTTTTGGTTATCCCTAAAGCTCACTGGAATTCATCATTACAGAATACAGATCATTAGATTTGACATTTCTGTGCCCTGGGAGACCTTCATATTCAAAAACACTTCACACAACACAGCAATACACTGAAAGTGCCTTCAGTTCTGGACGCAGCCACCGTGACCTACAGTCTGTGCCTAGCAATTAAATCTACAATTGCAATAAATGAGGGATAATATATAATTAGGCACTTCTTTTCATGCAGAACTTTAAAAGTGTAATAAATAAGCACAAATCCTTTGAGTAAGAAAGTTTTTTTTCAGCAGCCTAATAAGCAACAGCTACATTATTTCCCCAGTAGGCCAGTAATAAGTCACCCAGATGTCTCTCTTTAATGTTTTTGGAACTGAAATAAAAGTTAAATCTCATATATTTATATCTCCGTGAAACAAGGAATGAAAGAAGACCCTATTGTGTAGACATATTTCTAAATTTGTGGCCTGGTTAATGCACAGAAGAATTATGAAGGGCCAATTAAAGTTGGAAATTACAAGGTTATTTAACAACAGTACCTCACTGTATACATTCTTCCATTTCCATTTATACATTTGGCAGATGCTTGTATCCAAAGGACCTTCATTCAGGGTTTGTGCTTGCTTAAACATGCACCACTAAATACAATAGACATCTGTACTGAAGTTCAATAAACTCAAGCAAAGACAGCCTTGCTAATATGCATAAAGTTCAAAGAGAGGAATACATACAGCTGATGGTGATGCCCAGCTCCACACCTGGCTTCTTTGGTAGCTTCACATGGAAGGTTCCACTGCTTGGGATAACCGATTCTGAATGAGACAAGGACAGAAATATAAAAAGGTTAATCTCTAAAGGTTAAAGTCTTTCCATATCATCAATGTGGACTTTTATCATTCTGAAAAGAATGTATAGAAACCGAATGATCAAACTGACACTTATTAAAGGGTTAGTTCATTTCTAAATGATAGCTCTGCCATTATTTATTTATCCACATGCTGTTCCAAACCTGTATGATAAACTTTTCTTTTTGTGTTTAATAGAAAGTCCAAGGCTGTTGTTCCCCATACAATAAACATGTAAGGCCCATAATGGTTTTTATTGCATGGAAAGCAAGTGTAGCTTTTACATGCAAGAAACGTCAGCAGAACATGCATTTTTCGGGTGAACCCTGGCTTTAAAGTAACTTGGAGAGACAGCTGTTAAAAATTCTGTCTTTCTCTCAGGCAGAGATGTAGAATTTTTTTTCTGACAGAAGCCCAGACAGCTCAGTCTGGGATAGAGGAGAGGAAAAAAATCTCCATAAAAAAATGTCCTTCTCCTCTGGGCAGTGAGTCAGAATCAAAAAGAATGACAGAAGTGTCAAAGCGCTCAAGGAAAGAAAATGCACTTGCCTCCAGTGACCCGCCATTTCATATAACGACCTCTGCTCTTGAATTGATCATGCGGTAATTCAAACCAACTAATTTCATCCAAACCAACAAAACTGTCTTAAAAAACAAAACAAAAAAACTTGGTCTGAGCGATAAAGAATATTGTACTAGAAAAAAACTCAGGCTGTTCTCTTTTCAGTGCTTCCATTCAAAAGCAAATGTGATAAAACATTTACATTATATTGGATCACACAGAAAACTGACATTCAGTTTTCAAACTGTGTGTTGCAGAATGGAAATTAGTGGGATTTTCCAATTATGGTACGTTCATGTCAAGCCCAAAATATCTCAAATATAAATTCTTCTCAAATTCAATTAAGTAGTGTGTTAGTGTTTGCATAATTAACATCACTATTCAGAAATTAGAGTCTGGTATGATTTTTTAATGTTTTAAAAAAAAAATCTTAACAATGTAATATTGTAAAATATTATTGCAATTTAAAAAAACGCTTTTCTAAAATGAAATTAATTAAAGGAACCGTATGTAAGAAATGCATTGTAATAAAATGCAATAAATCCTAAAATGTGTCTGTTATGTTCAACAGGCATTAAGAAATCATGTTAATTTCAATTACTCGTATCGCTGACAGTAGTAGTACAGCCTGGATATTCTCATTTAAAAAGCGCATTTGCAGCCTTCAACTGATGTTTTGGTCTGAAGCACCACCCTCCATCTATCTCCCAATCACGAAGTCAGTAGTGTTTCATCATCAGGTTGCCTGCACTGCATTAAGTGACACGACTGCAGCAGCTACTAAACAAATGTCTAACATTTCGAGTACGAAACCTAAAAGACCTGGCTATGAATCCGAAATACTGTGTGACAAAGCGTTTGAACGATGGACTGGCAACCTGTAGTCAACGGGGAGGGGGAGGGGAGACACTGCTCAACAGTATTTTGAAAGAGATTGCAGTACCAATTTCTTACATACGGTTCCTTTAATACAAAGCTGAATTTTTATTTTTTGCATCATTAATACAGTTGTCAATGTCAGAAATCATTCTAATATACTGATTTGGTGTTCAAGAATAGATAACGAATAAAAAGTCCAAAAACGTTCATTGGTTAATGTACAGGAGGTCTGTGTGCTAGTGCCGGAAGGCTCTGACTACCCTTGAAGTCGTCAGAAACACCGTCCTGATAAGCTAAATAAAAGAAACTAATTAAATATTAAACCAAATTAAACAAGACAAAACACTAGGATGACAAGCTAATTACAGCGTGTCTCAAGGACTACAGACGTTCCACATGGCCCATACTGTGATTACTCTGCCAAAGCACAGCACGAGATGGAAAAATGAGAGAATGTGTGGTGGATTCCTCAGATGAAAGTATATACAACAGTATTTTCATGCGGATGTCCATCCGGAAATAGCAACTATTAAATCACGGGCCACTTGTCTTGCAGTACTAATCATTTCTATTCATCAGACACATTCCAGATGGTCGGGCTCTAAGAATTATGGCATAACTTTTAAAAAGCAAAGAACAAGTATAAAACTCTGGGACAAATGCGGGATGTGGCCAGATGGATCTTACATCCCCAAACAGATTTAGAATTGATGAATTGGTACGTATCCCCACCTGCTACGTCAAACTCAATCTCTAGTGTGACTTTGCTGGTGATGCTGGAGTCCCTCAGCAGCTGATTGGTCTCCTCCAGTGTGCTGTCCTCAGTGGGGATGCCGTTTATTGACAGGATGCGGTCGCCAATCTGCAGGATGCCGCACCTGTGCACAGAGAGCAGATTTAGCACCATTCCTCTTACACTGGCCAACAGACTAGCTGTGCTGAATGCATAAAATAAAAATAATGGACTGGCGTAGAGGGAGACAAAAAAAGGTGCTCAGGAAATATCTCGCACTGACCAGCCAACCACTTCTATTATGCCAGCTGGCGCCGTTGAATAGACATTAGTGAGTGGATGTGACACTTTAGCCAAAAATACAAATGTCCTATAAGCTCAAGGTCAAAGTAAAAGCACTTTTTAATAGCTGAGGGAACAAAAACTCCAAATGAAATTCCAAATGACTTTCCAGCCAAATAAAATCAATCTTGCTTTTGCTTCCAATGCTTAAAAACACCAGCAAAGCCGGTCGCCATAGACATATGCTGTGTTTTGGATGCTGGTATTCAGCGTGGGCTGCTAGTATCACCACCACCAAAACTGTAAAGCATTAAAATGTGTCATTATTGTGATTAGCATTAAGAACCAATGGCTTTTGGTGATTTTAGAGCTATGCTGTCGGGACAGATTTACTTTTAGGGACAATTTTTTAGCTCAACCGCCCAGCTGAAAACATGCATACTATTCCTACATGTGTTTTCATCTGGAATAAATCATCTTTAGAGTGTCTGTTCACTTGTAGTGCAGCTCTAAAAATCTCTAAATCATAATGATCAACATACAAATATATATATATATATATAATATATATATATATAAATATATTAGGGATGGCACGGTTCATGAAAAAAACGTTTGTCTCGGTTCGGTGCATGCATGCCTTGCACGGTTCATGATATGCGCATTGTAGCTTCATGCCCCGTATGCGACGTCAGTGTTTCCCTTTCGTGCAAAAAGAATTGAGGTGTCTATGGTGTGGAGTGAGTGCTGCAGGTCACAATACTGGACGTGTGGAAATGGCAAGTGGGAGAGAAAAGGAAGGCTGCCCGGAGTTGGAGGATACGTCAGCGTTGTATAAATCTAGTGTGTGGGAACATTTTGGATTTCATTTTACCTATTAGAGGATGGATACCCGACCCAAGCCCGATGGGCTGGGTTCGGACAGATATTTAGAAAGGATGCTCGGGTCGGGGTGAATGTGCGTCTGTGTTGTAACGTCGCTTTTTGCCCCGTGTGTGCTGATGCTCTCATCTGTTGACATTTCCGAACGCTTTCCTGCAGTTGCTTAATAAAAGTGGGCTGTGTCAAAAAAAGTGCCAATGTCATTAGAATGAGAAAAAAATTTGGTTACAGATCTGTCAGACGCGGGCCGTGCTCGGACAGAAAAATGCGTCCCGATCCGCGCTCTATTACCTTTGATGACAGCGGAAATAAAACGATAGATAGAACTGCGACTGTATGCAAGTATTGTGCAACACGCATCCAATTCAGTTTATGAATGATATAACTTTTTTAATACTGTATCCTAAATTGTGGATAATTAAGCTATATATCATATGCTAAAGTATAATTTCTGGAGTGTTAAAGATTAAAAGAAAAAAATAACAAGAACTGTACAGAACCGAAAATCGTGACTCTAAAACCATGATACAAACCGAGCCGTGGGTTTTGTGAACCGTGCCACCCCTAATATATATATATATAATACAAATACTGTAGTATTAATTTGTTTTAATTTAAAAATAACATTTATCTAGCCAATAAATAAATAATAATCATACTAATAATTATTTGATTAGGTCAATTTACAATAATATACACTTTATATATTTTAAACCAATACACCATTCTATAACTAATACAACTGACCTAATCCACAAGTAAAACTAATATATTAGTATAGTATATTGTGCAAATTAATGTAACAAACATAATTTATTATTATATTATATTTAGTGCTGTCAAATAATTAATCATGATTAAATCACACCCCAAATAGGTTTTTCTTTACACAGTGTGTGCATACTTATTATGAATATATAAATACAAACACACATGTATACATTTTAGAAAAATGTGTTATACTTGTATATTAAATATTTGTACACGTTGTCTTTTTCCTGATATAACCTAGTTGTCTATCAATTATGATTATTTGTATTCAACCGCAAACATAGGTGAGAGCGCGCGCCGGCGCTGATGCGGGAACGCGTGCCATGTGTGCTTACACTGCTCTGCATTTATCCTTTTTTAATAATTAGTCTATATTAAGACTATGTGTGTTCATGTTTAGATTTTTATGTTTATGGAAAATTTTGATAAGGTGGCAGGTCGCTACAAATAAATAAATGTGGGAAACAGATCCCACAGCACAATAACTCAAGAGTCCAACTTCATTACTCTTTATTAGCAATGTTTGTAGCTGGTTTTCAGAATGTTGTATCATGAATGTATGAAGTTGTATCAGAATGTTGATATAGGAGCTCATGGGAGTTTTATGCGCGTAATATTACGTTGCAATGCGTTTATTATATCAGATGCCTTTAGAGAAAACTACAACAAAAATCTATTGCCATATCAAAGAATAAACTACCCGCCAAAGTGGCTAGTGAGACTAAAGTTTTTACCCACCACAGATGAATTTTACCCGCATTTGGCAGGTGGGCGGGTGCCAGTGTCAAGCCCTGATGTGAATGCATAAATTGTGACATTGTCCAAACGCAATTAAAAATTTTGCATTGCCATTTAAGTTTGTCACTGCCACACTTCAAATGGAAAAGCAACTGTTACTGTATTTTCCATGTCTTACAAGTATTGAGCCTGTCAAATTTAAATAGCAACATCTATTACCACGTCAGCTTTTTTTACCCTCTCTGGGTTGTGTATGGAGTATGCCAAAACTTCAATAAAAACCGCAATATCTTTAGCATTTGAATTTCCGGTGCCTTACACAGAAACCTGTCAATGCCCCATAGTATGGTCCACCCCTGATACAAACTGACAGGTTTCCATGTGAGGCATTGGAAATTCAAATGCTAACTGCGATTTTGAGCTATGGAAGGTTGCATGTGCGACACAGTGAAAAAGCAAATGCTGTAATTAATAGCAACCTATGTACTTGTTCTTATGATGCATCTGCGCATCATTAGTCTGTATCATTCTTATCTTGCTTAGTTGGGGACACTTAATTTACAGCAATATCGTCAACTTGAAAGCACAGATACTATTTGAACTAAGCTGAGCTGAACGATAAATCACTGAATAATGATGAACTGACTTTAACTGAAAATTAAGAGTTTACTGCGGTCCTTTTGCATTATTACCCAAGATTTTCCTATTTAACACTGCAAACTACTTTGATGCTGTATTTTTAAAATATGATTATTTCTCATTAATCATAACACAGACAATACAGTTGCAAATGGACTTTGCATTTCCATTTGAAATTTTGCAGTCACGGTGAAAACGTGAATTCAAATTCACGAAACGCAAACAGTATTGCAAGCAAGTTTTGCAGTTGTGTGTGGATTGTTACAATTTGTCATGTTTAAAACACAATTGACGATATCATTTGCAATTCTTTAAAAATGTTTTAATGTTTTATAGACCTTTGCTTCAATGCCTTCTAAATGTTTGATGATAGTTCACCCAAAAAATTCTGTAATTAATTACCCTGGTCTGAAAGCTCACGGATTAGTGTTCTGAAGATTGTACCGACATGAGTGTGAGGAATTAATCACAGAATTTTCATGTCAACTATAACTTTAACCATCATAAGCAGTGCACATCTAAATTTGACATGTTATTTAGAATACATTTTTTCCAACTGCACTATTGTGATTTTTGCATTTTCAATGAAAAAAAAAAGAAAATGGCATGTTGTTTGTCATTGGAACAAATTTCAACACATTTTTGAATGTCAGTTATAAAAAAATATTTTAAGTCTAAATTACTTGCATTCTTCATTATTTATTAATCCACGATTGCATGTGAAGCATAGGCTAAATTCTAAGAATAACCCAGAAAACAAAAATGCAAACACATAAATCATATTTTGGGTATCCTTAACAACCCAGCCTGCTGGGTTAAAATGTGTAAACAAACGTGCTGGGTTACTTTAACCCAGCATGTGTTCTGTCCAGTATTTACCCAGAGCTGGGTTACCAATTGGGTTATTTTTAACCCAACCATTTTTAGAGTGTACAGTGAAGTTGGGATGTAAATCCACCTCAGTCGACGAGTAAGTTCATTTAGATGCCAGCTGAGGCTCCGCCGCTCAGGTAATTATAGCTAAGTGCTTTGCTCTATCACGTAACGCCGTAGTCAATCACAGCCCAAGCAGGCTGGAAATCAGATCGTCACGGCCAGGCAGTTATATATCATGTGCGATCATCAAATTATACTGTATCCTGGATGAAGTTGTGGCTCTGCGGTGGACAAGTTCTAAGCAGCGAGAACAGTGCAAAGATGTAATAACTGAGGGCTTTGGGATGTGTTCAGCTAATCAAAATTAGATTCGAGATTAAATATTCAAGATTCCCAAAGGGAAGTTCACACTTCTCTGATAACGCAAACAATTAAGCTGCGCCGAACGCTCCGATCTGAGGAAGGGATATCTGGAATATTAAAACCCAGAGTTTTAACTAGGTCAAATGAAGCACTGGAGAAGCACTAGAGATTAATAAAAATTGCATTCAGAGATCTTACCGCTCCGCCGGGCTGTCGGGGTCTATGTAAGCGATGAGAGGTGGAGAGGACAAGGTTTCCGTGGCAAAGACTCCTCCCTGAAGCTGGATCCCAAAGCCCATGATGGAGTCGCTGATGAGGGTCACCTCTGTTGTTTCTGTGTGGACCACCTGACCAGCCAATCCTACGGTACTGGAAGCCAGAGACACTAGAGGAACAGAAAAACAGAGGGCAACAGAGTCACAAACGGCAGAAAGTCCATCCCTGTTCTTATGGAAAAGAGCAGCTTTTACTTTCTACTGAACAACTTCTTTGGCCATCAACATAAGGACAATAAGTCCTTAATAAAAGTCACACATGTTTGATAAATCAACCAAATTCTAGTAAAAAATCCTTTTCAATGTTTCAAACAGCTCTTCTGTATGCATCTCGGAGCAGTTTTTCACAGATTAAAGGCTGTCAGCCCTGTGAGTCTTTGCAGTGACTGAGCTGGATTTGTGTCCTCGCTGCAGATAAGAATTCAATATGTGCGCTAGTATCTTTGGGCCAACTAGGTGCGCCTTGAAACAAGAAAAGACACTTTGATATAGAGCTAGTGAATTATATTGCAAATCAGACCACAGGGATTTGCGGAAACTCTTTTTGTAGATGGTACTTAGAACTTCCTTATCTTACGATTCTGTATCTGAAATAACTACATTATACAGTACAGTACTTAAAAAACTGTTATTATATATATATATATATATATATACACACAATAGTTAACATTTGAAGCTGATCCAATTTTTTTTTTTTTTTTAATCAAAGCTTCCCTAAGAGCACAATTTGGTTTTATGTTTTACGACAACTTTAGAGAATGTTATTGTTTTTGATTACTGTATATATATATAAATATATATACAATATGCATGTCTGTGCTGTGCTACATATTTTTTTCATTATTTAAATGTATTTACATTTACACATTTATATTCCTTTCATATCATATGTGAATATATTTAATATAAACAAACGATTCTTCTTAAGGATACACATGAATGTGTATTTATATAGACATAATAAATATACACAGTACACACACATTATGTCAACAGATATATATATATATATATATATATAATTTTATACCAATTTTAATACCACTGCAATATATATATATATATTTGATAAATTATTTGTAAATTACAAATTTAATAAAGAATATTGACAAGTAAAAAAAAAAAAAATACACAAAGACATTGTTATAATTTCAATTTATTGTTTTCAATATTGACATTGTTATAACTTTCAAATACTATTCAACAGAAAAGACATCTTAAAACAGTAGAAATAAGCATGCATTCATATGCAATATTCTCTGATAATGTTAACTAAAAAACTGTGTATAGCTTATCTATATCTATTAGAAAGCCAAACAAGCCTGTGAAAACAGATAAACTCCTTTTGTTTTCCCCGCACTGATTGAGAGCGTTTAAACCAGCTTACCGAAATGCAGACAGGCACATAAGCATAACCAATGTGATTTATATACCGCGCTGCACCCCATTTACAATTGTCTATATCAATAAAGTCTCGTGGGATACATCTCAATTGCCAAGCCGCACATTGTTACTGGGCGGCAAAAAGACCCAATTTTGCCCAAGCTGTTTGTTCGCTCTGTGTGTTTTCAAAGAGGCCAGTGAAAATGCACACTGACACACGGATGCCCGTCACACCCTTGACTGACCAAGCTTAAACCGTCATCTCAAGCACCAGGGATCACAGACGGCAACCGAGAGGTCTCTTTCCCCAAAGACACGTACAGAAATCTGCCCCCAGGTTATCGACCCGCACCAAACCAGGCCTGCCGCATTTTTAAAGAGCCTGTTATACTCGCCGGATCGCTCTACTGTGACTGGAGAGTGAGTCTATCCGAGATTGATGATCCTGCTCAGGCTAGATTTACCGCACCAGACACCTTTATTGTTTTAAATGCGGTGACCTTTCCTTTTTTATTGGGCATGAGGGATGGGAAAGGGAGGTTAAGGTGACGCAGATGAGGATGAGACACCTCTTGGATGCCGAAATGCTTTCAGGGACAGGTCTGCGGTGCACCATCGATCAACTAGCATTTGGGACTCCTCTTGTCTGAAGCACTGAAAATGATTCCAACTGGTCTTTTTGCAAATGGCTCAGGGGCCACAGACTGTGAATTGACCCCACAGTGCTTTGTGAGCTTCGGAGTCTCCGAGACGATTCGGTTAAGTGGTGTCTTCGGTTTGGAGTCGACTTCAAAGGCTCTGACAGACAAGGAAGCACCTGAAGGGTCATCGTCGACACATCTCAAAGAATCGCCAGGCAGCTAACTCTCTCTAGCTCATTCCCTTCCTCCTCCTTCCTGCGAGAAATCTTCATTTCTGCTTCCCACAGACCAGTGAGTCAGCTGTAACTCAAAATCCTTCGAATGAGTCAGAAGAGTTTTGAAACATCTTTTCTTCGGCAGAGAACAGATTTTGGCAGTTCTAGTAAAATTGGAAAACGCACCTTTGATCTCAAAGCCCTTGAGTTGCATCATTGTTTCGGTCTCTAAGCTCTCTCTCTCTCTCTCTCTCTCTCTCTATATATATATATATATATATATATATATAGACATATACTTCTGTTTAAAAGTTTAGGGTCAGCAGATATTTTATAGAGAAATTAATGTGTTTATTCAACACTTTTATAAAATAAGCTTTCTATTCTTCAAAGTAGAGAAGAAGAGACTCTGTGTATGCTGTGACCTGACTTGTGTCTTGCAGAAGATACTAGAACCTTAATTTCTCCAACACTGTCCTTTAATATAATCATATTTTCCACCAGCAGAACGTATTAGCACCTCAACTGACAACTGCATGGAAATCATAAACGAGGACTGTAGGCATTAGCCAACAATTAAATTATGCTAATATTCTCCTGGTGAGAAGACACAGTCCTAGTTCGGTCACAGTACATTAAACGCACAGCGGTTTGTTCCAGACCACAGAAGCGCAGAGGGGAACTTTAAAATGTGCATGACACCACCTCCAACAGAGGTAAAGAAGACCTAGAAAAGACATCAGTGAAATCTTTTTAGAGTACAGTATATTCCCAGCAGGACAGGGGTGTGTGGACAAGAAAGATAGAGTCCTAAAACTTACGATGAGCAGCAAAAACAGGCCTTCTGCAGGGAATGTTATTATTCAGTTGTACCAAAATGTGGAAGCACGTAAAATCTCTTCCACCACTTACAGCTTTACCACAAAGTGAAGTACGATGAGAATTTACAACTTCGGCCACGAAGACTACACAGACGCGACCAAAAACATCTGCCCCGAAACAAAGCTCTCTGGAAGCATCTTTTACCCAAAGCGTGCCTTACAAAAAGAACAGGCGCAAGTGGTGTGATATAACTAATGCGGTTATGTATCACATTGCTAAAGACATGGTTCCTATAGCAACGATAGAAAAGAGGGTTTTAAAACGCTGCTAAAACCGTTGTCCCAAAATCCGAGCTACCCAATCACTAGTACTTTGCATCAGAAGCTGTTGCAACAGCTCTGCCGCTAATGTACAGTGACGTCAGAGGGAAGCTTTCAGATCCCCTGTGTTTGAATTATATTTTGCTCAAAAACTATTCAATAAAGGTTTAATAAAGGCATTGACCTTCAAGTAACCATTTATGGAAAAATACAATATATATATCATATACCGTCATTCTTCCTAAAAATGCAGAGAGATGAATTTTTGAATACAAAATTAAAAGAAATTTTATCACAATGGAACTAAATGGACAAAAATAGCTATCAAAATGAATACTAATAAAATTAATAATTATGAAATATTACATGTCCTCGTTATTTCTACTTTCAAAATATTTTTGAGTCCTTGTGAAATGTTTGAAAATGTTGAAAATAATCAAAATTAAACTAAAATACAATTATTAATAGCAAGCAAA
>JAUYWG010000034.1:6864247-6876115 GCA_034779775.1 Enteromius afrohamiltoni
AAAATACACCCTCTAAACTGATCTGCATTCATTTAATTTACTTTTCAATTTGTTTAATGAAACAAGTGGCTTGAATATGCAATATACCGTTCTTATTACACAGCAAAAAATGTTCTTCGGCTGAATTTCAAACTAAGACTTTGATTAAAATAAGGACAAATATCTGTCAATACTGTAGGATGAGCAAAATCAACAAGTTTCCACTCTACTGACAGGAATTTGCTCTTGTTTTTAGCAAAAGCTCATCTGATTTTTTTTCAATTTTCTCAGAAAACAATTACCTTTACAATTATTATGTTCAATTTACATCTCAAGTAAATATTTGTATTGGAAAACAAAACAAAAAGACATCCTTTTTTTCTTGCAGTGCATGCAGCATTTAATGATATTTCTTTCCCCGTGTTAGACTTTCTGCCCTGATTCAATACACCCACACAGAATAGGATACTGACCGAAAATTGTCTGCCTGGTATATTGTCTGGGTAGCCAAAATGACCGACCTGCACATCTTTTGTGGAACTGGGAGATAGCTAAACATGCTAAATAGGATCCAAGTGATCTCATTGAGCCACCATGACAGCTGATTATGATTAAAGCCCTTTTTCCAGCCCCTGATTTCCACCTTCACCTTCCTGCCAAGCCTTGCAGACCCACCTGACACCAGCTAAACAACCAGAAACAGACTATCCATTAATAAAGCCAGGGGTTGGGAAATTGTTCAATCACATGGGTGCCATCCGGGTGACAGAGGCTTGGTGATTAACGTGCCACCGTTAAACGCATCGTGCTGATGAGGGCTTGATCGAGGGTCTCATGAGGAGCGTTCGTGTTGTCATGGAGGGCTGGAGGAGCATGTGGCGAAAGGAGGAAGAGTGGTTGTAAATTGTGATGAATGCACAATGCATGCTTGGTCTCTGGCGATTAGTTTTAATCAAACCTCGTTACTGTATGTGTCCACTGGTGCAGAGCCGAGCAGCCATTTTTAGCTCCTTCTCAATGGAAAAAGAGTGCGGAGCAGAAATGATGCTTAATGTTATGTAAATGAGATACGAAAAAAGCTGTCCAGCAGCCGATCACTGAGAGCCAAAGTCAGTGACGTCTGTCATGGACTCATAAATAAAGCTGGCCTCTTTCCGTCTATAATTGTGCATATATGAATATTTTATTGGATGTATACTGAAAGCAGTCATAGATTAAAGAAACGCATATTTCACAGAAAAGGAGTGAACACATTTCAAAGTCATTTCAAAAGAGCTGATTCTCAAAAATAAGTCACTTTTCAGTCTTCTACACCAATGAACACAATGCACAGAGCAGGAGAGCTGCTAAAACAGAAAGAAAGAGGGTATCAATTATTTTAAGGTAGGGAGAAAGTTTTATTTCAGACAGGAATCCAGGACAGAATGATCTTTAATTTACACAGCAAGACTTATACTGAGAAGGAAAGTGCACTGACCAAAAACAGGCACTGTGGGGTAGTTGGCGTTTTATGCTGTTCAGACAGTGCTGTTCAAATGGAAGGGCATATCAGTGCAGTGAAGCAGGATGTGACTTTCCACTGGGCACAGCAGAAAGAGAATCTATCACTTCCGGGTCAGATCCCAACAAAGACATCAGAAAGATGAGTTACAGCCATGGGCCACTTCAAATATTAGAAAATTTCCTTTCCTTTTCATTCCAGTTCAGCTCACTGGCTGTCCATCTCTTTCTTGTTTTTGTGCACCTCATTCAGCTTGTTAACACTGTCATTATCCACAGTGTGTTTTCGATGGCATTTACAAATGCTACAAAAACATTCAAGAGATGGATAAAATAAAAATAAATGTGATCTTCTTAAAAATTGCTAAAACCCTACATTCTGTAATTGCTGTTTTCAGTCGATATGTGTTTACAATTACTGTAATGGTCTTCCAGCTGGAACGATTAGACCTCAACAGATGTTCCAGAACACAACAGAACTGGTATTAAACAAACCACAAAGGGTACCTTCTTGATAAAGCTACGGCCATAAAGGAAAACTATTAAACGTTTTTGAAGGGAAGAAAACACTAACAGAATTCGAACTAAAATGAAACTTAAAATCAGAGAAAGCAAAAAATAAAGATAAAACTCAAATGTGCACCACAGTACAAACAAAAGCTAAAAAAAAAATTACAAGGAAAGAGAATTTATTTATTTATTTTCTAATAATAAGGGTGATAATTTTAATTTACACTTTTATCAGCATTTTTTAATACCACCACCAAACGCATACAACAAAATAAAAAAGTAATACTATTTTTCCTTTTCCTAATCTCTCTCCTGCTGTTTCACATTTTTAGCAATACTGAAATATTACAATAAAAACAGAAAATAAAAATTGCACTGTGAGCATGTAAGAATATATGCATACAACATATATGAAATAGCTCCCTTATATATTATACATGAAATTACCTCTAGCAGATCTATACCGGTGGAGCTGGGGAAGATGGAGGGTTTCTGCAAGCACTAGCCGAGTATTTGAATGTTGAGCAGCAAGCTCATTGGTTCTTTCTGTATAATTCGCCAATCAGCTGCGCCATGTGAATAATAATATCATTATGTTAAATTTAGTTTGGACTGTGCCATCTAGAGTTCCATACAGGACTTTACATAAATAATATTACTTAATAATAAATACCATCTGTATTTTAGAACTCTTTTTGTGATCTGGTGATGTGGTGTGGTGTGTTCTTACCCATGACAGACACGTCAAACTCTATGAGAAGAGTGGCTTCCTGGCCGCATTGTTTGAGGATGCTCATGGCCTCTGCGTGAGATGCTCCATGTAGGCGAATTCCGTCAATACTGAGCAGCCTGTCGCCGGGTTTGATGGTACCTTCCCTGAGAGAGAAAAGAAAACACAATGAAGACTGAAATGGCCCATCTGAATTACAGAAGAAAAATGCGCTACACAAGAGAGGCACCCAGAGACACAATAGCATTTGTATTGTGTGCCTCCTGCTTGTTTGCTCGTAACAATAAGCCTTTAAAATGGCAGAAAGGTTACAGGCTTTACAATTCCACACATTCCATCACATTTATCATGGCAGGCAGGTTACGTCTGTGTTCAACACACCAGAGACCTTTCTCAAACCACAGTAATTCCTAAACTATTAGAGCCAGTTCAACAGATATAATAATAAACCCAAGAATATGGGGAGAATTTGACCATCTCTTTCAGAGCGTCTGGTACTCAGTATTATTGGACCGCCTGATGCACACAGCACAAAAACTGGCATATTCTAGCTGTCCTATCTGCTTTTTTATCAGTTTGTGCCTTTATGAGATACGCCTGCAACAATGATTATTTTTCAGAAGAATTTATATACATATATATAATTTTTCATTTCAAATATTAGTGGAGGCTGTAATTACTGTGGTACCTTTTATTTGCATTAAAACCAGTAACTTGTAAACTTGCTATTCACTGAATCTTTTGAGCTTTATGCGAGACCAGTTTCAAAAAACATTTGAACCCTGGAATAACAGGGAGCACCACAAGAGGCGAGTTTTGGTTAGAGGCTTGATTTATGACTCAAACTAAATGAAATTTGCTGTTTTTATTTTCCTAGGGGGCCGTTCTCTGTGACTGCAAGATGTCAGAGGCCAGTCAATACCAAATTGCAGAGGAACAGAACACAATATTTACCCAGAAAAACAGGAGCCATGCCACTGAACAAAAGAAATGGGAATACTCTCTTGGTTAGAAATGAAATTACCAGTGTGCAAAATGAATATTGATAAGGGTTATGAGGAAAGGGAGAGACAGGCTGGCGTGTAATGACGGTAATAACAGAGCAGTTCAAACGCCAGAGCGAGTGAAATATCACGCCGGTCCATTTGCAATTCTCAAGCGAGTGCTGAAGTTGCAGGGCAATCTATTCTGGTTCCGAAAGGAACTCCGACTGGGAAACACTATTTTCATCAAGCAATTTCTTGGCATTTGACAAAAATGACTACAGTTCAACTATGCTGGATCGGTAAAGATAAAAGCCCGACCCATTACGGGTTAACACAGAGAGAAACATGCATGTACAGTACATTTGTTTAAAAATAACCATTTCACCATTTAAAGCAACAAGCAAAAATAAATGGAAAAATATCTATAAAAACAAGTATCATAAATGTTTTCCAAAACCGAGTAAACTGCCTACAGACAAATCATCCATTAAACAAGAAAATTAATTATGCTAACCCTTCCGGTACATTTTTGACCAACTTATAAAGCTGTATCTTAGGGACAGAAATCCTATAATCCTGGGAGAAGATAATGGCTGAATAAAGATTACATATTTATAGGTCACCCTGAAAAACATTTCAATTTTAGATTTAAAAAGGAATTTAGGCCAC
The DNA here is from genome assembly GCA_034779775.1 of Enteromius afrohamiltoni. Classification (NCBI taxonomy): domain Eukaryota; kingdom Metazoa; phylum Chordata; class Actinopteri; order Cypriniformes; family Cyprinidae; genus Enteromius; species Enteromius afrohamiltoni. The sequence continues at coordinate 6,868,622 of JAUYWG010000034.1, forward strand.
TTTTCAACTGTTTAAGCTTTGCTGCCCAGCTAAACCAGACTGGAGAATACTGTATACGTTTTTTCATGCTTGTTAAAGTATCTTTAGTTTAACAAAATGCTTATCCCATTGAAATCAATTGTAAGTTCCTAATCAGTCACTCCATTTCGTTTAGGATGCCCTTTATGTTTTAAAAAACATAAAGCTTTTACGTCAGTGCCGATGAATCCAGTTTAGGACCAACTCACCTGTCAGCAGGACCGCCGGGTCTAATGGTTGTTATGGTAACCGGGCGTGATTTGTTTCTGTCTTCATGGGCGCCTCCTACATCATGGAAAAAAAAGGTTTTGAGACATTTAACAAACGTAGACATGTAGCAAAACCTTGCATTTACACTCCAGCATATTTAGAGTTTAAACGACTGTACACCTACTTATACACTGTAACCTACTGCCAGCGAGGTAAATCTTAACTCCAAAATACTAGCGCAGTGGCACAAACCAAGGGCCATTTGCTCACCTCACTAAAATTTCCATATTCTCAACAAAAGCACCAGCTTATAAAGCTTTAAAGCCGCTGCTCACTATAAAATTGCAAACCATTGAATTCACAAATGGAGTCTCAAAGAGGAAAGAAAGTCCTCAAAATGCCTCTTTGAGACAGATTTAAGAAAAGGGGCAAAGCAAACCAAGACCTTGACAGAAAACCTTTTTTCCTCTCTCTCTTCAAAAGACTTCCGGATCTGAAAAATCACGTTTTCTTTTAATGAAGTCTAAAATGCTGCTTGGTAAATATTTGGAAATTGAGCGTTAGCGGCACGACTGCTTCATCTCTTTTCACCGGGCTCAAGGGCAGTAAAAGAAATCTTCAGAGAAAAATGGTATTTTTTGTTTGATGTAGATGTGAATGAAAGTGTGTTGATGAGGTGAGCTCAAAGACATTTGAACGGGGATGTGAAGAAGTCTATAGAGGCACTCACCTCTGATGACGAAACCGAATGTATTGCCTTCTTTGTGCAGCGTCACCTCTACGTTTTTGAACATGACCCCTGAGCCCTGTACAGCTGAGGAAGGAAATGAACAGTTTAAAGTTCTGCCGAGATCTCAGTGCAAGACCAGAACACATAAATGAACAAACCAAATTGCCATTTACGTCACTGACAAAACCCCCCCCCCATCTCATTTTATTGCTGTTTTGTATTTTCATATCATTGACACTTGTTTAGAAGTTTAGAATTTTAGAAGATTAAGGACTTAATTTAAAAGAAATCCTAAAAAAAAGAATATCAGAAAAAACTATACAGTTCTACATTTACATTTAGTCGTTTAGCAGATGCTTTTATCCAAAGCGACTTCCAAAAAAGGACATCAAAATCATCAAGAGTTTACATATAATGTCAAATTTATGTGTGTATCACAGTTCAATTATTTACTTAAAAATATAAATAAAGAAATGTGTATAAATACATGTACACCCAGATGTAGAAAAACGCTCATATACATGTCATTTATGTATATATTATTTTTTTGTATCTAGTAAGTTTTAATAAATAGTAAAAACTGTTTATACACATTTTATACACATGACAATATTCAATTGTATATTATCAATTTTAATCATTTCTATTTTATATACACACAAATAAGATTTGAACAATTATTCATATAAAATATATATGCAATATTAAATTCTATTCTTTTATATGAAGTATTGATATTAATTACATCTGAAATATTTGAAGAGTTTATTTGTAAAAAAAAAAAAAAAAAAGAAAATGTAAAAAGTAAAAATCATGTTTTTTTATTTTTCATTGTAATCTTAATCAAACTACAGGTTATTTTGATGATGTTAAATTATTAAATAATACAGCTAACGCAGTAAAAGAAAATAAAAACATGACATTAAAAAACATGTTTTTTTTTTTTCCCAAAAGATGTATCTGTTTTTGCAAATAAACTCTTCATATATTCTGCATTTCAAATGATTCTGTGTAGGAAATGAGTTTCTCATTGTCAAGTATTCCCATCTGTGTTATAACAAGCAATACATCTCACTCACAGACAGGTGGTAGCTCGTACTCGACCTCCAGGACCACCCTCTCCCCCACATTCTTCAGCAGACTAATAATCTCATCATGACGAAACTTTGTCAAGTTGATTCCGTTCACAGACTTTATATAGTCCCCTACGTTCAACTGGTCACTCCTGCAAAGAAACAGATTCTATACATTTGCTGGAGAAAACGGGAGGAGGAAGTTGCATAACCGAAAGAAGGATGAAAGAACACAGTAAACAGGCAGGAGGAGAGAAAAGGGCAAACAAAGAAAGAGAAGAAATAAAGACGGGCAGAAAATAAGGCAGAGATGGAGTCAGGTGGAGCTCGCAGGCTCTTTGATAGCTGATCTGAGCCCATGAAGGGAACACTTTGTTCTAAGGAAGCATCAAGACAGGCTGCTCCAGTCTCCATCTCGCTCTCTCTCTGACACACATACACTCAGTTGAAAGCCCTCGCGTTTTACAAGGCGGCCTGGTTGTCAACAGATTCTGAAAGAACGAGTGTGATGTCAGGCAGTTTATTTCAGCTGGAGTAAAATTATAAGGGCAAGTGTCTCTGTGGTAATAAGATATAAGAGTCAATACGCAGTGAAACGTTTAAAGCCAAACAATGGATCTGAAGAAGAAAAGTATCTGTGATAGTGAAGAAGAGGGCATTAAACCTGCGTGCACTTCACGATACAACATGTGCAGTGTTTGTTCTGGGATATGAATATGGATCCATTTTCGGAAGTTTGAGTGCGTTTTCGGGGATGGCTGATACGCTAGCGAACAGTAGGCCGTCTGCCATGTCTGACAGCCAGTAGGGAAATGGGAGAAGAGTTCTGGCTTATGCAGTATTGATTAAAAGATTCTGTATACCTTATTCACACACATACAAACAGACTGTGTACAGAAAAGAATAATGCACGCACACACAACATTCTTCCTAGACAATGCTCCCATACACATTGATCTCTCTGGGCCCGTCTATTGATGCTGTCTTAGCAAAAGTCATTAGCATAAACACAAAAAGATAGCAGAAATCTGACAGGCACAAATCCTCAAAGGTGATTTTTTTGCAACACTAGCATCTCCAAAACTGAACTGAAAGTCAATTCTTAAATATTTTTGTAAACAATATGGGACAACAATGCTAAGTTAATATGAGTGACTGCTGCAGTACGCAGGGCATTTTTATTTTTTTTTACCTTGTGCTATGTGGTTGCTAGCGTGTTTTGGGTAGTTTGCTAGGTGCTTTACTTAAGTCTGCCGCACATTTCTGATATGTTTTCATTATATAACTTAAGTACCTCTTCTTTTTCTTGCCTGAAAAGCCCAAAGCTTTATAACACCACTAGCAAACAGCACCACTTACTGTTTCCAAATATGTTTCGAATCAGAGATGTCTGACACTTAGCAACCTTGCTAATACTGACCTGGCTGCGATGCCGCCCTGGCGCAGGTTGGAGACGCGGGGCTTGCCGTCTTTGTCGATGCCTCCGGATACTGTCAGGCCCAGGGTAGTGCCTTCCTTCTTGATCAGCTCCACGGTGCTGGTGCCCTTAAACTCATCTGTGAAGCACAGGGAGGGATGAGGAGGGTCATTGGGGGAGGTTGGAGAGGAAGAGCAGAGACAGGAGATGAGAGGGTTACAACAGGAGCAGAGGAGGCCAGCCGCTGCCATACCCCACTCTCCTCTAAATGACTGTGATCAGGCGTCCCGAACTGGCCCTCTCTCACACACTCTTTATCTCTCTCTCTCTCTCTGTCCTAGCTGGTAATTAGTTCTACACACTAGAGTGCTTAGAGTGTGTGTGTGTGTCTGCACTTAGCAATAGGTTGAGGACAGTCGTCCCCAGAGGTGCACTAAAATGGACAAAACCTTCTTTGGAAACACCTGGGACATCCTCACTGGGAAAAATAATAATTCAGTAAGTCATATAAGTAAAAAATTTACATATAAATAACAAAACAATAGTTATAATACATAAATCTATAAATGCAATATCTAAAATTGATTAATAAAACTGCATGAAAATTGTATAAAATAAATATAATAAATAAACATATATACACACAAAATGTATTTAAAAATATATATATAACATATGCACACATTTATATGTATAGATGGTATGTATAGAAATAATTCTTAAATAAAGTAATAAATAAGATAAAAACATTTATTTTGTATTTATATAGAAATTATGGCAATTATATCTTTTATAGAAATTATAGAATATTTGTTCATTTTGTTCTCTTTTTAAGATTAATAAAATTATTTGATTAATAAGAATGCATAAATAAAAAAATGCAATATAATACAATACAACTAACTAAATATATATATAAAAAAAAAAAAATACACAAACATTTTTATTGCATTGCCATACATTTATTTTTAGGGTTATAATGTAGTTTGAATTACCCTTATAAATAAACAAATAAAATATACACAAACTATTTTTTATTCTATAATATACATTTATTTTTAGGGTTATTACATAGTTTGATTTACCCTCATATATAAAAGTATACATTTTTAGGATTTAGAACTGCCTCCCTTGTGTCATTTTGTCTCTCTCAACATCTTGCACAGATATTGCTGGTCAGGCAGACGTGTTGCTCCTCCATCGACTGGCTGTCATTCAATCCCTCAGTGGCATCGTCAAAGTCACATTAAGAATACTGCATATCTGTGCAAGCAGGGCACTCTCTTTCTTTCTCTCTCACAGCCTACCATCACTACATCAGCTGTCAAAGCTGGAGAAGAAATAAAAATAAGGGATTTGTAATCCCTCTCTCCTGGCTGGAGGAAGGAAAAGACGGATTTATATGAGTTTGTTCACTTTCCTTTCCTCTCTCAGTATGTCTTTCTGTGGCAGGATAGATAGCGAGGGGAGACGAAGCTCTAAACCCCCCTGAGGCTACTGACAGAACAGAGTCGCTGAGCATCTCACCGCAGGAGGACTGCAATAGCAGGACACGGGCTACAAAAAGAGCCTCTTTAAAGACTATAATGAAAGACACTTGGCTCTTCTTTAGGAACAAAAATGCTTCATCAATATTCTGGGTAAACACCACTGACGGGTACTCAGAAATGACAGCCAGGATAAAACATGAAAGCGCATTAATGGAGTGACTTGATTTTGAACTTGAAAACATTTCACACCAATCCAAGTCCTCTAACTACATGCAAATATGCCCAAATGAAGCCTCGCTTTTGATTTTGTGATCTGTTATTTGTTATGAGACCTTGATTGAGATGCAATAGGATAACACTTAATGAAACAGAAAAGAACTCGGTTGATTGTTTTACCATTTCCTCCCCTCTAGAGGATGACTATTTCAGCATGCTTGCTCTTTCAGCCTGTTAGGTCAGCCTTCAACAGTAAACAGTTTCTGCATTGACAATGAAATCATGGGATCTGTGCATCTGTTACGAATCCATCAGCTTAGTTTTGCTTTAAAATCCATAACTGCTCTGATGCCCTTTGCATGCAAATCACTCGCACAGTAACCTCAGTAGAGGAAAATTTGACATTGCACTCTGCCTTCAATCGATACCGCTGCCATATGGACATGGGAAGGGGGCTATGTCGAAACGTGACCCGGGACAGAGTGAGGTTAGCATGGATCTGAATGTCTGGCCTGAACCTCCGGGCAAACCTACGGAGCCAAGCAGGGCTCTGCCAGTGTTGACATTCTGATATATATCAGAGACACCAAAGTAATTAAAAGAGAAAAAATCTAACTTATATTGTGCCAACAGGAACTGCTGAATAATTTAGAATATGTGATTTTTCTGTGTGTTTGGAGTGATAGAGGCAAAACATCTTGTCGTGAGAAAAAATGAGAATCAATATTGAAACGGGGGTTCAATCTATAACAGGCTGCGTGTTGTGTGCCAGTCTTTTGATAATTAATTGTAAAAGAACTGCTCAATTTGCCTTCAGCTTTCATCAAATAATTTGATTAAAAAGAACTTTGCACTGCTGGGGATTCGCCTGACAGCGAAAAATTACAGTGGGGCGAATTATAAATGTCGCTGTCATTTCTCTCCTCTCATTCGGGTGAGGAATAAATTATGGGTCTTTCGGAGATTTGTGGCAGCATTAAATTAACTCCCTTTATACAAAAAAAGTGATATGGTTGACATATTCCTTCTAAGGCCAGAAGAAACATTCATGCATTTCCAGCACAAATACTTGCAACATTACATAACAATATCTTATAATTTTTCTTCTGACAGCTGACCCAAAAAGAACACCAAGCATAGCAGACAACCATTAAAGCAAATAGTGAATATATTAGGGATACACCAATATCGGCTATAATTATCGGTTGATATCTTGCCGATATTCAAATTCAACAGTAGAATTATTATTATTATTTTTTTTTTTTAAATGGCACAAGTACAGTGTTAAATGTAATCTATAGCAAATCTCAAAATAAATACATATATAGACATATATAATACTAATTTTATTGAATTATACTATTTCAGTTTTGAAGCTCTTATAGCGAAATGTTTAATCGAACTGTTTATTTTTCGTAAACACCTTCCAAGCCAATGCATCCTTCATGCATGTTGTGAGCCCTGTCACACAGCTGCACCAGGGGGGCCCACTGGGGGGTCATCCAATATCCAAACAATTTGTGGCACAGTATGCCACGGTCATATTACAAGCTCTGTCTTAAGCTGTCTGGGGAAAGCGTGGTTCACTGAGGGTTCAGTGTAATATCTCGGCCCAGAGCAAGAAAAAGGGCCGCTGGGATCTAATGAGCTGTGCTTTGAGGGCTATGCTGGGACAGGTGTGGAAGTTGATAAGTTGATCCCATTACTCGTGGTCTCTCATTTCATTGCATGTCCTCTCTCCCACCTTTTCCTGTTTGAATGAGGCACACATAGCTAGTGTTGCCGTGCCATGTTGCCACGGTGATGAGATTGGCCATCAGGCTTTCTCAAAGCCGACAGATTTCTGTGGCGGGATCGAATGCTGTGCCCGTCAGAAAGGTATTGAGGGGAAGAGACAGAAAGATAGGGTTTGAGACAGCATGTGCGAGAATGATACAAAGCAGGAGACGTACAGACATGTCGTGCATGACGCAGAGAGCAAGATTCTGCCAGCTGAGGCACACACAGGTTAAAACAGTTATCACTTTTCAAGCTGTGACAGAAAACGTTAATCTGCGATCGCAGACTGATCTAGATAGCAAACTTGATAGATAATGCACAGAAAAATACAACCAATCACTAATCAGAGGAAAAAAAAGAGGAAAAAAAGTATACAAGAGGCAATCCAACATAATATCAGTTATTGTGAAAAATGTAATTTATTTTTGTAAATATAATTAAGCAACTTTACTAATACTATTTAATAATGCTATTTTATATATATATATATATATATATATATTTTTATTCTATGTTTTGTCTATAATTACACACACACACATGTGTGTGTGTGTATATATA
>JAUYWG010000034.1:6876215-6908688 GCA_034779775.1 Enteromius afrohamiltoni
GGACCACAAAACCAGTCATAAGGTTAAATTTTACAAAACTGAGATGTGAAAAGCTCAATAAATAAGCTTTCTATTGATACATGGTTTGTTATGATAGGACAATATTTGACCGAGATGCATCTATTTGAATCGGAGGGTGCAAAAAAATCTAAATACTGAGCAAATCACCTTTAAAGTCTTCCAAATGAATATCTTATCAATGCACATTACTAATCAACAATGACATTTTGATATGTTTACAGTAGGAATTTTACAAAAAATCTTCATGGAAGATGATCTTAATTTCCTAATGATTTTTGGCATGAAAGAAAAATCAATAATTTTGACCAACGCAATGTATTTTTGGATATTGCTACAAATAAACCCCAGCGACCTAAGATTTTGATATATACTATACGTGACCCTGGTTTTGTGGTCCAGGGTCACATATAGTGTATGTAAGCCTATGTTTTTATATGTAATTGTGCATGCTCAGTTATTGTATTTTTACATTTTGATTACCTTTTCCAATTGTCTAATGCTCACTTAAAATTCAATAATTCAATCAATTCAATAAAACTAAATAATGAAATAACGTAATAATATCAGTAAATATCAAAGTGAATACCAATCATATATTTAGATTCAAAATATTTTTTATTGTTTTATTATTGTGTTCATTTTGACAAAACACAATATAACTTTCAACACAAATTGGACTCACAACCTTTAACAAACAATAAAAAAGTTATATTAAGACTTTTCTCGTTTCTTTTTTAAACTTTCAAGGCTCTGTCCTAATTATGTTTATTTGGATTCAGCATTGTTTATCCCTGCTGTTCGCCACGCTATCAGCTTAGAGCCATAAACAGTATTTAGGAAAACACTTCTGTTTTGTATGAAAAGCTCAGACAGGGACAGCAGCGAGGTGAAGAATAAAGATTTATTTAGGCTGTAACATTGCTCGGAGGTGTAATGAAAACATTTGGTTAAATGCCCACTGTCAGTTCATGGTTTAACTCTCTATGAAGGCTGTAGGCTTACTAGCAGGTGGGCTCAGCACTAAATTGACTTTTCAACATTGAAACTTTTAGCAGTCAAAATGACAAATTGGGCCATGATTCAATATGGAACCAGGCTTGACTAATGGTTGATGCTAGCAAACATTCGCACGGATATAAAAACAAACATATTCATAAACAATTGCTTTAATTACTTCAATTGTAAAGAGGCCCAATTTGTTAAACAATTTCTAAGAGAAGAAAAATGATCAGCTGCAACTAAACAAATTAATAATTGAATATGATATTTGCAATCCGAGAATCAATGATCTGGTGTTTGAATAATGGCTCTTTTTGATTATGTTCTAGACTATTACATTGACTCATGCAGTTCCCTTTTTGTTATATAACTCTATTCAGCACAGTGGAATTGACACACAGTGGTTCTTAAAGGCAGTTTTTCCTTCTGATGGACACCATTTTGAAGTTGTATGTGAAACAATACACATGTGAGATCAATATTCCCATACAGAGATGATTTAAAGACCATCAAAATGGTAGGAAAACACCACAATAAAGCACTTTAACACCGGCCGACCACAAACAGGAACTACAACAATAGTTTGATTAACTGTACTGAATATCATTTCCATACTTAAAAGGCTAAATTCCTGTGTTTATTTGTGGAAAACCTTCCTATGCTTATTTGTATGCTGCACTAACCTCTCCACAGGAGGACAAAACACACACACAAGCAAATGAAAAACACTATCTGTTGGCTCCTACGCCAAACAGGGTCTTCTGGGAGAAAAAGTTTGAGCGCATTTATCATGAAGATTTTGCCCAGGCGCGCTGAGGTATGAAGTACCAACCCGCACATCTGCTTGCTATCTCTTTAGTCACCTGCGTCTGACAGTTTTAAACCTCTCAGAGAAACACGGTTCATTTCATTAGTTTGCTAACGTCATCGAGAAATGTGCAAAAGAGCCAGTCATTTTATCCCAAGAAAATCATACTTGATGATCATTAAACATTTATCTGCAGACATTAATAGCTACTCTGACTAGCTAAGGCAATTTTTTTTAGCTAGCATTGTATGTATTTTACAGTATATACAATTACTGTAAATAATATTGTACGTATTTAAATTTACTACTTTTCAAAAAAATTGCGGTTAGTATTTTTTAGAACTTTTTTTTTTTTTAGAATTTTTTATCATGTTCCAAAAGATTTCCAAAGACATGCTTTTCTTTTCAAATAATAAAGTGTTAAAAACTGTTATGTTAAATGTAATATTGATACAATCAGAATGATTCAAGTAAAGAATAAAATTAGTAATTAAAAAATCTTTTTTTAGATTTTTCTTTAAAAATCAAAAGTCTTCAACATTGAACATTTGTTTTTAATATTGATCATATCGGAATGATATTTTGATGTACATTTAACACTAAAGGCTGGAGTTACAATGCTGAAAATTCAGCTCCATCGCAGGAATAAATAACATTTCTAAACGTATTCAAAAAGAAATCAGTTATTTACCATTTCTAACTATTAGAGTTTTAACGGTAACACTTCACAATTAGTAGTTAAATAACATGAACAAACACTGATCAACACATTTATTACAGTATTAATCTTTATTCATGTTAGTTAATGAAAGGACAGTTGTTCGTTCTTAGTTCATGTTAATTTAGAGTGCATTAATGTTAACAAGCACAACTTGTGCTTTTGATAATGCATTAGTGAATGCTTAAAATTAACTATTTAATATTGAATTATTAATAAATGCTGTAAAAGTATTTTTCATTCTTAGTTAATGTCAACTGATGTAGTTAACTAATATTAAGTAATGAACCTTATTGTAAAGTGTTACCGTTTGAACTATATTTTTGTTAATTCAATAAATGCAACCTTTTGTGAGCATAAGAGACTTCTTTAAATCCATTCAAAAATCTAATGTGCAGGTCAAGTAATAGGTACATTTGTAAATAAACAATAACATAAAAATACATTTGAAAAGTAGATCACCAGTCAAGATCTACGATGTGTAAAAAGTTGTGATCCTCTGCTAGTTTTAAGAAACTACCTAAGGGACATAAAAGTGCCCGAAGTTAAAAAAAAAAAAAACACCCAACAAACACCCTAAGAAACTCTGCTCACAAGAAAGCACCACAAACAGCCCTTAAAATGAGCCACAACCTCCATTAAACTTTCACACCTTCGACAGCTTGATAACAGACCTCAGGCGAAATTAATCGAGGCCTCTGCAGTTGCGCCCTGCATTACATGCGGCTCTCAAATTGCTGAATCACTTTGATGCAACAACATTTTCAGCTTGCAAGCCAGCGCCCAGTGCCATCCACAGCCAGCTCATCTGTCAGCAGCCTGTCTCTCTCACTCATTCTGTGCCTGCCCAATGAATGCTAACATGGCATTTAAAAAGAGATGTGTATGCCAAGGGACTTGTATCTAGGATAAGCGTGAGCTAGTGTTGTAGCAGGAAATTGAGGTTATACATGAATGATGCGCTGGTATCTCTTCAGCAGCAGCCCAATGAGCTTTGGGACGCTCCTGCACTGCAGGCCTCGGCTGCTCTGTATGTTGCTTAAAACATATTGTGATTATAACCAGTTAGAGAACACGACCCCTCAGCGGATTCATTTGCAAAATTCCAGGTAACAATTTGCTAATCCCCTCATTCATATTAATAACAACGCAGAGCACTAATCGAAGAGATTTAGATGTGCAGCGAGATCGGTGATGGTGCAAGAGTGGAGAGACTTCAGCCATTCTCAGCTTTTATTTGGCAGCGGTTTGAGGCTCACATGATTGAGTGACTCTCCTGGGCGTCTCTCTCAGTGTTATAAAAACAGAGATATAATCTCAGAGAGAGAGAGAGAGAGAGGAGACTTGTTGAATCTGAAATGAAGTCATCAGGCTTTTTTAGCCAAGCTATCTTTATGTTTTGCCTCTGATTTTTTTACCTTCGGTTTACTTCCAGCTCGTTTATTGTAATGTAGAATTGATTTTCAACAGGTGTTAAATTGAAATATTAATTGGAATGCCAAAGAGGAATTTACTGCATTACAGACAAATGAAGAGGAACTAATACAAAATATAATTACAACAATCTTTTTAGCTTTTCCACTAATTATTTTTATTATGATATATTTACCTACAATCTTTTTTTAGAAAAAAGTTAGTTGGAAACTAATTTGATAATTTTTTATTCATTAAAGTATCCTGAATTTTTCAGTTCCACAAACATATTAAGGCCCGGTTTCACAAACAGGGCTTAGCTTAAGCCAGGACTAGGCATTAGTTTAATTAAGATATTTAAGCCTTATAAGAAAATATTACAGGTGTGCATCTTAACACAGAAAAATGACACTGACGTGTCTGAAGATATGTGAGAGCAAGATTTTGTCATCTGAGACCGCTCAAACAAGCAATTTAGTCTGGGACTAGCTTAAGCCTTGTCTGTGAAACTGGGGGTAAATGTTTCAACATTTACAATAATAATAAATGTTTCTTGAGCTCCAAATCACCTTTTATAAATTCTTTCTGAAGAATCATGTGACACTGCAGACTGGAGTGATGGCTGCTGGAAATTCAGCTTTGCCATCACAGGAATACATTGCACTTTAAAATAGAAAACGGCAAATTTAAACTTTAATAACATTTACCAATCCCACTGTTTTGACTTTATTTTGGTTCAAAATGCGGTTTGAGTGTAAGCTTTTGAACTGCACCACACGATAACTAGGGCTTATGGGTAATTCATGCTAAAAATATACAAACTACACTTCCAGCAGCTTTATGCATTTATTCACACTTTCATTCAACTTTAATTCTACTATCTTAGATTCAATTTTTACAAATCTGCAGCCTGCTTGCTACCAAAAGTGAATCTGCTCAAGAGCAGTGTGAATGGACATCTTAAAGTCATTATAAAAAGACTTGTTCATGCAAATTTTATAGCGAGTAATCATAATTGCGTAAGACTCGGGCCTTGAGCAAGTCAAGAACGGCCATTGAATCAAAGCTCAAAATAAATAAATGAATGCAACTTCCTCACCTTTGTGTATTTTAATATTTAATAAAGCTTTTAATATTTAGTCACATTCCTCCTGCATCGTTCTGTGTCTGATGTATGTGAAGTATTTTGTGACAGTAGCTTCTATAATCCCACTCTTGGCAGTAAGTGATTTTGTAAGCAAGCATTATGAGACGTGCCACCATCTCAAGCGCAAAACTATCACACCGAGCTCGGCAGGAGCATCACAGTCTGCGCCTAATCTGTCTTCAGATGGATGGTTTAATACGGCAGTCCAAAGAGCCTATGCCTACGGCGTGGAGCTACATCAGAACGTGGGCATGAGGCCCCAAAGCCGTCATGCTAAACGCTAACCGCTTCTGAAGATGGGTTTGATGTGCTTAGAGCTCTGTACTGAGAGATTATACAGGGAATTTATTTCAACACCCTCTGAGACGTTTTTACCTCTAGCATGAAAATGAGCGTCGCTTCAAAACGGGTCTTAACTCACACAAAAGGGGCACTGGGCTTGTGTTACAAGTCATAGATGAACATAAGTAGTGCAAGCGATTTGTTTGCCTTGTCACTTCAGCGGAGAACTGGTTGCACATTAATTGATGTATTACCATTATGTACGCTATTAGATAAAAGTCTGGACATGCCAGCCTTGTTAGAAAAAACAAAAATGTTAAAAAGTTAAATTGAAACAAAAAAAAGACTTATTTTAGATTTATCAAACCAGGTCACCTTTGAATAGATTATGCTTTTCAGTATACAGTACATCACTTTGGTATAGATATTCATATGGGAGCACTATTTTATTTGTTACTAAAGTCTTTAAGCAGAAATCTCTAGATACGAGTGCTTTAATAGTTATTATAAAAATAAATTCAGTCAAATGACCAGAGTATGCTAAATAATGTCTTGTAAAGGATCTTGTAAAGTCTTGCTGACTGCAAAAAAAAGAAAACCAAAAACGCAAGCACAAATTTGTTTAATACTGTCACTAAAATAAACTGTTAAAAATAATTGTCATTAAAATAAAGCTGATATAAATGAAACATATTAAGAAGATAAGCTTAAAAACTTAAAGGTATTATATATAATAACTCGGTTCACAAAAATCACGGTTCGGTATGTTTTCGATTCAGCAAAAATAAAATTTAAAAAAGACAATTTCTTTCTTTTCTTTTACTTTGAAGAATAATGAAGCTATGCTTCACATATCTTCTGGGGTTTCTTCTTAGCAGCAAATAACACAGAACCTCACTTTATAACCAAAAACAAATGCTCCTTATAAAAAATGAAATGGAATATTGTAGTAGTTATAAACTAATAGAAAGAAAAGAACAATGCCTACCTGAATGCCACGGGGATAGTTAGTAATGTTGTGTTTCTAGTTCTTGTCTGTTTGGGGGTGTGAGGGGCAGACAGCGGGTTGACTGTCCCGTGGTTTGCGCTGCCTTGTTGAGCGTAGCACTGAAAACACTATATTTTACACCCTTTTTTTTTTTCTTTGAGTCGTTTGGTTTGTAAAGCGTTCTGAACCGAAAGCCTCGTGGTTCAATGCGAATATGCGTATCGTTACACCCCTAACACTCACACACACACACACACACACACACATATAGATATATATATATATATATATATATATATAGGTTAAAGCACTAAAATTGACAAAAAAAATCGATGAAAACTACATAGAAACACTGAAAGTAAGAGTGAATTCAAAATATTAATATTTTCTACAATAAAATTTTATATTATAATAATTGTAAATTGTATTATTATTATTATTATTATTATTATTAATAATAATAAAATAACACTAGTAACAACAAGTACAATCAGCAGTCTACCAAAGTACCGACTAATGTTGAGATTCATAAGTGTTAATATTAAAATGTTTTACTTTTGAGATGCAGGTGTTTGATGTCACACAAATATGAAGGCATCTATACGCTCACTTCTAATCAAATAAAATGCACAGATGAGACTAAATTTCTACATTCCATGGTAATAAAGCCCTTTTATCAAACATTTGCAAGTATAGGCACATAAAACAGTAACTATTTTTATATAATTGAGTCGATAATTGTACACCTGCAATTTTCTGAAATGTGTTGCTTTCCGAGCAACATACTATACCCCAGCTTACAAAACCCCCATCTTCTTTTACACCAGTCCTGCAGTGACAAATCAGACGTTGTACCTGAAATACTCTGTCTCCTAATTGCCAGAGCGCCATCTGGTGGCCTGGAGGGATTGGAGTGTTTAGTATAGGGCCCCTCATCTGAAAAACACAAGAAAACCAAAACATTTGAAAACCACACATTGGTTTTCAGTAGCAAAACCTCGTCCTTAATTTTCACATGCAAGCAACATGCATGCAAATACAAAGCTGCCGAGGTGGGCGTTCTTCACAGGAAATGATAGCTTTCAAATACGCACAGCCAATAACATTGGCCAACACTCTCTCAAAGAGACGTAGCCTTCGATAACAATCATTTGAACACAAAGCTGTCAGCCGTCTTCATGTTCAAGGCACCCAGACAGTACTCCAACTTGTTGAGCAGAGAACAGTGGTCTCGCATCTGTAATATACGGCGAGTGCATCAGCAGCTCCAGCTGTGGCCATCCGATGGTGTGCTCAGATTTAGAGCCGTGGAATAGTGAGCACAGACAGCGGGAGTCCCGTCATAATGGAACCCTTAAAGAACAGCAGGACTGCACTCTAAACACTATTTACTTTTACTGCAGTGGCAGACGCAGCCAGACTCGACAGCAGATCACACATATGTGGAGAAGCGTGTAGGTGCCCAAGAGATTGGATGAAAATTTATACAGCGAGAAAAGGATGACAATTATAAACATACTGTATCTCATTGCAATCTGCTTAGTGAGGCATATGATTATACTTGTTCACGTGTGTATATATTGTATGTATATATATTTGGCTTCCTAGTACTGCACCCCTGTATCTGGTTAACGTGTCTTGACTGCAGATTGAATATTTCAATTGTATGCAGATGAGGTTATGCATAACGAGCTGCTCAAAAATTTTGTTGGAAAACCGTGTGTTAATAAAAAGGTATTATACACCAGTGGCCAAAAAGTTTGGAATAAACCAGTTCTTCAGTGTTTTTCAAAAAGAAAGTTTCTCTCCAAGGCTGCATATGTTTGATCACAAAATACACCAAAAGCTGCAATAATATAATATATTCCTGCTGTTTATAATAAATGTTTTTTATTTGAATATATTTTAAAATGCAATTTATTCCCATGAAAAATTTTCCACAAAAATATAGCATATCTTCAATGTCACATGATCCTTAAGAAATCATTTTAATATGCCGATTTGGTGCAAGCTTGAAATTATATCTGAAAATATATTAAAATTGAAAGCAGTTTTTTGAAATTGTAATCGTATTTTGACACCATTACTGTTTTTTTTAATAAATAAACTTTAAACTTTCAAACCTTTGGCTGAAAGTGTGTGTTTCAACTCCATCACTATGAGTTTGTTTGTTAGTAAGTTTATTTTATTCCCAAAATAGTTTAGTAGCACTGATGGAACACTGTGAAATATCATGTACTGTAAATATGATGAAATATTTGCAATTTAAATAGATTTTAAAAAGCTATTTGAAAAGAGAAACGGATTATATAAATGTGTAAAAGTTTTTTTTAGTCAGTCTCACCTGAGATTAGAGTAAGCGTCTGATTTATTCCTGGTCATCTGTCACGGTCAGTTTGACTTTAGTGTGGTCAGCAGACTGGACACAAGTCAGTTATCACATGAGAGCCACAAATGAAAGCAACACCCCACTCCTACAAGTTCTGAATCAGGCTGTATTAAAAATACCCTCTCATTAATAAGTCATTTCATGGAAATGAGGGGAGGTCAAAATTAAGAGGAACCTTCAGAAGACCACAGGGGATGAGAAATAAGTTTCCTGCATTTTCTTCAGTCAGTTAACAGCAACTCCTGGGGCATTTCTGTGTCAAATCAAATGCACCGAATTGGTAAATTAATGAATGCGTACGTCACTAAAGCCACGGTGCTATGTGAAATTAAAGCATGACAGAGTGCTTTTACTCATGGAGATGAAGCTGATGGTCTAAAAGCATTATCATCAACATGAAAAGGAACACTGTGGTACTAAAAACAAATTAAGTTTAGTATTTATAACAAAAATAAACATTTGAGATAAAAAAAAAACAAATTTATTAACAAATTTGTTTAATTCATTTTGAAATAAAAATAAGGAAAAATATAACGAGGGTTATTGCACTTAAAGATTTTTACAGCTGCAAAAAAATAAAATAATGAAGTTTTATAAAGAATACTTGATTTTCTACCTCAAAACATTAAGATTAATTGGGTACTTTGAAAATTGTTTCTACATAATTTTTTTAAGTACATAATAGCAAATATTTAAGATATGATATTCCTAAAGCTTCATCCCTTCAATTTAGCCCTTGATGACAGCAAAAGCAATTTTAAAAAATGAAACAAAAAAAAGGATAAGAATTAAACTTCCAATATCATCTGATACATGCTAAACACAGAGAGAGAGAAAACAACTCCTATACGGTATCTACCAATATGTTCCTGGTGTATTCTGTTCCTCTAAATGCTTATTTTTCCAGGGGACATGCAGCAGCAATTTGTTTTTATTTCGATGGACAAGTCGATCTGAACCTGCCAAATTGCCAATTGATTTGAAATGAATTGGAGATTGAATCCAGTTTACCCACCATCCTCTAACACAATCTGCTGGGTAGTCCTTAACATAAAAAACAGCCTATTGACTGGCACTGCTCTCCGACTATGACGACAACCGACTGCTTGCATCTCCCCAGAGAGACTCATTTAAAATGCATAGAACTGTAAGAACACAGTGTCTATGAACTAGCTGATGTGTAGAGACCTCACCGTCAGTCTCCTCACACAGACCTTCAGATGTTTAGCGCGAGCAGGAGATGACCAGACCAGCAGAGGGGTCAGTAAACGGATTATAGACACATCCAGGAATCAGATTTCTCCGAATTTGCCACAGGTTCTGAGCCAAAGGCATCATGGGATGAAGTTTACCTTTATTTCAGTAATCTGATCATCAGCTTCAAACGCGCTTAGCGCT
Source organism: Enteromius afrohamiltoni (assembly GCA_034779775.1). Taxonomy (NCBI): domain Eukaryota; kingdom Metazoa; phylum Chordata; class Actinopteri; order Cypriniformes; family Cyprinidae; genus Enteromius; species Enteromius afrohamiltoni. The sequence goes on from JAUYWG010000034.1 coordinate 6,886,379, forward strand.
ATTTTGGAAAATCAACACGGAAGAGAGTGTGGGAGCAGATTTATTTGTTTTCATGCAGTGAAAAGCAAGAATAATCCATCAGCAGTATGCAAAACGCTCCTACACGCGAAAGTTTCAAAGCATTTCACGGACGTCTACTACGCAGACGTGTAAAACAGCATGTGGGAGTTTTCCATACAGTGGCCCAGGGCTTCTCTCCTTCATCAGAGCATGTTACTGTGAATGAGGATAGAAGAGACGCCGCTTTTATTCAGGATAAAATAAAGCACTGTAGCAACATGCCTTCCTTCATGAATTTTAGAGCATTTTTCTAGCTAGCACTTTTTGCTGTAGACCAAGTTTGTTCATCGGTGCAAAAGCGTTTTTTTTAAACTTGGGCGGTCCGAGACTAGACAATTTTTGATGATAGGAAATCCCTAGAAGGCAGGCAGATGAATGTGAATATATTAACAAAAACTATTACTATTCAAATACCTTTTTACTAAAATTAGTGCTGCCAAATAATTAATCACTTTATGAAAAATAAAGGTTTTTGTTTACATAATATGTGACTCTGGACCACAAAACCAGTCTGAAGTCGCTGGGGTATATTTGTAGCAATAGCTAAAAATACATTGTATGGGTCAAAATTACTGTCAAAAATCCATAGGATAGTAAAAGTAAAGATCATATTAAAATGTCATTTTTGATTATTAATATGCATTGCTAAGATCTTCATTTGGACAACTTTAAAAGTGATTTTCTCAGCATTTAGATTTTTCTGTACCCTCAGATTCCAGATTTTCATACAGTTGTATCTCCATCATATCATATCCATCATACATCAATGGGAAGCTTATTTATTCAGCTTTCAGATCATGTTTAAATCTCAATTTTGGAAAATTAACACTTATGACTGGTTTTGTTGTCCAGGGTCACATATATGTGTCTGTACTGTATATATTTATTTTTCATATTTAAATACAAACATGTGCATGTATATATTTAATAAAAATATGGTTTGTTTATATATTAAATATATAGATTATATAAATATACATATATTCATGTAAATACTTTCAAAAGGTATTTATGCATTTGTGTGTATTTTTATTTCGGTTGACAGCACTAATTAAAATAAAGCTTAAATACAATAAAACGTGTATTAAATGAGTAACTTAAACTTATTTATTTATTTTATATTATTTTTATTATTTTAAGTACAAAAATTATAAGTGAAATGAAATGACAAAAAAAAGAAGAAAAAAATATACAAAATCTAAATAAATGCTTTTATAGTATATAAATGATAAACATCACTGTTGCATAGGAATGGTTTAAGTGGAATAAATAATTTAAGAATTTTACAGTGGAAATGTCTGTCATTTCATGCAAAGATTTCAGTATGCATGAAAAATTCATGCACAAAAATATTACTAACACTAAATATGGCGAATTCTCATTTTAATACTACTACCTTTTTTATTGTCTATAAAACTGTATAATAGTATCTGGAAAGCATATAAAGAATTTTTTTGTAACCCGTAATAAAGAGTTGTAGAATGAAAATAGGTCCGGACCAATCAATCCATCTAAATATCATCTTTTCTTGCATCTTGACAGTGTCTGGCACAAATTATTGAGGCTGAGAAACAAATCAATCTCAGTGTCAGCGAATTGCATGGCGTTCAAAAGCTGTTGGATCTCAATGATTTTGTCTCTTTTCTTGAATCTGGGTTGCAGAGATGGAGAGAGACTGAATGAATGAGCGCCAGAGAGAGGATCATCTTGGCATCTGAGCAGAAGGTGTTAGTACAAAGTGGCTCTAGCCTGTCTAGGCTACACCATCACATGAAACACAGCCCTCCAAATTAAAGCCTCAGTGCTTGTGATGTGCAGATCACACACACACAGAAATAAAAATACAAAGGGAACCCAGGAAGAAACTGAATGTAGACCACCAGGAACACAAATGCCTTTGTATTCTCAAATCTTTGACAAAACACAAATCTCCCACTCCACAAATATCTGTTGAACTGATTCCAGAAATTCACAGTTGAACATATGCGGTCTCCCCTCAAGCACCCAATCTTAAAGCAAATTAAATTAATTAATTTAACACATTCCTGCTAAACAAACAGGCAGGGGCCCAAAAGCCAGAGACCATAATGAAAAATCTGCCACTCAAAATATAATACAAACTAGGGGGGAATTCATAAATAACAATGTCAAATATTGGCACAAAACTAAATATTTCTTGAAATAAAAAAATTACATATTGGTTAGTATTTTATTATATTGGTTACAAATACTATAATTTAAAAATATAAAAAAGGTTTAAAATAATACAGAACATATAAATTAAATTGCTCATTCGCTACCAAACCAATAATTAATAACCAATAATAATTATAATAAAATAATGGAAAATTTCTTTATTTTAAGGAAAATGGCATCTTTCTACATAGTCAAGTTCACTTTAAAAATCAAGGCAGGTATAGTCTAACTGACGATAGCATGAAACCTAATGAAAAAGAATGTACGTTAATGTAAAAAGAGAAATAAAAATAAAACACACAGGTCAGAGCAAGTTATACAGACCTTTTAAAGTTAAGTTTCTAAGATCAGACTGTCCAGTTCAGACTTCATCATGGCAGTGACTTTTATTCAGCTACCCTTTACATGTTGAGAAAAAAAAAAAGTAAAAATCAATTTTACACAGCATGACAGTCTGAGGCCATGTGTGAGAAGTCTTGAGAGCAACCAATCACACACAATCTCAGCTAGTCAAACTAACCAGTTGATACAGCCTTGTCTCTCGAATCATTCAGACATTATTATGCAGATGACATTCAGGCCTGACCGGATAGCTGAATGACAGAATATGCATTCATATCAGTATCAAAGACCTTCAGAAAATAATAATGAAGAATGAAAAAAAAAATGTAGCTTACAAGATTTCCGCATTTACCATCAATTTTCACACCAAAATGTCCTCCTATTCTGACAGATTTAGCAGTTTAGACAAAACAAAGGCACGCAGCGGGATATTAATTAACCGTATTAGCCAAAGCCTATTTTCAGCATCCAAGCGCTTCACCTAGTGTCACCGTCCCCGGCGGTACTCACCGATGTCACTGCGGAAAGCTCTGCTGACACCACACAGGAACGCCATAGGGTACAAGTGCTCTACAACACCCGGGGGTCGTCTGAAATCCACCTTCACCTCAGGAAACCAAGACTAGCTGTGCCAGAGCTCTTCAACCTCAGCAGCTGTCCAGCATCTGTTTTCTGCATAGTTCAGCCTGGCACGTGGGAAATGTCCACACAAAACCGCACACACATACGAGCTCGGGGATGCTGTTCGGATGAGCGCACCGCTAGGTTCTCCGGCAGTGGGCGTACTAAAAGTGCAGATGATGGCCCAACATTTTACTTTTTCTTTCTCTATTCAAAGAAAAACCCCAGGGCACTTAGGCACTCTAGATTAAAGACGCCGCAAACCAAAAGTTGCACAGTCCGATGACATGGAAACCCATTAGAAAAGTTCAACAGGTACACCAGCGAAGGTCCATGTTGGTTCTGAAAATGTGAACGTCAGGTGACGAAATGAATAAATGAATAAAACCCAGGGTCTCAAGGCGACAAGCCGAGGCGAGACGAGAAATTTCGGTCTACAGCGCAAGAAAAATGGAAGCAAGAGGGTACGTTTGTGCCAGCAGGAAAAGAGAGAGTGAGACAAGATGAGAGATGCAAGCAAAGCGGCCGTCATCCTGTCAGGTCACAGCATGCTCGCTCATGCATACCCGTAGGTTCATTTGGGGAGTTGGAGGACATGAAAGCAAGGTACAGGAACACTTCCTAAAAGCTTCCTTAAAGATCTGGAACTCCTGTGAATTGCAGGCTTGACAGGCTTCTTGTTTTTTTTTTTTTTTTTTTTTTTTTCTCGTTATCCCCCAGCAACCCCTTGCTTGTAAACGAAATTATTTGCGACACAAATGGTGACAAGCATTTGAATGTGGCCTTCTCTACGTGGCCTTTAAAAAAATAACACTGCATTGCTATTGTTCTAAATAAATAACGTTGAAAACAAATAGGCAGGAAACAGAAACACTTCAACTGCCCTGAATAAGAACTACCGTATTTTTGTGCAAAACGACTTGAGAGTCTGGTTAAAACCAGACTGAAGCGAGCCCAGCGCTACCCCAGGGGAGAGCGAAGGAAACGCTCTATTATTTTTAGCTGTGATCTCAGACTGTGTAAAGTGGGATGACAAAGCCCACCCATTCTGGTTCAAAGAGTGGGACTACATCATACATAAAGAGAGCAAAAATCCCAGCATCCTCCTGGGCACTGTGGAGGAGTGTCTGCCCGTATTCACCTCTAAGAGGAGAGGCGGGAGGACCTGGGATTAAAAGCCCTGAAATTTTAACACGGGTGGCCTGAGCAGTCAGTTTGTGTGACCCTCGGATGAGGTGGAACTACAGATGAGATGAGGGTGGCTCCTCTGGGAGAAGAAAGAGATAAGAGAAACGAGAGTGTACATCTTCTGAGAGGTCTAAATGAGCATCACATTCTCAGACCCATAATTAATTCACTGGCCATCTGAAGCATTTCGCACTGGCTAAAATGACAAGAACTTCATTCTTCACTGCAGAGAATGACTTCTTAATTAGTTTTTAATGAGTCTCCTTTTACTTATTAGCTGGAAAAAAATATGCGTTTTAAGATTTAAGTTCTAGCGCAGACAAAAGTTCACTCCATTAGATTCTCTGAAAACTGAAATATCTCATGCGGCTGTGGCATTGCTTAGAGTACATTTTTGCATTGTTTCATGCATTTTTAGCTTTTTCATGTGTATAAATAGAAAAGGTTACACTTAAAGCTTGTATTTATAATGCATCAAAAAGTGTTATTAAAGGATATAATGCATTCAAATTATTTCACACTGTGCTTTATATCTCATCATAGATAATCATAACTATGCGTAGTGTATAATTAACTGTGGCTATAATTATTCATGTGTTTGTACGAAGCATTACAAGGAATAATTCATGCATTAAAACTAGACCTGCTTTAATTAATGCGTTATACATAAAGGCTTTAAGTAAAGTGTTACCATGGGTAAAAATACAGATGTATTTATGTGGTTTTGTGTTTGATTGTGTGCACGTGTTTGAAACTGCTACAAAAACTAATATTGTGATTTTTTTTTTATTATTAATTATTAAAATATTATTATTATTATTAATTTAATATATTTTGAAATGCAATTTATTTCTTTGATGACAAACCGCTACACACACAATCCTTTAGAAATCACTATAATATTTTGATTTGGTGCTTAAGAAACATTTCTTATTATTATCATTCTTATTATTAATATTTCTTAATATTTCTATGGAAACAGTGACATACTTTTATCAGGATTCTTTGATGAATATAGGGGTTAAAATAACAACATTTATTTGTAATTAAAATCTTGTAATAGTTCTTTACTCTCAATTTTAATCAACTCAATGCAACCTTGCTATTAAAACTATTAATTTTTTATAGAAAAAGTCATTTGAACTTTTAAAGTGTAGTGATTATTTTTTTCTTTTGCTGTTGTTTAGAGCTTTTAAAATGACCTTGGACTCTCCAGACACCGAGAACAACATGAATGTTGACTTCGCTGAAGCATTTGATCATATGTGTGAAAAGTGTTTAGAAGTGTGCAGACATCAGAGTTATAAATCATCCTCCGGTCAGCACCTGCTGCTGGAAGGTCTGTAAAGGAAGTTATGTAATTCTTCACCTCTACATTCATTGCTGGAGCTGCAGCTGGTGACGCGATGCACATTTAAGCATTTCGTTTCTCACCCTGACCCAAGCTCCATCACCGAGCTCATTACTGAACACAATGGACCCAAAGCAGCAGATGATCTCAGAATAGGTTCACATGGTTGGGCAGATGAATTGATGGGCTGCCAAATGAAGAATATCAAAACATGCTATAGGGCACTTTCTTTATTTATCTTTTCTCTTTTTACAGTTCTTTGTGTACTTGTGATTTTCCAGCCTATAATGATCAACACAATACTGATGTAGAAAAATGCAGGGGCGTCATGAACTTCAAGACAAGATGAGACACACCTGGAAAGACACGGCTGGGAAAAGTTCAGACATAATGGGAGGGGCGGGGTTACAAATGAGCACAGCACATGGTGAACGAAATGAAAACAAACACAAAGCACATGGACACGAATGAAAACACAAACAAAAGTCTGATGGAACACCTGAGGGTGTGACATAGCCCCCCCGCTAAGGACGGCTTCCAGACACCAAAAGGGACTGGACAAGTGGACAGAGGTGGCGGTGCAAGAGAAGTCAGTACTGCAGGGTTTGGGGCGGGTGGGTGCTCTGGAGGCAGCCCGGGGAATAGTCATAATAGCCCCCAGAGCATAAGACATTCGTGTGGCCGCGGCGGGTCTGGGCCTTCGGCTGGCCACGACTTGTCAAGGTCCTGAGCTGACCATGGCTGGTCAGGGTCCTGGGCTGTTCGTGGGCGTGGTGTGGTTCTGGCAGCTCGGAAACGTGGAGTGGATCTGGCAGCTCATGAGCGTGGATCGGTTCTGGTAGCTCGGGAACGTGGAGCGGATCTGGCAGCTCATCCTCCACCTCCGCTGTAGGAGACTCAGGCCACTGCAGCTCCTCCTCCATCACGGCTGTAGGAGGCTCAGGCCACAGTAGCTCATCCCCAGTCCCACCCTTTCCCATCATGACCCAGGTATTACCGCCCACCCCCAAAACAATTCTTGGGAGGGCCTCCCGCCTGTGTTGGGCCTGGGTCAGCGGATGGTTCTGGAAAGGACTGGGCTGCGGAGACTGGAACCGGAACTGAATCTGGACATGGGTCCTCAAACCGTGAAACGGGGATACCACCTGTGCTATGCGGACTAGGCATCGCGAGGACATCAAACGGCTATCCTGGCCGTGAAACCGAAACTGGACATGAACATGGATCCTCAACCCGTGAAACGGGCTACCACCCGTATTGTGCGGACTAGGCACCGTGAGGGAATTATTAGGCTTGGCTGGCTGTGATACTGAAACTGGAACTGGACATGGACACGGATCCTCATATCGTGAAACGGGACTCCCACCCGTATAATGCAGACTAGGCACCATGAGGACATCACTCGGTTCTCCTGACTGAGGAAGTGGACCGAAGTCCATAGAGATGAGGGTATCTCATGCTCAGGTGATGTGGTGGCGGTAACAGGATCCGGCCGAAACCCCGTTCGTCATCTAAATGTGGCCAGTGTAAGAAACAATGCTGACCTCCACGGCAATCCAGTGATCTCAGGAACTTCGGAGTCCTGCAAAAATGCAGCACCATCCTGAAAAAACTGGATTATCTTCACGTAGCACAACGAAGATTATTCAGCAAATTCATAAAACACGTGGATATAATCCTCGAAAGACGGTTCCGAGCGGATCAAATCTTGTTTAATCCGTTGTTCTGTAGCGTTTGGGGTTTTGGCGACCGCGATACAGAAGTTGCGATCCCGCTTCTTCAGTGGACAAAGGTAAGGAGACAATGATTACAGTGCAAAGAATTTAATAAAGAAGGTGCAAAACAAACTGAACAAAATGCAGGGATCAATGCAGACAAATCAAGTGGTACAGACACACACAAGGACGTTACTTTAACAACGGATGCTAGACTGCAGATAAGGCAAATAAATACAAAAGCTAATTAAGACAAGATGAGACATACCTGAAAAGACACGGCTGGGAAAGGATCAGACATAATATGAGGGGCTTTTATTTTATAGGTAGTGCTTGATCAACAGAAAACTATAAAAAATAAAATAAAATAAAAATAAACAAAAAAAAATAGTAGTTTAGTAGTACTGTTTTATTTTACATACTTTATGATATGTTTAATAAGGGTGTCATTTTATTTATTTATTTTTAAAAGGTGTAGATTAGGTGCTTCTGGGCAAAAATAAAAAAATCATGAAATAGTAGTCTTATGGTACCATTTAATGTTAACAACAACCAACCAAACAAAGAGTACTTTAATGGAACGGTTTCATATTATTTTATCTTTATTATATTTTAAAGGTCAACTTGCACTCACAAATTCCCCTGTGCTTACATTGGCATGTTTTGACTCGCTGAAAAAAGTGGCATTACATTTTAAAGAGCAAAATGTGCATGAGTTGCATTTTCTGTTATTTGGTAAACTGAAGGTGGTGGGACCCCTGGGAGAAATAAAAACAAATGACTCGTTGTGCAAGACAGCTTCTCATTCGTCGAGATTCCCCACAGTGACACCAACCATCTCAAGCAGCCGTCCTCCTGTGGATAAGTGGCTAACTCTTCAGAGTGATTCTACCTTTCATTTCAGCCCACTGTGTTAGGCGCTCGTCTCTTAAGCTTATCTGCTGAGCAGGTGAGAGGTGCTCCGGCTCCCACTGAAGGCCACTGCAGTGGGTAATTGGCTGTGTGAAGTACTTGAGAGGCCAATCCATTTAAAAGCTAAAATTCAAACTGCAAGACATGTTAGAAATTCATGAGAAGCCAAATGAATGAATCTAATGAAAGTGACTCTTTGACCTCCATAAAGGGAAGGTGCAGCATGGCGTTTTATAAGAATAAAACTGCTGCCAGACATGGTAATACAGTATTTTTAAGAAAATGTGATAGTGAAGCTAATTTATTGTAGTTTTGTGTCACTACTGTTACAGACTAGTTGTTCATATGACAAAACTAAAGGCACATTTTCAATAAGATTTTTATTTGTATAGAAAATGCTGACTGATGACAAGTATATTGTGTGAATCGTTTGTTGATTCAAACGAATGATTCAAACTGATTCAAACAATTATTAATTAAAAAACGGATTGTAAATCTGATGAGTTCTCTGTGCCTAGGCTTGTAACAAAAAAAATAAAACGTTGAAAATATGAATCAAAATTGTTAGAGTATTTTGTCTAATAGTACAGTTTTATTGTAGCATAATTTGATCTTATTCTTTGGCAAAATACAACCTAATTGTAAAAGATGAAAGATTTTTTACACCCTTTTTATGACATGCAATCTCTTGTAAAATATCATTTCCGTAGGAAACCATTTCCACAGGAAACTCTGATGAGTTTTCGTTTTTGGTGAACTATTGCTTTAAATTTGCACTTCACAAATATTTGAAGTTCCTGAACACATCACGTATTTACTCAACGGGTCTTTGATGTTCTCAGTAAACCGAAATGTGCGCGATAGAGAGCAGCAGGCGCCACAAGTGCATTATCTTAGAGCAGCACGCTATAACATCGCCTCACAACTTCAGTGCTCCCCGAGTGTAGAAGAAAAAAAAGAAATCAAAGCAAAGACGATGGTGGAGGGGGAGACTTGCTCACTGGGCAAGAGGAACAAACGGTATGTTCTCTCTCACTCCACCAACTCTGGAGGAATTCTAACTGGGAGAGAAGATTGAGGACAACAGAGAACATACATCTACCTCTCTACCTCATCTTCCCCTCCCCCTCGCTTCTCCATTACTGCCTGCTGCTACCAAATGTTGTGCTTTTCCCCACAGGACCGACCCTCCATCCGGACTGCTTGTCCAAAGTAAAACCCACACAGTCTGGAAAAATAAGGGGGTTTTGCCTGGAGGGTTCAAGTACTTTGGTGCAGTAAGTGACCACTGCGGGCTTTGGACTGCTAAGGTAACTGTTAACAGTTTTGCAATATAACCACACAAACTCATTACTACATGTGTTGTGAGTTCAGTTAATTTACATTTTGCATTTTGGAAAAATAACATGCATCTTATATACTGGATATTATGAGAAGTGCTTATAAACCAGCTTTTGTCAAAAAAAGAAAAGCTTTAAAGGGCTACAATGGGGAAAAAAACTGTTGATTGCAAGTACATTTCAACATTTACAAAGAAACAGCAATTTTGGAAATAGAAAGCCTGAAACTGTACTTTCTTATAAAACAGTTTCATTTACTTTAAAAGATAACTGTTGTATTAGTATATCTGAAGCCTGCAACCTAAATAAAACCTTTATAAGAAATTAAGACTTAAAAATCTTGAAGATGAACTGTAAATATTATTATTCTTTTTTTCCCCTTAAACACTCTATTTGTGTTATATTTTTTATCATTTCTATATAATTAATGGATGGTTTCAGATCTGAGGTGGGTCCTGTTTGTACTGGTGTCCCACAGGGTTCAGTTCTTGGTCCTTTGATCTTTAGCATTTATATCTACTCTCTTGGTCCGCTATTAAGATATCTTGACCTCAGCTATCACTCACTAAAATATCAATATTTTATAAAATGTATAAAATATTGATATTTGCCATCTCCACACCATTGCATTCAGTTTTTATTCACAATTTGTTTAGTGTCCCAACTTTTTTAGAATCTGGTTTGTACCAAAACAAGTGTATTCACATACAATATTTGATGCATTGCCAATGTTTACACTGAACCACTAGCCAAGAGTGTCTATTGACACTTTATTCACACCGGGTGTTTGTGTATTCCATCAGCCTGGCTGCGTTCAGTTTCCATGACACCCTACACTGGTTCCAGTATTACTATTCGGACATATGGAAGCAGCTGATTACACCCTGCAGGCAGCTTAGCCAATCAGACGACACACAAGACCTTATACAACCGTGAAACAATGCTGACACCACAAATTTAAGTAAGCTAGGAGCCCGAGCTCTGACACTCTGGGTCAGAACACAAATTTGCGGAAATTAACTACACACGTGACGCCGCTCGAGGACACATGCGGTGCAGCTGACACAGGCAAAAGCAAAGCAAGCCTTGCATGTAATGAGGCTAATGAAGGCTTCTGTTTTGAATCAGGAGTGCTTGTTTGTGAGCATGTATCCTGTGTTTATAAGACCCTCAACAGGTCGGTGCTAACTGAACGGCTATTCGCTAAATTAATGCAATTTCTCTGTAGAAGAGCCTAGCCCAGTTCGACAGACATCATAATACCAAAGCAGACTGTGTCCATTGGCCGTCTAAACCTGCAGCTCGCTTCAAGACCAGCTGGAGGCCGTCAAGTCCTGCCAAAATCAGACACAGGGGTAGAAATTACTTAATTGGGCCCGGGAGAAGAGACAGCTGAAGAAGGACTGCCATTTATGGATATATTTCCAAATTATTAACCTGTCCGAGAAGCACACCAGGAGGTTTTCGAACTGAGGTGATATTTAAACCAAGCCAGAGCTGAGATCGAGGAGTGCTTATCTGTCTCCCATCTGAGGTAGCACCAAAAAAGTACACTTAACCTTTAGAAAACTCTGTGACATTCATTCCCTTGGGGAAAAAATTACACAGGGGCTACAAAGTATAGTGACAGAGTGTAGTCCATTCAAAATAACAGACTTCCTCTAGGCACAAAGGTTATTCTACTGAAAAAAGACAGGGCTGATTGAAAACGCAATGGAGTCTGAGAAGCTCTCGTTGCCTTGATCGCCTCACATATCAGCTGAACGACCCAACGCCCTGACACTTCATCGGCCCAAGCAAGGAAGGTATCGTCTCAAAGCTGATATTGCTGACAAGAATTATTTACTTTAACCTTCCAAAGCCTGCCTTGCTGAAGTAAGAGACGAGCAAACCACAAAGTGCAAAACTTCAGCATATAACTCTTGTGCTATGGACATTAGTGGTGTGCTATTTGTTTTTTTTGTGCCATCTCAGAATTTTTACATGGTGGACTATAAAACTAGTGAAAGATGCTATAGATTGCAGCCTCAAATGAGATGTACCACAAACAACAGAAAGAGTTCATAGGATTTTGACTAAGAATTAGGTTTCTTGAAGCTAAAAATTTACATTCTGGAGGTGAAAGGGTTATAAATAATGTGTCCATTTATGAGCAATTATCAATAAGGGCCCCCAAAATATAAACTACAATGATTGCAAATATGTAATAAATAAATAAATATTGTTTGCAAATGTAAATCTTAACTTGTACAAAATCTTTTAACTATATAAATAAAAATCTAAATCATTCAAGAAATGTAAAAAAATTACATAAATTTTACAAAAAATATATTTTTGTATATTTTTAACATGAAGTCAAACACTGTAAGGGACACTTTTCTTTGAATGAGAACTTTTTTTTTTTTGCACTCAATCAAAAAGAAAGCATACACTTGAATTAAAAATGAATGACTTTTTGTCAGTTTGAGTTTGCAAGCTAGCAGTGTGAATAAGAGTTAACAGAAAGGACCCAGAGCACCCTAGAAATACACCAAAATCTACTCAGATTGCAATTGCAAACACATAGCAACCCCCTGGAATTGGTCAGAGAGTTCTGCCCAGCCAAACAGCTTACGCATTTTCTTCAGAAAAGGTAAAAATCAACTTAATTAGTACACTTGTTTCCCATGACACACGTCTTGCTGGTCGCAACGGGTGAAGCTTGACACATCAGGACCCTGAACTTCATGCTTAATGAGCTCTGTTCTCCTTTTCTCCATTCCATATGCCATGATTTAAATATAGGACACTCATTGGAAGCTGTCAAATCGTAATGCCTTTAGGTTTTACAGTTTCAAAACATGCGCCCATAACGCGAGAGAGCCAAAACAGTACCTCCATCACCACCTCCTCTTCCTGGCACTAAATCCAGCTGTCAAGCAAACGTAAAAGGATTGATGGAGGCTGTTCAAAGTGAAAGCGGTGGAGATCAGGACAGACCGTGTGCCAGCAGAATGAATAAGAGCCAGATGCGTTGAACACAGAAACACATCTCTGAGAAAAAAAAAAAAAAAAAACTGACACATTTCTTTTGAAACTCCAGCCTGGCGAAAAACCTTGAAGCTCCATGGACTCTTCTGAAACCATGATAGCTCCTCCAGCGTGTGAATGAAACAAGAAAAAGGTGTGATGCTCATGTGGCTGAACGGCAGCAGAAGCTGTATCTGCTGTTAAATCTTAGGGATGTGTAAAAGTACATATTACTGGAGTAGTCAGTGTTCAATTGTCCGAACAACAAGTCTTCAGACATTTCTTAGTTGGCAAAATGTTGTTCATGTCAAAATGTCTTATGTAAGTCATAGGTCATAATACATATTGTATTATATTATTAAATTATTACAAATTCATTAATATATGAATCTTTGCTAAATGTTTGTTTTTTAAAAAGCCATCCACTCACAGATCTGCATTTATTTGATGAAAAATACAGAAAAAAAATAAAATATTGTTACAACTCTACATTTTTATCTATTTTAAAATGCAATTTATTCCTGAGATGACAGCCAATACTGCAGTCTTCAGCATCACTTCCTGATGATTTGCTCAAGAAATATGTCTTGTTCAGTGTTAAAAATCAAGCAGTAAACAGTTGTGCAGTATACTTTTGTGAAAATATTTTTAATATGAATATTAAGTTTTGTAACATTGTAGATGTAGAATTTTTTTTTACTTATTGCAGAATAAACTTTCCTTAAAAAAACACCATTGACTCTAAACTAGAGCTGTGAGGATCCACTAAACTTGATTCACAATACAGATTTCATAATACAAAATTTTAACAAAAAAAGATATAAAAAAGGTTGCACATTATTGTGAAAGTGAACAATGTGAAATAACACAAAATGAAAATGTTATATTTAAATTATATAATTTTAATGAGAGGCTGTGACTGCAATTTTATCACAAGCAAGTGCACGATTACATTTTGGTGAAATCTGAAGCATTTTTTGAAACTATACTATACATAACATATCTTTATTTTTGTATCTATTCCAAAAAAACAAGCAGATGGGCTAAATGAAAACTCTCTGCCAGCAGGTGGCGCTTGTGGAACAGCAGTAAGACAGCGTTCCGTTGGTTGCTGCTGTGTGCTTATTTAACTACCATCTAAACATTTCTGAAGACAGTCAGTTTCCCTCAGACATGCAATTACACTCATTTACAGTAACATCAACTGATTTGAATGATCACTGGAGTCTACAAATATGACTTGAATTAACACTGTTCAATAAAGGTGCTTATTTATGCACCACTTGGTTCAAACAGGTCGCAGAAAAGCTACTTTAGTAGAATTTTACCCATGCAGCTGCTTTCCCCCAGTAGGTGTGGGTTTTGTCTTTCTATCTGGTTTGAATCAGAACTTATCAGCAGGTTCCCTTAATGCAACACTACAAACTGGGCTCTAAATATTTTTTCAGTTAGGAAGCAGGTGGCCAGAGCCACTGAGCTCAGTGCAAAAGGGTTACAGTGTACCCAATGACTGCTGAAGAATGGAAATGGAAAATGTCCCTTATCAGAGTCAGGGAGCGATTAGCATACCAATTACTACAGTAGGTACGGTTGTGACACTGCTGCAACGCGAACATAAGCTCACAGATGGAAACACATGAGCACACAAACTCCCACACATGCACAATCTACAAAACAAACATACTTTTTTTTTTCTTCCCGTGACTAGTATATAAGGAATATCCAGATCTTTCTGCCCACCTTGTGTCCCCTGAAAGCAGCCCAGTAGTGAGTGGCAGTGCGGTTGGCTCAACTCATTACCATACATGCAACTAAAATATAATTGGCACAGCTCACAGAACACCTGCAGAGGTGAAGCTAGGCATGTTTATTCCAGTTGGTGGGAAAAAAAATGGAATACATTAATTTAATCAACAACCTGTCAGTACTAGTATCCCACCTTTCAGGTTGGCAAAAATCATCTAATTAATATTGTTTTTAGGCACGTATTTCTCGGTTTCCGTGCAGTAAAAAAGGAGGAAGCCTACACCTTGCGCCTCTTTTTCATTTTCTGACTGAATGCCTGCAAATGTGTAACAGAGATATAAAACCGACAGGCCATGGCACCATAAATGCCACGACCAAGACAAATGCTACACACGGCTAAGGCCAGCAACACTAGACGATCTCAAATGAGATGACAATTCATCAACAACAAGCTACAATGGACCCTGGTGAGAGGGAAAAAAACCCCAAAAAGATGAAGCTGTTTTTTTTTCCTTTGGATAGAAATGATATACATTATTCAAAATAGGTTCTAAAGGGGAGGTTGTAGATAGAAATGACTCCTTTCAGTGAACGGTTCCACAAAGAACCATTTTTTCTTAGTGTGAAAATCTAAAGAACCATTAATGGAATTAAACAGTTCTTCACAGAAGCACTGATGCAGATAAAGACACTTTATGTGAATGTTAGCAACAGCAATATGTCTTTTTATGTGTTTGTATGTCATTATCCTTCAAGGTCCGCACAAGAACCCTCTGATTATTCTTTACTTCAGTTTCAGCGCTTCTTAAGGTTGGCTTTTGGTGTTGCAAAACATTGACTAATATCACCAGACAAAGCAACATTATGACATCTCTGATGTGATGAATATTACACATTGCTATTAACCTTTTGTGTCCAGGAACCATCAGTCTACTGAAACTCGACATCAGTGTCCATTAGCTGACATCACCTGCCTTTAAGTTATTCCTCATATATGCTTTCAATTCACCTAGCGTATAACAGACAGCTCGCTGACTCATCATGAGTCAAATGGCTCTACCACACACATACACACACGCAGAGTCCAATTGAAACGCTACATTCACAAGGTAAGCAAAACATTTTTTTTGTAAGGATCTTTACATGACCTTTTAAATGTGCGTCATATAAGACACAAGTCTAAACATGTCCCATTCCTAAAATGACCCAAAACAGCCTATTCTAGAATATTCAACAGGACATCAATTGTCCAAATCTAAAATATATTACATTTTACAGTTTCAAAGACGTTGATTGGAAGGAAGGCTACATATTTTTAAAACCTACAAAACATTGGCTTATTAAAACAAATATTAAAAACACACATTTTTAGGACTCTAAACAGAGCATAACAAACTGCATCAGACTGCAGGGGGCTTGAGATAAATTTTAAAAATAAACAAATGCTAATTGCAAAAAACAGCAGGCACATAATACAACAGTCAATAATATTACATCAAATCTATTATATATATCAACAGTGTATAGAGAGATGGATAGTCATGCCTGACCTTAAACCTGTAAAAATCTCATTTTCTCTCCACATTTTGAAAGTGTATCAGATTTGAACTGAAAATGTCAGATTCGCTGTGATTTCCGTACGGTTCACACTGTCATTCACAACAACTCTGTGTCATATCTTTTCAAAAAAGCCATATTTGGGACACATTCAACCGTATTGTAGATGCATTAAACCCCAGGAGACACACTCCATAGGGGAAACTATATGACTGCTGCACAACAGCATCATGGGAAATCAGACAAGAACACATGCTGCCCCAAGTTTATCTCAGACACCTGTATGAGACCAGAAATCAGCATCCAGTCAGAAACCCGTTTGTCCACAGATGAAAGGCATCTTCATTGGCTGAAATCCTTTTTTTTCTTTTTTTTAAACAAAGCCAACTGGGTATTTACTCATCTTATTGAGGTCAAGTGTTTTCCCCTGAGGGAAGACAACTTGCAGTATTTATGACAACTCCACCATTTCGCATCTCTTAAGCAATGCCAAGTTGGCTCACGCAAACCACAACTCGTCAAGGGAATAATACACAAAAATATTTCACTGGTGTAGCAGTCCTCTCATCGAAAACACTATTTATGCTCATTGAAACAAACAAAAAACAGCCCTCAGTCAAAGAAACCCACCAGTCAAAATACAACATGACACGCAACTCATCACGATTCAGTTAAGTTTCCACTAGAGATGCTTAAAACAAACCCAGCCTGTGTTTCTCACCAAGATCAGGAGAGCTTCTCATCCCACAGACAGACACTATTCCCAAACCACAGCACGAAGCAAGTGTGCCTTCAGGTAAATAATTAACAGGGGGAAAGCTGTCAGGCAAATACAAACAGAAAAAGACAGCAGCATTGTTCTCTTACTACTGCACTAAGCAGACCACCAAACTACGGCACTCTACCGTTAAAAATTGTTCAAGGGGGGGCGGGCAAAGGATACTTCAGTGCGTCTTTTCATGCCCCGGGCTTGATGCGAGAACATTTCAAAACAAAGGCGCGAGGCTTGATGACCATAGCTGCGCTCCATTAGGTCCGGTGACCCCGCTCTGCGTCTTTAAATGCCCTGCGTAAACGTCCGTCTATCGTGCAAGAACGCGTTCGCGTACCGGGGAGGGCTGCCTATAAGGTTTAGCGAAGGATGAAAACAACCGAGACCGTACCTTTGTTCACTCTCCGCAGTATCTGGCATCGGCATTTAAAAGAGACGGCTATCATACTAGCTCAGCCGAAGTGCTCATCCAAGGGCTCCGATAAAAGCGATTCCTCGCGCGCACATAGCACAGGCGCCGTGTGTCCCACCGGAGAAAGGCAGACTCCGTACGCGGTGCAGAGCTCCAATCATGCACTACGTCCCTGCAGCGCTGGGATCCGTGCTTTATATTTTTCCCCCCACCATATAAGATCCATCGGAAAGCGCGCAGAGGAAGAACACGCAGAGCGCGGATGATGCGTCTCATCCGAGACTCGGTCTGATCTGAATGGGCTTTTAAAGTTGCATGCCTGGTGTATTCAGTAGTAGCTGCTACCTGAGCCCAGCAAGAGAGACAAGCCGCAAGAAGTCTCAGAAATCAACTTTTCCATTAAGTGAACGGACTTCAGTCAATCCATTAACATAAATTCGCAATCTGAATAATCAGATCTCGAATTTATTACTAATAGAGATACAGTTTACAGTCCATTAGAAACGTATTGGCACATCTCAGCCATTATGGGATTTAGAATAGTTGTTTTGTTTTGTTTTGTTTTGTTTTAAATAAAATAAGTTTGATTAATTTTACTCCTATAAAATTTTAAATAAATCCAGGAGCCAATGGAAAATTAGCATCCTCTGTTGGCCTACTGTACAAACTGACCTAATCATAATAACAGCTCAATTTTCTATGAAATGGGATCAGAAACAACATATAAAGAAATAATGAAAATGTTATACAATCAGAAAAATGAATTTCCACACATTTGGGTGGCATATTTGCTTTATATTGTATTATGCAATACAATATTTACAATATTAATACACCTATTGTACAAGCCCGTGGGATAGAAGGACGTTATCATCATCTTTGCCTTTTTCATTAAGATGCTTATTTGAAAGGGGGTGGGAGGGATGGAAATCAAAGTTAACCTTATATAAGAGCACAATTAAAAGACTATCAATTCCCCTGACAGGAAGGCAAATCATTTTCATTAGGACTAACTAAAATAACAAAGCATTTTTGTCACTTCAAATGCAGCAAAAAGCTCGCTTTTGAATATGCAACAATAAGACGTTTACTTCTTTCAAAAACACATTTAATTAGCCCGAAGTAACTGTTTATTTACTTCTTAAATTTGCATAACGCCAATCATACCTCCCTAATTCCAATGAAAAGTGAACTGGGGTAATTTACAGGCCAGTGCTGCTGTGTTTGGTGCTGAGCGGCAGTTCTTTTTATAACACAGATAGCATGCATTTAGGTCAGTGGCGGTATCTCTGTGTATTATCAGACATTTGGAGGCACGATAAGCCCAGTGACAAGGGAACATGTATTAAAGGGGTCTATCTCTGTGTACGAAATACGCCAATGAGTCTGTAACGTGAATGAAAGTATTAAGGTCATTGCCACCATACTCCATTCCTCCCCTGACGCTCATAAGAAGAGTCTCAGCCCAACTGCGTGTCTGAGATCAAAGTGGTCTAATCTCTCTTTTAAACCCCCCTCGTTTTTTTATATATCCTTTAATTTTGTCAAGCATCCAGGTTGACAGTCCAGTGGAGTAGATCAATGTTCCTGGAGAGAGAGATGAGGTTTAGTACTAGGATTATGCATACTGATCAGATTACACACATACAGGGATTTGTCTGTCCACTTGGATAAATAATGCGCTGGACTATCACCATGTCAAGAGGAGAGATGCATTTTGGGATGCCATACATGTGGTACTCAGTGGGCAGAACATGCAAGAGCATTGCAAAGCCTGTCTGTTATGCGGTTAATTTGATCTGCACACTGTTGTTTGAAGGAAGTGCGCTGGCACAAATGGAAATCCACTGGAGCGGGAGGAGATGGGAGCGTTATGTCAGCTCTGTGCAAATTTCATGGAGACATCAGTGAACTAAGACACTCTCTCCAGCTGTTTAAGACCCACCAGTGCAACATACGGCCATCCTCTATGTGCTCATATTAAAAGAAAGTAGTCCAACATGAGAGATAATTTGAGCAAACCATAGTCATTTCCACCGTGGCCAAAGATTAAAAATTAACTTTTAAATTAAAAAATTCAGCGGCAAATAAAACTTTAAATCCAGGTTGAGTCTATCCCAAATACCCAGTGCAAGCTCTTATTTATGCATCCCACATGAGAAACACACAAGACAAATGTTTCCTGCTTGGGATGTACATTTGCATATAATATTTAATCCGCAAGGCATCAGTTTGAAGATTGCATAAAATGTATTGACAAGTGAATTTTAATTCTTTGTTGACATGCAGGACGAATTGAAGCGCTTGCCATATTCTTAGACGCAATCTCTGTTTGAAATTGTTAAATATATAAATATTTACATAAAAAAGTTATATATGTTTTTTAATATATTTTGTATAGTTATTAAATGTACTTGTGTAAATAGACAAAGTAGTGCTGTCAAATTATTAATTGTGATTGATCACATTCAAAATATATTTTTTTTTTTTTACATAATATATGTAATTTTTACATAATATATGTAATACATGTACTGGGTGCATTAGTTATGCATACGCATTTATAATGAAAATATTCACATGTATATACATTTATATTCTTGCATTTTATATTATATATAAATCTATTTAATACATAAACATACAATTTTTAAATGTATACATGCATGTGTGTGTATTTATACACACTATAAATAAATAAATAAATATATATATATATACACACACACACACACACACAATCATATAATATATAAACAAGAACTTATTTTGAATGCTATTAATTGTGATTAATCGACAGCACTAGTAAAAAGTATGAAAAATATATATTATATATTGATTACGATTTAAAGGTTAAACAAATATTTACATAACAGTTAAATGTAATTTTAAATAAACATACAAAAAAAATTGTTAAATTAGTTTATGATTTATATGTTTAGTTATATGATATCCATGCTCACACTCACAGACGCAATATATATGTGTATATATAATGTGTTTTTCTGTCCAAGCTCACTGACAAATCAACATCCTCAAGGTCCATGATCACTCCCTCAATCTCAATTACAGACTGCACATATGTGCGAAACATTCTTAAATAACGTGAATCAAGTCTCTTGTTCGTCTCCCGGAACGATGCAATCAATTTTCCCAGGATGCGCGTGGCGGCACTGCCAATCAAAGCAGTAGGATGCGTTATGCTTTCTCATAACAGCTCTGAAGGTGACAGCTGACTTGAATAGGAAACCGTTCCATAAGGGTTGGAGAGTTTTAGATGTGCGTGCATGTGAAGTCAAGTAATTGGTGGGTGTTGTTGTGCACGGATGCATGTAGCCTGTCACATCAATGTGACATACTGGTGCAGAGGTCTGTTATTAACCCAAATTGTATAGCTGTGAACTTGCTGGGTAGGGGGGTCCTTGCAAATCTAGTCATTAGATGCTGAGAGCGTTTATGCAAACTAAAGTGAGACAGATGGAAAATACATGTCAAAACAGTCTATTCAACTGCTAAGACGCCACTTTGACCTGCTGACTTGGAGGTCTTGGAGGATGATTTCTCTTAATGGCTCTCTCAAATGAGACAAATTTCTCAAAGAATTGAGAACACACTTTTATAAAACCAGTATTATTAAAAGCAAGGAAATGTCACTCTACTAAAAGAGGATATAGCTTAGCTCTCATCATCATGAATGCAGTATATCTTGAGGTTGGGATTAACCAGACCATGAAAAATTGAACCACCGTGTTTTTGACAAGCAAGCTGCAGGCAGACTGGGAACATTTTCCCCACAAAGCGCAAAAGCACTGATATATTATAAATGAGCAGTAAAAAGCCTTCAGCCTATAAAGAGCAGCAAGGACAATGGCGGGAGCTGTCCAGCAGCACTGGTGCTGAAATGGCGAGGACAGTAGTTTTCTGTTGTGTACGCCTTCAGCGGCCTCTAGCGGTGAATGCGGCAAACTGCACTATCAATCAAGATGGCTTAAACTGAATTAATGCTGCAGTGCTGCAAGTCAGCCCATATATTCTGTGTTCAAACAAATCAGGGCATTTAAATGCAAACTCTGTTACATATATAATTATCACTTTTCAGCCCACATAAATAGTTTGCATCTTTTTGCACCTCATCCCACTCGGCTGGCTGTGTGGGCCATTACAGTAAACAAACATCACTGCTAGTTTGTGAGAGCAGCTTGAAATGATGTGTACTTAGTGTAAGGGCACAGTATTCTGCAGGAAGTGCCCATTTAAAACCGAGCAGGGGGATACATGGTGATTCATTCGTATTGAGGGTGTAATGTGTGCCAAAATCATTCCTGCTGAGAAACAAGACACTGACATTTGATATTGAGATTCATTAGAGCAGTTTATACTTTTCCAATCTCCAATAATACAGTTTGCTGATCAATGTAGCCTCAATCTGACTCTGCTGACTGTAGCCAATTAACTTGATTTAACTACTAAAATCTTTCACACAAAGCATGGTTTTAAATGTTAAAAATAAATATATTTAACCGGCTTGAAACATATGCACTAAAAACGTTATTTCAATAACATTTAAAGTAGCATTTGCACGATTACATATTTAAATCATGTTTGTTTTAATGTTTGGCTAATCTACATCCAATTAAGTTCTATATTAATTGACAACATAGCTGGCACAATAAAGCAGGCACATGGCTGTCTTGTTCTTTCACTCTTCTAGTTTATAGAAAGCTCTGTATTGATTTAGCCTAATGGAAGCAAATGGAAGGGTCGGACTGAAGCCCTGGCCATTACGTGCAGGGAATGCGTCACAATCTCATGCAAATGAGGCACTTTAATGCTGCATTTGGCATTACGTCTGTAAATAACAAACATTGCAAAATAAAAAAGAAATAAATAAATAATATGAAGAAGGGTAACAAATGATACGTCAACATTTGAACAAGAGAAACACTATATATATTTTTTGTGTTTTTTTTTTTTTATAATCATAATGATTGAATATTGTTAATATTATTATTTATTCTAACTGAAAATATATGTTATTATGTTTTAGCCATTTACTTCTGGTAATAATAATTTATCAGATTTATCAATA
>JAUYWG010000034.1:6908698-6922488 GCA_034779775.1 Enteromius afrohamiltoni
TAGAGCAATATATATATATATATATATATATATATATATATGATAATGTAATCTATATAACAAAAAAATATTTGTAATTAATATAGACACTTAGCTCAGCTATCATTACTATTAATAACAACAAGAAAAGCATATTAGAACTACATATTAGTAAGCATGCATATACATATTAGTGCAGTCAAATGATTAATAGTGAATAATGCTTGTGTATTGAAATATTTATTGTTTCTATATGAATACACACAAGCATGTTAATATTTAAGAAAAAAATGATTTATATATTTATACATAATATAATCGATATGAATAGAAATATATCTAGATGTAAATATGTGACCCTGGATCAGAAAACCAGTCTTAGGTCACTGGGGTATATTTTTATAGCAATAAGCAAAAATACATTGTATGGGTCAATTTTTTTTTTCTTTCTTTTTAGCCAAAAATCCTTAGGATAGAAAGTAAAGATCATGTTCCATGAAGATATTTAGTCCATTTCTTACCAAAAATATATTAAAACTTAATTTTTGATTAGTAATATGCATTGATAAGATCTCCATTTGCACAACTTTAAAAGTGATTTCCTCAGCATTTAGATTTGTCTGTACCCTCAGATTCCAGATTTTAATACAGTTGTATCTTGGTCAAATATTGTCCTAAATCATACATCAATGGGAAGCTTATTTATTCAGCTTTTAGATCATGTATAAATCTTAATTTCAGAAATTTAACACTTACGACTGGTTTTGTTGTCCAGGGTCACATATATATGCCAACATCCTTATTGCATTAATGCTTCCTCATAGTCGCAGAGCTGATCTTACTATAGTAACGAAGAGCCAAAAGCTTTAAATGTGTGAAGCTATGGCATTACTCAACTCTGCATGATGACCCCAATTATCTGAGCAACCCGATAGACAGCGCACAATCTTGTTTACTTTGCAACCCACTGATAGTGCTGGGCAAACTACAAATTAGCCAAACCGAAGTGCAGTAATGATACACACTGGCCCACTTTTGCCTCTCAAAACAATACTTAAGAGTGTTTTACTGGAAAAAAAAGGATAAACAAGAAAAAGAGTCACTTCTTGCAAATAAACATACAGTATTCACCACCTGATGCCATGAAACACGGCACTTAATACTATAATAAAGCAAGACTCCCATAATATCCTCTCATAACAGTTTGTGTACATTGTTAACAACAGATGGAAGAGCTCAGGAACTTGGGAAGTTTCACAAACAGCACCGTGACACTGTTTAGTCAACTCAGCGGTTATCGAGCTTCCCCAAACGTCTCTAAAAAGACACTCGGTTTGCAAGACTGGCAAAGCTGAGATCCTGGCATCTCCCGGCGGACATGATTGGACACGTTCTCCACCTGAAACTCCACCTTATCCCAAAGAAAAAAAACACTTGGCCTTGAGTGAAACTCTTCCAAAGGGGACCATTTGCTACTCAGGACAGGTGCCAAGAAGAGACAAACAGACCCCTCCGTGTCTCCCGTCAGATAGACGCTCCAGCGCATCTATGGTTTACAGCATAAGTGGCCTGCATTTGACTGAAAGTATTATTTTGAAAGACCAAAAGCCCACAGATGTCCCTGTCAGACATGTTTGTCTTCCAGCCAAGGTGCAAGTCGAGTGATTAATATGACTAGTGATGCATCATCGTTATACAGAACTGACTAAAGTGGCTTTTTCCAGATAAAAAGAGCGCCAAGGAAAGAAGACTGATAGTGATTTAAAACACAGTGTCGCCACACAAGAGAGCAAAATGAAACTCTTCTGCTGGTTCAGAATGTCGCTCGCAATCAGTTCCTTTGTTTCAGACAGATTGAATACCAAGTCTGATGAAACACCGATGATGGTGATTTCTCAAAGAAACACGGCCCTGTTTCCAACAGGAAGCTGGCAAAAAGAGTTAACAAAAGAACCTCCACCACCCCTTTACTTTGAAGGCCACATCAAACGTTGTTTGCTCAAGCAGTCTGTCACTTCTTCTGAAAAAAAAACCCCACAAACACTTGCTGAAGCATCCTGCCCATTCTTTGATCCAAGTGGCTTTTGAATACAACTTCATATCTTTGTATAAAGATAAAGTTTCATTATTGTTGGGTAGTACTAAAATGGTTTGCCTCAAAAAAGCTGACAGAAATCACACATTCACATGGATAGTATAATTAAGTCGCATATTAAAAATGCCAAATTTTCAACCTAGAAGGTTAGGTTTTGAACCAGAGTCAAAAATGGGTTTAAAAAAAGAAATGGGGATATATAATGTGGGAGACAAAGAAAATCTCATTTACATATATAAATAGTTTTTTTTATTATTATTAAAACTATACAATCTGGCAAAATAAAAAATAACTATATTTTAAATATATTATTATAACTAATTTGTATTAATAAATGCATACATTCTGGCAAAACTGGTTCTTAAATTGCCATTAAAAAAATATATATATCTTCATAAACAATATTACGAATAAATACAGAGTCTGCCAAAACTGTCACTCAAACAGGTTGTCATATTGCTGAAAAAAAATGTAACGAAAATATCATTAAAATCCAAAACTGAATTAACAAAAATTAACAAACTAAAGTAAATCAACTAAAATAATATATAAGCAAACAAAGAATATAATAAAATAAAATAATAAAAAAATAATATAATAAAAATATATATAATTAAAATACATCATTATAAATAATTAACTTTATTACCACTTTATTTAAGAAAAAAAAAACAAAATCAAAATGTGTCTAGAACTCAAAGGGTGCACAAATGGCCAAAATAAATTAAAAAAAAAACCTGCACTTAACTAACGCATTTCAAGGGTACTTATTTCTATACGTGTTAGTGTCGTATTAAAATAACATAAAGAAAAGGTGGCATTTCCTTGGTTTTCCAACACAGAAAGTGCTGATTCTAAATGTAGGTTCTGAGCACATTTGCACACAATGGTATACTGTATAAAGAATAACACACACACACACATTGTTTTTGTGATTTATGGGGACTCTCCATAGGTGTTATGGTTTTTATACCGTACAAACTGTATGTGGTATTGCCCTACACTGACTCTACACCTACACCTACCCCTTACAGGAAACTGTGTGCATTTTTGGATTTCGTATGATTTAGTATGTTTTTAAGCCTTTTGAATTACAGGGACACTGAAAATGTCCTCATAAAACACCTACATATAGTAATACTTATGTCATACCCATGTCATTATACACATTTGTGTCCTCATAAACCTGCACGCACACACAGAGTGACACTTTAGTTAAGGGACCAACTCTTGCTATTAACTAGTTGCTTATGAGCATACATATACTGCTAGCATATTGGCCATTTATAATTACTAACAAAGCACACATTAATGCCTTACTCTGCATGACCCTATTTTAGATCCCTAATCTAACACCATAACTAACTTTACAACTACCTTAGTATTAATAATCAGCAACTTAGGAGGTAACTGAGAAAAGTCGTAGTTAATAGAGAGAATTGGTCTCCAAACTAAAGTGGAACCACAAACACTACTTTAAAAAACTCCACTTTCAAAATCTGTTGTACATTAAATAACAGGCGTTTCGGCTTTCCCTGCATCTCTTGTTCTCACCTTGATGGACAACTTCCTCCCCCTCCTCTCCCGTACCTGCCGGTTCCTCCTCCGGAGACAGAGCAGAGTGACAAGGTCTCCAGGAGAGCGTGACCCTGGCCCAGCTGTGCATCAGCCGTCGCATCCTGCCTCTGATTCTCCGTCTCTGACCCGTGAGAACAATGCCTCAACCTCTGCGCCTCTCTGATCGACCCTCTGCTATCCTAAAACAAAGCTAATTGATGACCAAAAACCATTACACCCACGTCACATCTCTCTTTGCTCCACAAGAGGGCGCCAACGTGTATGGCAAACGCAGGTGGAGGGGGGCTTCGGCGAAGGTGGTTGCCATGGAAATAGTGCGGTGGGTCTCAAAAGGGTAGATCTGAGAACAGCAGTGCGCGCTTTACAGGAGTTGACAGGAAGTGGGCCGAGTGAGAGCCACTGGCGAAATATGGGACCAAAACTCCTCTTTCTGAGCGATTCTGTGCGTGACAGCTTTGAATAGGGAATATAACCGCATGCAAAGCGCAGGGTAACAATATGCAAAGCAGCACATGAATATTATGAATATGAATGATTCCTCCGCAGGGTGGCTTAGTATATCTGCACTATATGGATTTAGAAGGAAGATGAGGACGCAGACTCATCTGACTCAGCAAACGCACTCAGAGCTGTTAATGCACTAGGTAGTGTGTGTGTGTGTGTGTGTTTCATTGACCCTTCCCATCACAGTTGACTGCTGCTAATCTAAACACCTCAATTAAAGGTCAGTTGACCCAGAACGCTTCCTGTATATAACACCAGAACACAATGAACCGCTGCAGTGGAGGGACACCGTCAGAGAGAAAGGGGAGGTCATTGCGGGTCGGGCACAATTAAACAGGCCAGTGTTGACTTTGATCAATCAAGCTCTTAATGATGCCGAGATTGCTGCGGCTAATGGATGTGTAGCTGACATTTTAATAGAGGAGGTGCTTTGTAAATCATCAGAGGACATGTAGAGCTGACGATGGCCAGAGGAGGGAGCCATTTACCGGGTAAGTTCTCACGGGTAATGAGACTTCTGTCAAATTACCCTCAGAAGATTTTTTTTTTAAATTAATGTATCATGTTTTAATTGTTGTATTGTGTTAGTTAGCTGTATTTTTACATTTATGTTATTTTTTTACCCAAAACAAAATAACCCAACTGCAGTTTGATTGAGATTAACTGGATGATGATTTTTAAAAACTGTTAAAATTGCAAAAATTTTTTGCAAATGAACCTTTCACGTATTATATTATTCACTTAATACAAAAATGTTAAATATTTGGATTTGAATTGTTATCTTTGTTTGTTGCTTTTTATTTCGACTTAATAAATATTAAATTATATATAAAAAAAAAATCGTAATAATAACAACATTCATCATAAGAAGTATTTCTTGAGCAGCAAATCAGCATATTAGAATAATTTCTGAAGGATAATGAAGCCGGAAAAATCAGTTTTGCTATCACAGGAATAAATAATACTTTAAAATATATAAGAAAAGAAAAATGTAATTGTTATTTTGAATTATAACAATAATAATAGTACAAATAAATCAATAAATAAATATCAATATTAAATATTAATACAGTAGGCTATATTAAATTTTATTATTGATTAATTCATATCTAAATCTATTTCTAAGCATAAGCACACTGGTTGCTGGAAACGAAATGGCCAATGTTCCAATGCTGCTTTAAAGTATATATCATTTATATATAAAGTAAACTAAGTCCTTTATTGTAAATATTCAATATACAACCTGGCCCAGTCCAAGCAGGATGGCAGCTCTTTGTATCAGAGACGAGCACTGCCATAATAAAGGAATGACAGACAGGGTCCATCAATCTTCATCAATGCTATTACAGAACACTCGGCACAGCTATCAGCATATCTGCATTTAATCAGTATCAAGGCCAGCCAGAGGGCAGATGACAGTGTGTCTGTGTGTGAGAGCGAAAGAGACAGGGACAAAGAGAGGCTGCGAGTTCAATACACCCAGCGCAGCCTTGAACATCTATGCCGATAAGAGCCCTGACAACATTTGACCTCTGCTGCTACACATCACCCAAATGTGCTACTGCTGTATTATCCCACACACACCTGCTGCTAACCAGCTCCAGCAACTCTTTAAAGGGAAAACACCTTCAGTTGGTGCCCATTGACTTGCATAGTGTTTTTTCAGCAACTAAAGGTGAACTATCACTTTAAACACTGAACGAACTCCAACTAAACTGTAACAGCATTACATAAAATAAAAAATTAAATACTGAAAACAAAAACAGTCAGTAGACTTACATAAATATAACTATATATACACAAATTAAAGTAATACTGGTAAGTAATAGAGCATAATCTTTTATGGTTGACTGCAGTTTTGACTCGGCAATTGAATGTTTTTGGTTAACATTAATGTTTACTGTAAATCAATAACATCACATCAGATATTAAGCAGGCCTCAGGGCACACTTTAAAAGCTAAAAAAATGTTTCATAGGTCTGTATTAAACTAATTTAATTCTAAGCCATTAAATACAAGATTTTATACTGTAAACAGAATTCGCCCCTGAATAAAAACAGAGATTTCTGACACTTGTTGATGACGAGGAGGAAACGAAGATAAACTCGAGGTTAACTTTGCCAAGTCAAAAAGCCTCCTCAAAAGTGGATTGAGAAACTTTTTATGATCCATAGCTAAAATCAAGTACTGTTCTCTGCACAACTCTACAAGGTTTTCCTCATTTAAATTTTACACCCATAAATACTTCATACTATGGGAGGAAAATGGATTGTGAACATCAAATTACACAAAGCTGACAGACTTGTCTGCACTTCAACAGCAAAGGAGTCCAGGCAAGCAGTAATAACCAATACTGAAACGTGTCACTTGCCTGCATTTCTTAAGATGGTTTTCAATTACTTCAGAAAATGTAACGCCCAGAATGAAACAGTCTCTAAGCTCTCAGGTTCTTTGTTCAGTGAGACACTATTTCCATAAGCCTTAGGGCTGCAGGTAACTGCTAGCGGGCCTCCAGCAAAGTAAATCATGCCTCCACTGGTTTGTCCCAGCTGACTGACACAAGTCTAAAACAGCTAGATGACCTCTTTACTATACAGCAGCTGTCTTGGTGGAAGAAACACAGTCATTGCAAATGGTGCATTATGGGTGCAGTCGGCATCTCTTTTGCTGTTTTTTTCCTAAAGCCATCAGGCTTTGACAGGGCAAGCCAAGCAGAGAGTAAGACTGGCATTATGCAGTCCTGCCACCCCCCTGGGATATGCTGATAAGCACTTC
Source organism: Enteromius afrohamiltoni (assembly GCA_034779775.1). Classification (NCBI taxonomy): domain Eukaryota; kingdom Metazoa; phylum Chordata; class Actinopteri; order Cypriniformes; family Cyprinidae; genus Enteromius; species Enteromius afrohamiltoni. The sequence goes on from JAUYWG010000034.1 coordinate 6,915,630, forward strand.
CTGTGCGAGGGGGATGCGGTAATTTTCAGGGCTGCTATGCACGCCTCTCCTTTCCAACCCCCAGATCTTATTAAGACCCAGCCAACTCCACGTCAAACGATTTCAGACTTCACAGCGCCTCCCCAAAAACAGCTCAGAATGCATTTAGGATATTTAGACTAGTTTTGTAAAGACAGATTAAAAAAATAGTTTATTATTTTTTAAAACCATTTACTTTTTGTGTTGCACAGAAGAAAGTAGGTCAATAAAGCATTACAGTGCCATGAGGTTGAATAAATGATGACGGATTTCATTTTTGGAAGCAAACCATTAATACGGAAATATACATGCACTGATATAGCCCATCAAATCAATGACATCAGCACGACCATTTAAATGCATGTAAATATGGAGTCCATACTGATTGATGCCATCAGGTCGTCATAAAAAAGGGCTCTAATTCAAACAATGATACATCTGAAATATTAGAGACTTACCTAAATGGTGCAGAGGCAGCAATGGCAGCAAGAGAAGGAGAGAAAGAGAGAAACATTATATTAGTACACCATCATCATAATATGCATGAACTTTCATAGCTTCCCAGAAGAAATATCACAAGTGCATCTGTTTAATATCTCAATCAGTTATCCTTTTCTTCCAATGTTTCAGAATAAATGTCTACTAAGAACCAGCAAAAGTCAGATTTCTGAAGACTAAATGATCAGAGCTATGTAATCCCCATTTGTTTTCTATATCTGTTGTCTCATTTATGTTATTTATGTTAAGGAAGAATACTGAAGGCAAATTTGAAACTTTAATGAAATATTACCCTGTTAGAAGCACCCATAAATGTCAACAGGAAAAGTCATACCATCAAAACATAATCAATAAGCTTTCAGAAAAGAGGCATAATGGCATATAAGGAAGAAAAGACTTGAGTTGCATCTTTACACATTCAGAATGTGTGTGTGACCTCTGAGGTACATTCATATCATCATCATCCCACCGCAAATAATGGGAAACTTTCTGCTGGAACGACTCTAACATCTAATAGCTTTCCATCCCGAAGCACAGGACACCCTAAACACCATCTCCAACCCTCCCAAAGGGGGAAAAAATAGTAACAATTTACATCTTTCAAAATGTTTTTCTACCCCAGCGACTTCAGTGCCCGCGGCTGAAAAGGCTAAAGTAAGGAGGGGAAAAAACGGCGTATGATTTGACATTCAAATTTGCATCTTTCCAATCTGCATCCACGAGCACCAACAAATCAAATACAGCATGCATGCGGGGAAGAAAATTAGCTCTGGGTCAGTGGGGAAGCACTTCTTGAGCCGCCCATAATGCGGCCCGTTTTAATGACTGCATAACTCATAAAAAACAGTGTAATCATGGCCTAATGTGACCGAACTGCAGCTTTAGCTTGCTTACCCTGTACACGCTGCAGAGAGGTAAGAGAGGCTCGGCTAAAGATGGAACGGTGGATGACTCAATATTGAGAAGTGACAGCTGATGTCATCTCTCACCCGCTTCGGCGAGAATGACGCTAATGCTTCAAACTAACTGAGGATAAAATGCTCTTTAATAGCAGCGCAACCTTATTTACGTGACATGACAGCTAGTGCTCAAACTCCATATTGCAATCAGTCGGACGCTGTCACTTTGTAATCATATCTCAATCACGGACAGAAACTGAGTGACAGTCTGTTTGGACAATTTTAGTAACAGGACAATTATATAAAAAAATTATATATAGATAGATATATATATAAAATAAATTGTGTAAAATATACATAAAATACGCATAAAATTAAATAAAAGTATGCAATACATATGTTAACATTGGTTAACCACATTACTTCGACTAACAATGAAATATACTTCTGAAGCATTCATTATTGTTAGTTGCTGTTACAAAGTTGTATGTTAATGTTTTTTAAACGGGACATGATGAAACAAAGTAACACTGAACATTTGTATTTTTTAAACTAATGTTATGATTGCTTAATAAATACTGTATAACAACAAACAACTGCTACTGCTCATTATTATTTGATGCAGTAACCAATGTCAACTACTGGAACCTTATTTTGAAGTGTTTCAAATAATAAAAGAAAACGAAAGACAATAACGAAATGATTTTGTCAATTAATTTTCCCTAATTTGAATTTGCATTGATACTGTAGACCCGTTATGGATGCGCAAGCATTTTTACATCTCAAATTCAAAGTTTTCCTCTAACACACCTTGTGCTGAGAACGGAAATGTGTGTAAAAAACAGAGCTTTTAAAGAAACAACAGCAGAGTGTCATTCAGAGAGAGAGAGAGAGAGACAACTAAACTACTAAAACCCTTTCAGCTCCATAAACTTCTGCAGACCTTCAGAGGCATTTCTGTTAGTTAAGGTGCAATGAAACATAGGATGTAATGCAGTATAGTAGGCGGCCAGTAAATCCAGCACTCCTCTGTTAAATGGAAGCCAACAAGCCCTCAATTTCCTTTGAGGAGTACAGTTAAGCAAGGGTAAATGCAGTCCTTGAAAGACTGCTGGGCTGAGCTGTTTTACTTGGCGACAGTGTTTAGTTTTTGGTGTCTCATCTGGAGTTGTCATGCTGATGCTTGTTTATCGCAGAGGGGTATTGTTCTGCCAGTAGAGATGGCTAAGACTCTTTGTCCTGAATTAATTTTCCCCTTCAGTAAACTCTGGCTTGCTCTTCAGTCCGAGCGATTAATACAGCACGGCTAACTTCTACTGTCCAGGGAAATCAAAAGTTACTGTTGGGGTAAGAAAAAAACAATAACACTTGTCCGACTTATTGCTTCACAGGCCGGTTTACATGGTTGCTGTGCATCATTTGTACATGCAATGGGGTCTAAAGGTCTATGATTTTGTATTAACACATATATATCAGAGCCAGTGGCAAATTCCAGAAGATCTGGCCTAGGTAAGGCTGCTCTCAGTGGGTTCATGAGCACTGAACTGGTGCCCTGGAGCTCACAAAGCAAATTCTCAAATAGACTTAAAAAGAAAAAAACTATATTAGAAGTACTGACAACAAATTTTCTGAAAAAACAGCATTATTTATAAAATTATGATAGATTTAAACATCTGCCATGACACTCGTTGTGAGAAAAATCCTATAATGATAATGGTAAATGGTAAATCCTATAGTGATAATTGGTTGGAGTTCTGATGTCACTAGTATACCACACTCCTATTACTGTCAGTCAGATTCAAGAACCAGAAAGATCTGTTGTATAAATATAATACTATAGCATACAGCTGTATGATGCATGAAAAGTTGTTTCTCATGAAGATGCATGATATCAAAAAGAGTTAAAAACATTTTTTTATGTATTATGAATGCAATCAGGAGTAAACCTAAAATAGCAGTAACGTTATGATCCAGAATCTTCTTTTTTTCTTTTGCAGGGGCAGTAAAGTGTTCACAGGATGCCCAATTTAAAATCTCGCCTTAAAGAGTAGGTTCACCTACAGTACATGAATACTGTGAATTTGCACATAATACTCACTGGTGTACCATATTTTGGCTGTCTCTTAGGAAACTATGCAACTTCGGATGCAGCCACAATGTACAAGAACCTCTAGACCATCAATGCAAAGTCGCAATTTCCCCAGAGACACAAACACAACTTTAGCTAAAGCGAATGACAACTGTGATACAAATCTACAAACAACTGCTTGTGTGTGACACAGTAGCTTGCTCTTGTGTGTGTGAGTGTGCGTGTACGAGGGAGGGATGGAGAGAACACAGACGAGCCCTCTGGCTTTGCGATGTGGCTGCGCATCTCAATGAAGAGAAGAGAGAAAGGCTCTCCAGTTCCTCTGCTGGCATGTTAACCAGACTACAGTGAGGGAGAGAGGGAACGAGAACGTGCTAGCCACTCACTATTGAACTCAGGAGAGATGCCGGGGGGCTAGATGTTAATTAAATCTGATCCTCTGCTTGCACTTGAGCCACGACTGCAATCATGTGCATCCATATTACAGCATCGACAGCCAGTTTCAGAGGAAATGCATGACTGATCTCAAGATACTTCCTAGAGCAAATATTGCAGAGCATATGCTAAATTGGAACAATAGGAGATCTGGCACCCAGAATGAAATGTGTTTAAGATTTTATGAGTGAAAGCTTATTCTGTCAAAGTACCACCTTTTAGAACCGGGAGAGACATTCTGACTGACATGTAGTGCAGCCAATCACAGGTCAACGTGATTTGTGCACGTGCATATATTTCACACAAATTTAGTTCGCCTCAAACAAATCTCAGAAATGTTTAGAAATATTTGATGCCATAATGTTTGACAAACATTAGAGAAGAGTTTTTCAATCCAGTAATTAATTAATCAAAACATTTGCTTTGGCTTTTTTATTGGCTATGGTTCCATGAAAAACCTTTCATATTCATGGACACTTTCCACTGCAAAAAAAGGTTGTTTGTGGTGGAAAAGAGCTTTGGATTATTAAAATATTCCTCACACTTAAACTAACACGTTTAAAAAAAAAACGGTTATTTTAAGAATATTGCACTGAAAAGCAAAATTCTTTTTATGGCATCACTGTGAGAACTTCCTTTAGCAATCTTTATTTATATACAACAGACAAAATGCAAAAGCAAATCAAAAACCAGCCACAATGCAGTATTGACATACGATACTGACAATATTCAAAAAGTTTAAATGTTTAAGTTTTAGATTCAGGCTTAAATTAGAAATTATTGGCTGGATTACTGCATGTAAATAACTATGTTTCCAGTCCACATCTAATCTACAGACAGCCTTTCGGATTTTTTATAAGAGAAAATACAGCACAAATGCTGGGAAAGGTAAAATGCATGATGGTAACAGCACATCCCCTTCACTTCTCAGCTGAATCAAGGCCAACATCAAAAGGCCAGCAGGGTCTCTCTATTCCCAGTGGCAAACTTTTACATAATAAATGACCACTGAATGATCTCAGCATACACTTGATTTCTGCACAAATGTCTTTCTAAATGTAACACTGAACTGTTCATACTGAAATACAAGTCATACTGTGATGCACCACACAAAAAATTATACATCGAGATTTTGAATTATGGATGCCAAAGTGCTCCAAATATAGTTTAACCAACATATGAGAGAAAATATTCAACTTAACAAACATTTCAATCAATATTGCATCAAATATGTAGTTTCAAATGTGCTTTTCTGTGATCGTATCATTAAAACACCTGGACAACAACATCCCCTAGTGGTCTCAAACTTCAACCTGTTTTTGGAAAATATCTATATTTTCACAAAACAAAACTATGAATGCATGCATGATTTGCCAACATAAAAGTCTTCTAACAGCATATAAGGCAAGGTCTGACATACTCTTCACATCACGTGTGACGCAAAACTTAAGCTGTGCTAAAACAAGGATTTGACCTACATGTAGACACTTGCTGTAGGTCAAAGGTGTAAACTTGGGTCAGGAGGGACCACACAGCATAGCTGAGACAGTTTTTGACGGCTGTTGCCATTTTAGACTTAACAACTCAAGCTAAGGTCAATGTAGCCCTGGAGACACACAACCTTTTTTCCATAGCGTACCGGTTTAATATCATCTCACCGCTACTTCAGTGAGATGTGTCCTAACCTAAAAGATAAGGAAATAATAAATAATGTAACATTAAGGTCACTACATCAGAAATTGAATTGACTTACGAGTCTAATTATGATAAGCGACCTGATACAAAGCAATGCAATTAAACCCAGGCCAGCAGATAACATCTGAGCTCAATAACTATGCAGCTGTTCTAACATCCTCCAGATATCCCTACCGTAATTGCAATAAAACGATAAATATTCAAAGCATATTTGAACCCAGTGTTTACAAGCCGAACACCATTACAAACATGTACTTTACACATTTGGATTATGACAAACAAGGTCTTCGAAGTATCAAGTGTTGTGGCTTGGCACTTCTGAAGGCGTATGGCACAAAGTCCACAATTCCAACTGACGCCGGAGGCCACGGATCTGGCTGGGGGTCTAACATTATCATGCCACCGACTCATCAGGGCTTCCTACGAGCTTCCAGAGTCTGTAATCTAAGGAGCACTCAAAGATTGAGCAGATGTACTGTAGCTAACATGGCAGCTCCATTATCAAACACCCACTGGGAGAATGAGACGGGAAGAGACAAATAGCTAGGGGATGGTGGTCACCAAAGATGCGAGAGATGCAGGAACAAAAAAAGAGAAGATGAAAGATGAGTAACACCTGGTGGTAAATGTGCACATGCTTTATCATTATCCTCGGAAAACAAGGGCTCATTCAAGAGCTAGTTAGCGAGATTAACAGTTGGCTCTCTGCAAAATCTGTATTTACACAACCTGTTGAACACGCACAGCTTGGAGGGTTTCAAGTGTCTGTTGACAACTGATGTTATAAATACATAAAAACGGGAAGTCAGCTCTAAACGGAGCACTGCTATGACATAAACGAAGGGCTAACTGCAGTTCTCATTAGAGGAACAAGCTAACTATGTTTTTTATTGCTTTCAGTTGATTCATTCAAGTTCAAAAAGCCACAAAACATGGTTAACTATTCAGTAATAACAGATGTTTAAAGCAGATCTGCTTAAAAGGTTACAACAGCATTGCTATTGCTTAGGGATATCAACAAACTTTTGTGTAGCTCGCCCTGCACTCCTCCTCGCCTCTTCTCACCCTGTCCCACATGCATCCTCTATTTACAGCCTTGAAAATTACATACTGCACAGTGAAAAAGGACAGCTGTCCTCTAACATTGCAAACATACAATTGCACACACAAAAACACATGCTTTTCATGAAAATAGCTCTCACTGTTGTGACAGACTATAGCAGCA
>JAUYWG010000034.1:6944147-6962845 GCA_034779775.1 Enteromius afrohamiltoni
TGCAACATCGCATAGAGCACCTTTAAGTTGTGCTTGCTTGAATGCGTCTTTGGAAAGCAAAATCTTGTGATACAATTCGTTAAGCGGTTGCACCAACAGACAGCACTGCATTTGGATACATAGAGTTATGGATTCTTTTGTTTCCGGTGTGTGAAAAATCTTTTGTTGGATTTCAGACAGTCTACCTCGATTATAGTTTGGACAAAACAAATTAACATTTTATCAGACGGAAACATTTTGTTTCTCTTTAACTGTCAAAATGAAGACATTTGGTATGCATTTCTTTTTTCCTTCAGGGATTCATGTGACCTACTAGAGGAATCTTTGCTTTGATATCAGGCAGATCCTTGATTTAGCTTCCAGCTCCTTTGAGATGTCTCTTAGAAGTGCTGCCACTTTCTTTTTGGGAACCAAACACATTCTGTCACAGCAGTCTTGGTGGCTGTTTTGATGGAACCAAGCAAAACCTGTAAAATCACACAAGAGGTATTCCCCTTTACCAAGCAAAAAGGGGTATTTGCCACTTCAATCTATATTATTAATAACACAATATTCCAACAACAGCTATTTTGCATATATAGCCTACTGTAAATTAACCTGCGACCAGCTATTCATTTATTTCCCCAGACTAGAGCAAGAAAAAGGTATGTCATACTGTAAAGTGCATAACATACAAATGCCACCAAAAAAGAAACAAACATGCTTTCACAAGCAATTTTACATTGCTACAACATATTGATTATGATGGATAATAGATGATGCATATTTTTAAACAAAATATTTGTCAGGAAGGGTCTGAAAAATGAAAGAAGGGCTCAGTGATGTAAGATAAAAGTCACTTCAAACCAGTTTGTATAGTATATAGTTTGTAGGTTTATGACAGTAAATAGCATCAATTATGATGTCATGGTGATTTTGACTGGTGCTCCACTGCATTTTATAAAACTGGAACTGCACCGATACTTGAGAGTCTACTCCTGTGAACAAGAGAAAAACAAATAAGCAAAATGGATGCTGTGCATTAGGTTTCTGGGAACCTCACAGCAGGGAAAGGCCACTTGCCCTGAGCCAAGTGAAGGTGGCTAATGTTTCATTTAGGGAGTCTCTACAAGAAGAATATTCAGCATTTAAACCAGCATTTTATATATTATGTATTACGCTACGGAAAATACCAGTTTGCAGAGGAAAGGGGTTTGCAAATGCAGCTATTTATGTAGAAACTAAATGCGAAGAGGGTTTGAAGCATCCCAGGCTAGCTTCATAATCAGTTTGAGACTGACAGCATTCATTAACATGTGACTTTCAAACTGGAAAATCTTAAGCTTCTACACTTTACAGATCAACCCACTTCACTCTCGAAATGTAAACGCATTTATATCCAAACTGTGTGTAAAAAAAAATTACACTGGGTCACCTCCACTAAAATGTCCTACAGTCCCTGAATACATCAAACAAACATATTCTGTCTCTACATTACTCTTTGTTATGGAGATATGATCCATTTTTCAAAATGTAGTCCTCCTTCAAAGTGCGGGTCCTGCAGTGAGCCCAGTGGTATAAAAATGAAGTGCATCATAGAAGGAGTGACGGCAGGCCACATGAGGGAGAATTTGATAAATGAACGTGAATGGGCATACTAAAACCTGACGGTGAATTATACATGAGGAAGGCAGAAATGATAAAAAGAGAGGCAGAGGCGAAACGAGGGACCCTAGCAAATCGAAGGGGGGAGCGGTTGTGTGACGTGTGACATTTCCAGGCTTTTGCTACGGGTTAATTAGCAGTTGATCCCTTTGTGCATGCCAAGCTGCCGTTCCGTTTTAAAAAGCAGCATTGCTAGCTCAAAGTCCAATTACATTTAACACACACACCTGAAACATTAAACCAAACAGGAAATGTAAATGACATCTCTACATTTCCCTCTAATCTAAAAATATTCCAAATGGCATTTACTCCTCAATTTCTCTGAATGACTCAGTCGGACTCCAGCTGGGCCAATTAGGTGTCTAATTCTATATTTTGCACCGAACGCTTCTCTACTGCATATCAAAGTGAATACCTGTCATTTGAAATAATGCTTAAAAGAAAGAAGCCATTTAGAGAACAGGTTGCAGCGTTCAGCTGACATCACAATCATAACTCGCTGATCAAAAACTATTTAATTTCATAAACATCTCCCTGCAAAAACCAAACTGAAGCAAACGTGGGAATGAAACATGGCTTCAGTTACACAATTAATTCCACCAGTCATTCTCAATTCGAACTGAGCAACGTCTGAGAACACCGCAGCTCTGCAGGTTTAAATTCTCACAAAGGTTGTTCGTGCAAATCAGCGCTTTCATGCGTGGCGGTGATGACTACATCACTATTGCTAATCGTGATGAGTGAGTATCTTGGGTAATGCTTTGTCTGACTTACAGGCCTTCACTGATTCAGCACTGTAGAATTTCCTGACATACAAAGAAAACTGAACCTGAAACTACACTTATGCTAAGCTAATAAGGGTTTCTACAGCAACTCCTATTTCAACCCTAAACACAGAAATCGCATTATTCAGTATGTTTATTAATCCATTTTCCATATAGGAAAATGTGTGTTGCCTGGTGTGTTCAAGTTTTATTTAGTACTACCCTTGTTTGGGAAATTCACTTTAGACAAAACCTGACCAACACACACACACAGAAAATGTTTGAGCTACATTAGCATACTCTAGAAACGTAAACATTACCCTCTATTTTGAATCCCATCTTCCTTGATTCAAAACTTTTATACTAAATACACAATAATGCAAAATCCCATACAGCAATGAACCATTGCTAACACCTGCATTCACCCACTTTTAGACTGTCCATCTTTCACCAGGACAGCCATGGAATGAGGATTACAGGACTCCTGGTCCTCTACCCTGTCATTACCCATTCTACCCTGGAGGCATGTTGTGAACGGGAACCTGTAAACTTCAAAACAGACAGGAGTGCGCCAAGAGAGCACAATGCTAATTATCATACCGTATACAGGGAAACTATGAGACAACAAAGGGCAGCATAATGCTGGAAGAACACCACCAGAATGTACACAGTGTGCGTGGAAGGTATGCATAATAAACAAAGGTTGAGAAAGATGCTAGTCAGTGCTTGTGTTCTTGAAACCTAGCACTACAGCTACCTGAGAGCGCTATGCTGTTGAAAACGATGCCTCATTTCACGCACATACACACACACGCGTGCAGGCACACACTCGAACTTCTCACCTGCGATTAAAAGGCAGTGTGCTATCCAAACAAACCAAGTACCACTCAAACAACAGCAGCTCAGCAGTGTACACCAGTATGACCATAAATGTCCACTCTAGTGTGCATTTAACGGCTAATGCAGCATTAAACACATTCTAAATCAATAGAAACAAATGGTGACCGACTGAGGCCATCCATCAGCCAAGGGTAGTGGGGCGAATACACACCCACACCCTTATAAACACTCGTACTGACAATTAACCTCAACTGCCGCATGCTGAAGTCCTTCTAGGAGTTTACGGTTTGCAGATAAACCGTTCATTCATCCCTCAAACATGAGTTGCTCATGATGTCCGCCCTAGGCTAGTGATTTATGCCATAGTAAAACAATGACTGATACCCGAGATGTAATCCCCCCCTTTTTATCTCCCTTCCCAACTAGATAACGGGAGCACTTACGGTGCAGGTGCTCGGAAGCGTAGTAATAGACATCCTCGTAGCCCTCATGATAATCCTCTTCCGGACGGTACTTTTTGCCCTTGCGTCTCCTGGACCTCCGGATCTGTTTGACAAAGCCAAGAAAGCGCTCCATGCCTGCCCACCGCGTGCAGTCCCACTGATACAGGCGCAGACCACTGCACTCAGCCAGCGTGCGTATGTGTGTGAAGGTGTGCGTTCTGTTTCACAAAGAGCACGGCTCTGAAAGATCTCAGAGAGAGAAAGAGAAAGAGCGAGACAGAGGCGGAGAGGGAGAGAAGGAGGGGTGTGGGGGGAAGCAGCGGATCGCAGTCAGCTGGAGAGGATGGGTCAAATATCAGTCTTCTCCAGTGCACCCGTCTCCTTTAAGAAACCCGTGTGTAGAAGGGTCCTCAGTTGAATGGGTCTTTGTGCATGCTTGCATGCACGTGTAGGTAAGGAAGAGTGTACACAGGCTAAGAACAAGAGAGAGAGAGAGAGAAAGGGCGGGGGAAAACACACAGGGAAGTGAGAAAGCCACAAAGTTCAAAGGAACTGGCAGCAAGGCGAGGAATCCTTGGGCTATGACTGTCTCATATCAGAGTTGGAATGGGGGCGGGGATTTCATCTGCCTTTTTAAAATAAGCATGAGTGTTTATCTGCATAAGAATCAACAAAGCAACGGTGCACCAGAGGGGTGTGGATGGAAACACTTGAGGGGCTCTCGTGGAATTTCATTGTGATAATTCCACAAGACCGAAGGGGCACTGTGGTCACGTGTAGCTGGCGTGGTACTGACAAAAAGCTGAGAGGATTACAGCACTCTCTAATTCACCACCTACATCAGCATAGCCAACCGGTGCTGCCTGGATCAGCGGCTAATAGCCTTAATGGGGATAGCGGACTTGTTAATTGAGCAGTTGGCCAACAATGACAACCAAGCGCGTGTCAGTAACTCATTCATTCAGTAGTGTGCCTCGACACCCCAGGGCGATGACAGAACTCCCGAGAGACATTGTGAGGATGTCATTCTACTGCCTTGACATGGAGAAAAATATTCATTGTGTGTCCCATACTATTTGTATTTTCCTCTTAGTAGTGGAGATGGACAATCTGATCAAAAACACCCTATGGAATCACCCTGTTTATCTCATTGTGATTGGATGGTTGAGCTAGATCACAGTGGTCTAAAACACATCAAGTAAGAATAAAAGCCTTCACAGAAGGCTCACTGGTCATACGTAAGTGCCTTTTTATATGGTGTTGAGGCTGCTCTTTGTGCGACACAGCAGGGGGCTTTCTTTGTCTGAGGTTTGTCTCATGAAAAGCATGTAGTAGGAGGTTAAATCCCACCCCTCTGGATTACTCATTTTTTTGATGTTGTGGTTTTCATTTAGCAGTTGTGGCCATGTTTTCACACGTTAAGGTTTACATATGCATAATTTGGTTCGTCTCTGTGGTTCTGGTAGGAGGAAAAGAGAAAAAGGCGGTCAGATCTGGTGGAAAACATATGGTTTTGACAATAGCCTAAATATGAGTATCATTGTTACAACTACTACTATGACAGCCCATTTGCAGCTTTACTAGAGCTCACTGCACGACTCAAAAATCCTCAAAGACTGTCAAAAGAGTCTATTTTTAGAAGAGGCTGAATAATTTCACAAATTAGAATAAGGTCCATACAGATAGGATCTAAACTTCCCATCAAATAGGACATTGCCTCGCTGATTATCTACTGATGAGAAAACACATGCTTTCTCATCAGGGAGTGATGCATCCTGGGAATTCACAGCTCCCACAATTTGAAGACCCAGACTTGTTTATCCAATCTGTCTGCCACCTGAGGCAATCAATGCACATTCAACAGATTCGTTATTGTTTCAGGAAATACAAAAATCCAGACGCGATCTAGCTAGCGGGTGGGGCTTTAATTAGCTATGTGGTCGCCATACCTGTAATTAGACATCGTGCATCCTCAGCGGAAGACTGAGTTTGGATTCAGGGCAGCTGCTCTTTGCAAAACTGCAGAACAGAGGCAGTATTCTCTAGAAGGGTGACTACCCAGGATGAATCAGCATGAGGAGAGTTCCTTTACAAAATAATTTCTTTTTTTTGGGAGATGTGAAACTCACAATGCAGTAACTATTATTATTCACGAGGAAAGTGCACTGTAATTAAGACTATGACTAGGAGATGGTATAATCAGGACTAATTCACTGTATTTCATAATATTCCATCTGGTACTTTGGAGTAAGAGGTGTAACGTGAAGTGTCAAGGAGTAATAATGTTGTGATGGTTTGTGCTTGTATGATATGAGGATTGTGGCAGAGTTCCAGGTGTGAGTCTCTCCTGAGATTGTTTTCAGATAAACCACTGCAGTAAGAGCCAGGTTTAAACACTGAGCCTGTGCCAAGCTCTTAGCTTCTCTGCACCTAGTCAGAGCTAAGCATTTGCTGCAGTCACTCTTTCTCCTGTCCAGCTCACAAACCCAAAATATAACTTTGTGTCTTATTCCTTCTTTGGCTCAATTCCATTTGTATGGTAAATGCTGTGGTAGGTCCAGAGCTGGAATAGTAGTCATGATGACTTCCCTTAAAGGAACAGTTCACCCACATATTATATATATATATATATATATTGCAAATATACAAATTAAGATTTTTGATGACAATTTTAACAATGTCTTCACTTCCTTTCTGGGCCTTGAATGTGGTAGTTATGCTGCTGTCCATACAGGGTCAGAAAGCTTCCAAAGTGTTCCGAAGATGAATGAAGGTATTACAGATTTGGAACGACATTAGGGTGAGTAAATTAACCCTTTAAGATCTTTTCAAAGGAATTGGTTCATTCATTTTAATTTCTGAATGAACTTCAATTTTGAATTACTCCTAAACACTTTAAAATACTGTGTGTTCAATTTTATGGCATTATTAGAAACAAGGTTCTCTCTTATTTATGTCACACACAAAAAAAAAAAACAGGCCAGAGAAGTTTCTAATATGTGAGTAGGAGTATGTGATGACAGTTTTTTCATTGTTAAAATTGAACTAGGCCTACTTCAGTGGATGATAGACTGAAAGTAAGACTGAAAGTGTTTGTGAGTGTGTGTGTTTGTGTGTGTGAGCAATTCAGGCAGAACTTCTTAAAATCCTCACTTGCGCATCCATTTGAGCGTGAACTGCCTGAGGCTTTTTCTGGAACCAGGACTGTGCCAGTTTGTTGCAATATGGTAGCTCCTCTTTGGAAGCAAGTCCATTGCCTGGGTAGAAAAAAAAGGCTGTCCAGACACTACATCTGCTATGAGCAAATGCTTCAGATGGTTGAAACAGCCTCTCAGTACAGACAGGAGGATGCTGACAGGTTAAACGGTTGTGTTTTCACAGTTATTTGAACTCAGGTATTGAGAAGTCATGCAGGATTGCTGAGTCAAGTATTTCACAACTTTACAAACAAACCAGCCCACACAAACGTAAATTCAGCCTTCTTCAATGTTCCACCCTCTTTCCCAGTGCCCAGTCTCCCTTTCACGGTTGAATGAAGCTCTCACTTTACTAATTTATCACATCTGCAAGGTCTACATTTGTTCTGCCCATAGCAAGTTCCCTTCTGCTTTAGACTCTTCCTCATTCAGTTCTGCTTAAAATGAAAAAACCTACATTGGACCTGATGAATGGCACCTGGAAGGTTGCAGATTCCAGTTTCTATCCTCGCAGGGAGGATCACCTTTACCTATGAGCAAGGTATTTAACTCCAAGTTGCTTTAGGGCACAGTTATTATAGCAAAAGTTAATTGTGTTAGCATATGGTGACATGATTCAAGCTGTTCTTTGTATTTTTTGCCAGTGGCAGGTGAGCTTAGAAAATGTATCTTTTATGAATATTTATTACCTGCTAAAAAACTTAATTATTGCATTTTAGAGGTGTCAGGAAATGAAAAGTAGGGAATGGTATAATTTGATTGAATTTATAATACCATTGAACTCAACTATGTTTAATGCTGCTAATCCTATTAGTTACAAATAAAACTATTGGCTGCTGGATGTACAGTGTGGACCACACTGCATGGAAGTTATGGAAACAATTTTGAGGAAGCAAATAAATATTCTATACTGTGACTACAGGAAGATATCAGAAGTCGGAAATCAAATGTCAGTCAGAACGTGGTCTCTCTGAAACTGTATGAATGTTCCTCTTCTAGTTTCAGATTAAGCTAGAATGCAATGTGACTTACTCATCCACTTCTTTAACTGTGAATGTGGAGCTTGTGGCATTTTGAAAGGCTTATCTTGCCTACTTGTCAATCTTCCATTATAACAGGCCTGATGTACTCTTATTACAAGAACAGCAGTGTTTTAGAGTGCAGGTCTGAGCATGTTTCAGCTAATGGAAGGGTATAAAGGTCAAGCCTAAATGCTCTCCAAGATGTGAAATATTTCAGGACCTCCATTGACGTTGTCATTACCGTAGTACTTACTTAATCCTTGTGTCAATTCCATTCCGAGCCTCACGTCAACATGAGTTTAGGAAGAACCTCACAATAGTGGATTCTTTCCGATCCAGATGATGTGTAGACCCAGAGGCGATCTACCATAGGAAAAAGCTAACCAAATATTGAAGAGAGCTAACGCAGACCTGTCATAATATGCCAGCGTCAGAATGACACAAATAAAAAGAGTGCAAGCAAGAAACTAGGATACAAATATGTAACTTTAAGCATAACACTGGTGTCAGATGAGGGCAGAAGAAGAAAGATCGGAGGATTTCCTCATTCACGCTCCGCCTTTGATTCATTTCACACCCAGGCGGTTAATGTTAGCCAAAGCCTTAAGGGCTGACACTGGCATCCACTCAACCTTAAAAAGCATTGGGCAGAACAAACCTGTGACCTTCCCATCCTCCAAAGGGAGTTCTTCAGCACTATAGGAGTAGAGGCAGAAAAATATCCTTAAATCATTTAAATTCAACTCTGGGTCTCCCCTTTTCATGCACGGAAGGTTAAATAGACAATCAAGGTAATTATGCATTAGATTAACAGAGCACTGAAAGGCCAATAAAGTAACATATGACCTATGCATGGGAAATAACACCTGCAGATAGCTAATTCTGCACTTTATAAGATGTTCAACTCAGGTTTACTTTTGAAACATGACTTTTGACAGCGTACATGAAATATTCCCAGATAGATCAATATCAAATAAAAATCCAAATTAAACAATGTCAATAGTTTCTGAATCGAATCAGAAAATCAATGGCAATAAAAGCAGTCACTGCAGAGAGCGAGCCAGCCAAATATATCCAGTAAACAGCGTTGGATGCATTTCATAGTGGGAATCCTATTATTGATAGTATTCACGTGACAAGCGTTCACTGCAGAAACTCATTTTAAAGATGTATGTGGAAAAGAAGCTGAGAGGGAGCACGCAGATGGTGACGACTCTGAATAAAACATGAGGGGAGAGTGACACAGACTGCTAAAAATCACATTCGGATCAGAGCACAGATTCAGCATGTCACAAACAGCATTTTCAAAAGCAAAGACGTCAAACGAAAGTGTTCAAATCCTGCTTGGGACATCTCGGCTGACCCAGGCTGACCTGGGGACGCCAGTTTTGTCCCCTGAAGCAGTCAACCCTTTCAACTGCCATCAAACAACCGCCAGTATTGTGCTATAACTGTGAGAGTGTGTACGTCTACAACACATCCTGTAGGCATTCACATTCCCTAGGTACCCCCCTTTGTGTCATTCCTGACAGAGAGAGAAATCTTTCGGCAGGCTTGACAGACATGTCCACATTATTAATGTACGTGACATGACTTTAGATGCATTCGATTGTTTTCCTCAAGCCTGTCAGTGACAACACAAAACTCAGCTTGGTATTTGTCACTTTCAATGGCTAAAAAAATAAGGAGCCATTCCTATGGGGTGCTTTTTTTTGGGGGAATAATCTGCCTTGAAGAATATTTTTAGACACTGACCTAAGATAGCTTCTTTTCCCTGCCTTTAAAGGTCTACAAACAGTCAGACGTGTTGTAAGGCTCTTATAAATAAACTACTTTGAAACGATTGAAAAAAAAAAAATTAAGTGAATAAACCATGGCACAACAAAAAATGATGAACAAATGTTTGTGATCTGAGCATTATTATTTAAATTGTCCAATTTTTGGAGTGTCCCCTCGAGGAACATTCTGTATGACGAATGATTCTGTATAATACTGGATTGAATAAGCACACTTGCCGTTGTTCATTGACTAAGGGTGTACTCACACTATGGTTGCCGTGAACCGGGCCAGAGTACGATTGTCCACCCTCCCCACTCCCCATATCTGCGGTTTCAGGATAAACAAGAAGAGTGGCGCTCTTGCTGAACGTGATGGAGTCCATCGCTCTGTCCGTGGTGGTCCACAGCCCTCTTACAGCTTATTGTTAAACAAACATTGCACCGTAGACTGCCGTAGACTGAAGCGACCCTTTCTCCGCTATGTTTGTTTTGGAGCCTCGCAAAAACGTGACGTTGCACTTCCTGTTTGTGTGAGCTGTTAGCGCTCACACCACATGCGAACCGCACACGAGTCCAACTGAACCGTGCTCTTGCACACCTTCTCAAAGCGGGCCAGGGACGGCTTAACGTACCACGCCTGGGCACGTTCCGGAGCACTCACACTAGTCAAATGAACTGCGCTTTGGTGGTCAAACGTACTCGGGCACGGTTCAAACTGCCTAGTGTGAGTACACCCTAACACACCCTAATCGCAGCAGACGCAAAATACACCACAACAGACAGGCGTCTGATTAACAGTGTTTTATTGTGCATGAAACCTCCTCGAGCTCTCTGTTGACTGACAGTTAAAATTTCCTGCTAATTCTAGCCTGTCATC
Organism: Enteromius afrohamiltoni; assembly: GCA_034779775.1. Classification (NCBI taxonomy): domain Eukaryota; kingdom Metazoa; phylum Chordata; class Actinopteri; order Cypriniformes; family Cyprinidae; genus Enteromius; species Enteromius afrohamiltoni. The sequence goes on from JAUYWG010000034.1 coordinate 6,954,713, forward strand.
TCAACCCATGCGCAGATGCATTTTTTGTAGGCCACATCTCAAATGAGATCTGTGACACTCTCAAACAGTAAAACACATTTGGAAATCACCAAAGAACATTTTTTGGGTACTGTATTGCCAATTAATCAAATAAAGTTGGTCAATAGTGATAAGCTGATAATTATTTTCATGTTATTACCATCAACTTTAAAGGGATCGTTCACCCAAAAATAAAAAACTCCTTATTCTCATGTCGTTCCAAACCTATAAGACCTTTGTTTATCTGTGCAAGACAAATTGTTGTAGGGTGTCGTGGGGATTTGTAAACGATGATGGGAATCGGGGCGCACCATTCGAACGTTTAATCTTGTGACTTGTGTCATAGTCTACAACACCTCTGTGACACTTCACGACCATCATAGTTAAGTTCCATCATATCTGTGACACTAGCCAATAGGAGCACAGAAGCACCTTCGCAAGCTTTCAAGCAAGCCGAACCGAAGGGGAGACAACGGCATCGGTTGTGCAATTGGTGGTAATTTTAAAATGGAGAAAATGTTTGCATTTATGATAAGGGACTACCACGACACAGTGGAAAAAAAGGTAAAAGTAAAACTATTTTACTTCACTTTGACTTTTGACCTGACATCCTCAGGTCTTTTTTTGTTCAGTCCCGCTCCCGCTATATCACTTATATATTCACTTTTAATTTTCTTTATTCACTATATTCACTTGTTGTTCTCCTGCTGTCCGCTTAGAATAATTTTCTTCCTGACCTGACAGATAAATAGATTTTGTTTACAAGTCTCACATTTAAATGCCCGCTAGCTACTAACAAATAAGTGTGGTCTAAATAAAATTGTATTTATTGTATCTTTGACTTCAATGTAATATGAATTATCTAAGACACAAAATTTGTTTAACATTAAATTACACATTCAATTTCTTATTGTCAGGATATATGTCTCCCAGAGAGAGACAAAAAAAGTGTATATTGTACAAAAATAGCCCATCTATTTTTATTCATATTGTTAAAATTTGTTAATTTTTTTTCAGTTAAAGTAGGAAAAGTGTCGCAGAGAAAATATGATATGCAGAGCAACTAGAAAATAATTTTTACCCCAAGTAACATAAAATAACTTTTAATCTTGTCTTACTTTTGCTACTTGTGTTTTTCGCCTCAGTGGCTATGGAGGAGAACATGACCATCTAGACACCAGTCTGCTTTTTTCAGACAACACTACTACTATAAAAGCATCACATGACTTATATATAAACCCAGCACAGACGGTAGTATCTTTCCCTTGGGATACATGCTGTCATCTCCAAGACATTAAGTCTTCACGTGGCACACTGTTTTTGTATCATGAGAAATGTCTATGTGACGCGATGCCCTGTAGGCCACTAGTTTCATCTGCTGCAGTAAACACAATCATTCCCCTGTCTGAGGAGCATGCCATCGCCACGATCTGTCTTCTGCTGTTGCGCCAATATATCGATTCGACATAACCTGCCTAATGGAGTGTGATGCGGCTCAAGCGCCACTGGAAAGTAAGAAAAATTCAAACCTCAGATGTCTCTTGATTTTATTTTATGTTAAATTAAAACCACATAGTGGTGCTACATTTCATCTTCATTTCTTCAAAGCCCAAGATGTTCATTGTGAAGATATAAAAGATTTGAAGATGTAAATGTGATGATTTACCAGAATATAAATTGACTCTGCTGCAGGCATCTGTGCGGTGTGAAGGAGGAAGATAACACCTCTGCTGCTGTTGAGTCTAAAAATATATGTTCATGATCATAATAGACTTCTTGATAGTTCATGTTATTGTACCACGTTCTTGTAGATGAATACAGAGATACACAGGGCTTACCGAGTGACAAAGCGGTGTGACAATGTCATGAGATTAGTGTTTAAACGGGTAAATAATCTGCATCATACAGCTTCTCACAAGGGAAAACCCTATTTCGTTTCTCTGTGGAAAACAATGCTACAAACAATGATTCTTGGACACCAAAAAGAAACACTCTCCCGTTTAAATTTGGTCATTACTTCATCTTTTGAACAACAGAGCTGTGAATGCTCATTGTTTTAACAGCCGTAGGTGTTTATTAAAAGAGCATTTGTGGGGTTTAAGTGTACTAGGACACTAATTAGTTAAATTATAAACTAATATGAGCATTTTTTACACTCTCTTTGAGAAGTTTTAAAACAAACTATATTACAAGACCCTAAAGAATCATATAAGCTAGTGGAAAATTGGCTTTGTATGACTCCTTTAATAAATCTCATAACTAACACTCATGTTGTTCCAAACCCATAAGACCGTCGTTCATCTTGGGAATACAAATTAATATATTTATAAGTATAGGATTAAATTTATAGGTTCAACTGAACCTTTATACAGCAACGCCACTGAAATTATCCCATTTTTAAAAAAAGTAGTAAAAACATTGGTAAAACAGTCCATATGACATCTGTGGCTCAACTTCAGTTTTGCGATGTAAGGAGAGTACCAAAAATAACAATTTACTCAACCATTCTTCTCCCTTGACTTACGTCTTCCACTATTTTTGAGAGTGCATGGTTCTGTACAGGTTGTGAATGAAAAGGAACAATCTCAGCTTTACAACGGCATGCTCTTCTTTACTTATAACTTGAGATAGCAATCCCACTTCTAATACGATTCAAACAATCCTATTAACTGCTGCCAAGCAAAGCTGTTCTTACAATCAATTAAGGTGCAGGGAACTTATCCAAGACATCTTCCTAGATTTAGCATGCTGGTGGACGTTCCATAAATGTCATTTCTGTCTTTGAAATAGAACTTCAGGTGTTCAGATCAGGTGCACTGGCTGTGAAAAAAAGGTCACGCGTGATTGGCTTGGCAGTCCTGTGGACACAACTGGAACGTATTTGCCATATGCACACACTCCCAGCAAGCTAAAATGCTGTGATAACAAATAGCATCAGTGCATACTTTTTTTTTTTTCTTAAGTCAAATTTGATTCAAATACTTTTTGAGCCATGAAATGAACCAACTGATGTGAGGTCAACACTGTGTCTGCCAGTCTGTAGAATAGCCATTTTACACCAAAACTGTGATAGCGTTCCCAGGACAAGAGTCTGTCTAAATTTTGCTGAAATTTTAGCTTATAAAGACAGATTCAACTGTGACAACTTGCAGCATGGTAACATGCTCATCTACAGTATGTGTGATGAATACCTGAGCAATACAAGTAGAAAAGCTCAACAGCGATTTTGAAACCTAGAGACTTTAATGTAGGTTTCCATAAAAAAAAAAAAAAAAAACTCCCTGTCAGAACTAGCCCTACAACAAATGATAAAAGTAGAAATGGCAGCAAGGACATTATAAAAGCAAGTCAATGAAACATCACAGGCCTAGTATTGATGAGCACTTTACTGAGATCACCTTGACATCTTCGAGGACGAAAAACAGAAACCCATTTCAGGTGACTTGCATCAGACTGCATTAGAGAAACTTTATCACTGGCATCTAGACATTAACTGAAATGCATCTAACAGGGCAGGAGTCCCTGAGAATAAAAGTCAAAACATTTTAGTGTACAAGCCTTGGCAAGGAGAAAATACTGCATAGATCATTCACACTGCCAAATATTTCAGTCCCGTTCCCAACGGATCATATATTAGAGCTCATAATTGCTCACTTGTTTCCTTACTCAGCTGGCTCTGATTTTTAACACTTCAGAAACGCCCAGCTTCCAATATGCCAAAGTCAGCTGGACGCCACGAGTCAGACAGCATCATTTTAACACTTACAAATACGGAAAGTAAAATCTTCAGAGATCATAAATAAATCAAACAGTGGACAAAAAAAATGTGAAATGCTGTGAAATCTATGAAAGACTGTACACACAACTGGTGGACATGGTGAAGCTGGTTTACCAACTACGTCTTGCTGGTTAAGATAGATAAGAAGCAGCGTAATGGCATTTAGTATAAATAAAACTTCTAGAAATCATGAGCAAGGTGCATTTTGAGATAAAGCATGTTGGAATCAGCCAGGCTGGAAAGTGATACACCAGCAAAGAAAGAGCAATTTGCTCCTTTTATGGTTCCAAGTACACTGATCAAATCAGGAGCTGCGTATTACTGCAGCAGTATGCAATCATACCTCAGACACTCGAGTCTGGCCAATGCCGCAGACTTTTGAGGGGCTGGAAATTAAATGGAGAGAAAAGAGAGATCGAAATATATGTGTTCCGTGGGATCTGAAAGAAAAATACTCTTCACAAAAGAAGAAAAATATCATAAAAGAGCATCCCTTTAGATATGATATTCAGAGAGCTTTATAGAACACTGATTCAGCTTCAATGGACAGAAACAAAACAAAACAAAAGATGACTGTGTGCAGCAGACAGGTTATTAAAACAATAGGTTGATGCTAGGAGTGTAATGGTACACGTATAGTACAGTTCACAGGCATTTTCCAAATCAAAGTGATCATCCTTATCCCCTTGTTAGTGGAGACTTGAGTGAGCAGGGCATCTGCGTGTCATTATTTAGTCATTTGAAATGCACTTGCCAAAGGGAGCGATGTCATTTCCTCATCATCTTCAGCCGGGATGTTCAGTTTTTACAAAAAATCAGTTACATTTTTCAGTTAATTATGACTATCATTACTACAAAATATATGAAAAAAGAAAATTAAAAAACACAGTATAAACAGTACTTTCAGCATTATGCAGTAACTGCATGATATACCAATACATTTTTACAGGTGTGTTTACTGTATATTAAATCTGACATCTTATCTTACATAATGCTTAAATGCATGTTTTAGGGCTGTTTACATACTTTTACTTAAAGGAAAAAAAAAACCTAATGATTCGGAAAATTGTTGCAGTTTACCTCTGCCGCAGAAACTTCTCCTGCCTCTTTCCATTTAAATCAATGCCCTGTCTCTGTTCACCCCATGAGGCCATTAAACTAACACCTTGAAAATGGCTCAAAAAACATGCAGAATGGCAGAGCGTGTTATTAACCCTGAGTGCAAAGTCATATAACTACTCCGTGGGTGGAAGATATACCACCCACGGGAATCTTAATGATATTTAAGATGTAAATATACAGCGATTCACAGCACACAGTGGGATAAAGTGATATGATTGGGTAGCGAAAAGAGAACATACGCAAGCATTGTGTTAAATTGTTCTTTAAAAAGGAGCTGTTGATGAATATATCATGTTTTTGTCCGTGATCATATCTCCTCTACCATCAACTAAGATCAAATATGATACTGTTGAGAGAACAAATACACAATTATATGGTATCACTAGCATACATACAAATATCTTCAAGCAGCAGTTTACATGTTAGTTATACCATAATGCACTCTGCTAGACAAAAGTATATAAAATCTATAAGATTAGAAGCCTAGAAATGTCACAGTATGTGACAAGTGTCCTAAAAGCACAAAGGGGCATTAGGGTTTAAACAGAGCTGTTAAAAGGCCAAAGGAGCCTGAGCTAGAAGCCGTTGGAGGTGTAAGTGAGTGTTTCTTGTGTTAAACGTCGTCTTTAACCTTATAGCTGACCCTTCGTTGGCAGGAGATGAGAAGAGGAGCCTCTCTCTGTAGGTCAGTGTGTAACACATGACTCCCTGAAGGGTCTAATGTCCTCTAGGTTACTTCACACAGAGGGTCTGTAGCTTTGTAGAACCAGATAAGGATGGATGTGCACAGTTTGTTCGCATCCGTGAGGAAGAGAGACCTCGCTGGGATACAAAACAAGAAACCAGCTACTGGAAAGAATATCCAATTATGCACTCACTTTTGAAACCAGTCTCCAGCATGAATTTGGACAAGGTACTGTGCATACTGCCAGTCAAAAGTCTATTTCCCATGACAAAAAACCTTTTTATTTAAAGTGCCATGTTTAAATGCTTGCTTAGTTTTGGAGATAAACAGTAATTGTATAAGGAGATGAAAAAAGCCAAAGAAAAATGTATTGAAATAAATAAATGAATAAAATGAAGTGCAATATAATATAATGAAATACAAAAAAAAAGTTGTAATATTGTGTTCCTGGGCTGCTCGCACATGAAAAGAATTGTTTGCAGTGACAGCCAATGAGTCTGGCAGGCATTTCCTCTTATCTGTGGCCACAGGTACGAACACGGGCAGCCATAGGACAGAGGAAGCTCCTCTGCCTTGGAACATTTATCATTTTTGGAGATATGCTCTAGTGAATCTACTCTTATTGTTTGCCCAGTGGCCATGGCAGAAGGTTTCACTGAGGGAGAAATTCACACAATATGACAAACAATATGACATGTGGAGAGACTGAAAAAATAGGCAGAACGAGAGCAGATCGAGAATAACAGGCTCCAGGTATCGCCCTCAATAAGCTTGATACTATTATTCTGACAAATCGCAGCAACACTTCAATATTGCATTATTAACTCATTCAACAGCAAGCGTCACTTCCAAGATGGCAGCAAGGAAGTTTGAGTAACTCAAAAGTAGTATTTTGAAGAAGATCTAGTTGAGCATTTTGGCCAAACCGCTCTGAAACACAATAGCATCGTGTGGTCATTAGCCTGAGGCGTAAATCTAAGAAGACGTCTGTTCAAACCTACAAACTTTGAAAGTTAAGCAGTTAAATGAACAGATGAACACCCCGTTTTTGTTTTGCAAATCACATGCATATTCATTTTCCTGTCAGAGAATAATTAGTTGCACATCAGTGCTCAAAGACATATTTCTGCTCATTCATTAGAGATAAATGCTTCGCTGTCTTTTTAGAAGCAACACAATAGCCAGGTTTTCATACAAAATTATGTGAATTTTGGGATATATGAGAGACGTATTTGCAACAGAATAACATTTTGAGAACTGACTGCAAAATGTACATAAAAGATCTGACTTCACAATTAAACCATTTAGGCCTTTGGCAGCCTAGAAACCTGAAACTGAATAGATTTATTTACTAATAGTTTACGAATATTACGACTGTGACAAACTTTGTGACATACTTTTAAATGCTACATGTCTAATGCACAGTATTAAAAATGGATAGTCATTTGAAGATTTCTTAAAGATTACAATTAACGGTGTAAATAATCATAAGTTAAAGTATGAAAGATGACGGCAAAGATTATCTAACTGTAAAAATAGGGCAAACGAAGGTGTTAAAAAATGTAAAAAAAAATAAATAAATAAAATTATTGAAAAGTGCATATACAGTGCATTGTATTTTGCATTGGTTTTTGCAATGAATGGGCTGATTATTATCTTTATCCAGGGCTTTGTGTTGATCTACCCTGCACATTCATAAAGCTACTGCTCTATGCTGACAGAAGAGCCACATGGGAAGCCAGATACTATAAAATCCCCTCCCCCTCCAGCACTCCCAACCTCCATCTCAGATTCATACACGACGAAAACGAGGACTCCAGCATCAGCATTAGACAGTATCATCGCCTGTTCAAAATGCCCTACTTACTGATTCAACACACATACATTGTCCATACTATCATATTACATGTTCTGCCTCAGCAGCCTGGTATATGGAGCATCTCGGCCACATGCTGAGCCGTATGACTTGGAGGTGGTTAGTGTGCAGAGATCGCTGGAATCATGATTTGTTTGGCACACATAAGTGTCATGGTAAATTACAGCACGGGATATGACACAGCGTGAAAAATGCATTTTAACAGGATTACAGCATTTCTCCGTGACATGTGCTCCAGCTGCTGAGGACAGGTGTCTCTGGTTCATACAGGTGGATTACAAACATCAACACTCAACCTCTGATCTCTCTTTAAAAAAATTAAAATTTCTTCCATGTTTTCTTACAGACAGTACAGAGAGCTTTTGGCCTATGTTTAACCATGAGAAATGTGTTGTGTTTTTTTCTTTTCTTTTCTTTTCTTTTCTTTCTTTTTACAGAAAAAAAGGTAGACAACTGCCACAAAATATTTAGATAAAAAAAATAAATAAAATAAAATAAAGTAAAAAAAAAAATACTGTAATTAACAGTATATAAAAAGATTAATTTTTAAAGCTTAGTTTAATTTTAAATTTTGTTAAATATCATAAGCAGTGCAGAATATAATGTCTTTGATAATAACATTAATGCATATTTAAAAAAAATAAATTTATATAT
>JAUYWG010000034.1:6963081-7009004 GCA_034779775.1 Enteromius afrohamiltoni
TGATAATAACATTAATGCATATTTAAAAAAAATAAATTTATATATATATATATATATATATATATATATATATAAAAGTTAATAAAAAATAAATAGGTAACAATTTATTTTAGGATGTCTTTGTTACAGGTTACATGTACTTACTGTACTATTGTGATAAAATTAATTATGCATCATTATATGCAAGCAACCCCAAACCAAAATCAAATCCTAACAATAACCATATAGCAAGTACATGCGATAATTAAAAATACTCTGTACTTAAATGTATACACTATAACAAGGACACCTTAAAATAAAGTGTAACCAACAGAAATATAAGAATTGACTGCAAAATTAACTGAATAAAAAATGTACTTTTGAATAAATACAAAAAAAAAAAAACAGTAGTAAACACAACTGTATCTTTAAAGTTGCAGTGTTGTTCTAATAAATAGTATGTTAATATAAACCATATAACATGAGCTGACAAGTGTAATGTAAATGGAATTCAGAAACTGTGTAAACCTCAACAGGAAGTGGAACATGAATTACATTGGACTAAAAACCCAAACCCTGAGAGAGGACTTTGCCTCATTTCAGAATTCAACCACATTCAGCCTCATTCAATATTCCATCCATTGCAATCGTCGCATTTAATCACTCTATTAAACAGTCTCAGACATGGCGTAAGCAATAATGAATAAACAAACACTTATAGCTCTTTCGAAAAGTACATTAGAAAAAGTTTTGCTTAATGAGAGATGCTAATGCTCATTAGTCTGTACTAATAGACCTCTGATAGCACTTTCATGGAATCCTGCAGGAGGTAAATACAGTTGGAAGCGCTTTCCCAAGATTATTAAATACAGAACTACTGGAGGCCTACTGACATATGGCCTAGAAATACATTCAAATGGAAAACGATACGCAGGATGGGATTTATTAGATCCTCGAGTGCTTTCCCTTAGATGCAAGGAAATCCCTCTGCCCGTACTTAAGTTACTTTCCTTTTCTCAGCCTGTACAATACACATCCCATTTCCAACATTTTTTCCAGGTGCTTTTATTTAAAGTGACTTGTTTGTATGCAACAAATAATATGCAACAAAACTCTCTCATTTCTTAATGATTTAAATGCCAATATAACAGAAGTATTTTTGCTCCTCTCCTCCTTTACCCATTATGCGATATACACTACCTGCTCTCATGGCATAAATGTACCTTGGTGCACTTTTTAACGAGACACGAAATACATACCAACGAGTACATATCACCACAGTTTCCCAAAAAAATGAACACTAGAGAACACTAGAAATTTACAGAGTTTTGACTAATAAAATGTCATTTTCACACAGTTACTTGAAGAATATCATGTGACTTCAAAACAACATTAATATGCTGATAATGATTTGAAAACTAAAGCTTTTGAATGTTAGCACCACACATATCCAGCTTTATATAAATGTATAATTTTTCAAAGACTGTAGGTTTGTTCTTTAGCTCATGGAGTACAGAGATTTACTCAAGAGGTGAGGAGTTCCAGTTTGAATCCTGTGTAACTATGGTTCGACAAATCTGCATTAAAGGTAGTTGATACGGCACGGTTGCTTCAACAAATGCGTTTTCATATCAGTTTTGCACTACCACTTACCACTATCTGGTCAGTTTAGGGTTGGATTTGGTGTAGAGCATGTGACTGTTTAGCAACAGTCCACATATTTTGCAATTCTGAACCGCCACAATACATACATCAATGTAATAAAACATGCGTCAGGGTTTACATATTGAACCTGTGTTTTAGCTCCACTCAGTGGACATCTCTCACAGCGAAACGAGCAGCAAGGCATGTAAAAACGGTGTTGCACAAAAAGTGAACAGAGGTACATATTTTTGTGAGACCAGTTATAGTGTGAAACAATCTGCAGTGCTATGCTTGCATATGTGAGCAAAATATCTTTATGAAAAATTCATAGTCTTAATGAATCCTAATGAATAAGCAAAATAAGTGTCACTCTGTTTTTATTTATACAGCTTCAGCTTGCAATAACAAGCTGTATATTTTAATACTAAAATAAATGTCTCATTTCTGGTGGTGGTCATAGTACAACCCTGGTGAAAATTCACTTAAAAAAGAATGATTTATAATAAGACTAACGTACACATTATGAAATAAAACATCTAAAAAGATGCATGTATGCCTCGATGCAAAATTAACACACAGTGCATGAATATATGCATTTCTTGGTTACCATCCAGTCAAGTAACTCAATAAATATTTATGAGACAATCCTTCAACATAGTAGGAATCATGAAATCACCAGCTGATTAGTAAACATCATTTATGATTAATATTCATGAGTATAGTCTGTAAATATTACAGCATATACAGACAACTGCAATAAAAAGTACAATAAAAACATTTACAAATACTATAAAAGGCCCATTTATCCATTACACTTAAATATAACCATTATAAAAGTCTGAAAGATTCTTTTTTTATTCCATAAAGCAAAAAACTCCTAACCTAAATTAAACTTAATCTATGTTGTACTGTGGGGCATTACAGTCTGAATGGCACACACAAAGGAAGTCCTTAGATGATATCCTGCAAAACTGAGGAACATAGTGGTACCGTTTAACAGAAATCCTTCATTTCTGCTCAGACTGAGAAGCGAAAAAGCTTTGAAGCGTAATAAACAAGATTTCTATTCTCTTCTATCTCTCCCACTCTCTTTCTCCTGAAAACACTTCCACTTCCTCTGAGGAGGGGTAATCACAGAGGAACATGCACTCAGATCCCCTCTCCACCACAAAAGCTCTCTGCCTTTGGAGCTGGCAAACGAAAAATTAACAGTGGGCTGCAAAATGAAGCGTGATTTTTGCAGCATGCAAGCATTTGTGTAATTTTTGACTGAAGTGCTATTTGCATCAAATGAGATATGCTGGTGTCTCTGTGTGAAAGGGAGATTTTTGTTAATGTAAATAGTAAAAATATAGTAAAAAAGATATTTATGTTGCCACAGATACATTCAATTTGCTTGCCAGGTAGGGAAAAAAGATCCTCCACCGATTTCTCACACCTGCATAAATACTGAAGAGATCCATTTTTACTGCGCATCTGTGTTGATGCACACTACACTCCTTCCTTCAAAGCTGTTCGAAAGGTGAATTCTCATCAATATTCACAGGTCATTTCTTGATTTGCGATTTATGCGATAGCGCTTTGAGAGGGTCAGACGCAGATCCTCAGCAAAGAAATTCATCTGAACTAGAGAGCTGCATTAATCACTGTGATAAAAAATTGCTGACTGGACACATGCGGCTACCTCAGATGGAGGTTATAATTCACTTCTAATGTTTTTCACAAAATAAGCATGCGCGGGAAAAGTTTTGGGGTCAAAATACACATTTGAGAACACTGCTGATCTAAAAGAACGGAAAAGGCTGATTATTACTTAAATAGTTTTGTATTAAGGCCTACTGTTTCCTCAATGCCATTCTAAGCAATTATAACAGACAAAGTTAACGGGAAACCCTTCGAAAGGATTCCTGCTCAAAAGCATACTATGATTTAAAATTAAATACACCTGGCTGCTTTATATTGCCTCATAAGGTCTGAAGTGTTTAGAAATGCAGTACATATTTCAACATGCACATCACAACAAAAACACTCTCCCTCAAGACAAATGCATGCACACAAGCAGCCAAACAAAAATGCTCACCATTTGTAAAAATCAGCCCAGTCATTTCCAAGTGCCAACAGAGGGAGTGAACAAAATGCTTGATGACTGAAGCTATTTCCTCTGAACTTGATTGCTCTCTCTTCCATTATAGCAGCAATAAAACGGTAGCGTTGGTGAAAACTGTCTCTATACACCACTCAACGCTACTCAATGGCTTTTTTATCCTCCCAAGGCCTACAGATTTAGAAAGTCAAGACACTGTGAGATACTGTACTTTCTCGTGAGGCTAGATCATGTTAATTACAGCCATACTTTTCAATGAGGTAAACATATTCATTCATTTCTGCTTCCAAAATTGGACTCTCACTCGATATGTCTTATTGAAAACGCCAGCTGGTCGACAGTTGAAAATGTATGCGGGAGGTTTGCTAAGCTCAGGTGACAAAAAACTGCTTTATTTTATTCACTAAAACGTGTGAATGTCAATTTATAGCGGCTTCAAATCCAAGCGTGCCGCTTAAAAGGACAAAGATAGATTTTGAGGTTTATGTGCCGCAATGTGGTTCGAAGCACACTAACGCATTGTGACAGAAGCACAGTACATCTGGATAAAACATGACTTTGCTGTCAGCACCTGTCCGGTACAGCAGCACTGTGAAATTCTCGAAAGTAAAGTGGAGACGGTCACCCGGTCGTTCTCCCACAAACCACCTCTCTGACGTCAGCCAGCAGCAACACTTATACATTTCAGAGGTCAAAGCTTCTCTTGATATTCATCTGTGCAAAATTGATGTTGATGGTAGCTTCCAGTGCTACATATGTCTGCTCTCAGTGCATTTGTATAAGACGACGATGCTTATTATTTATAAAAGATCTACTCCAATGAGCCATGGAGAGGGCGAATAATAAAGTGACTAAGAGGGCGTGTTTTTTCTTTTGCCCTCATTCGACTATGTGACTAAAGCATAAAGGCTGTAATACAAGAATAACTTGCCATAAAAGAACTATGGCATTTCTTGCTCACTTCTCTGAAAGAAAAAAAATGTAACTATATGCCCTACAAAAAAGGTAAACACAAAGGCAAGCTTTTTTCATGTTTTTAAAAGAAGTCTCTTATGATCGCCAATGCTGCATTTACAGATGACAGACAGACAGATAGATAAATACACTCTTACTGAGATTTTGACCTTGTTATAAATAACCTCAGCCTTCCTCAATCCATTAAATATGACACTTGAGCAAATACAATGCCTAATGTGATGATGCAAAACAGCTGATGTATCATCTAGTAAAAATTGCAGACAACAATTTAGACACAGCTAAGAGTCCCATCTGTGCTAAAAAAAAAATAGCATAGCAGCGTGGTGTACTGAATTTTTCCAAGCGCTGCTACTTTAAGCATCAGGAAGAATAATTAGTTGCAGGTTGCATAAGATGAAGTCAAATTAAACCATGTGCAATTTCATTTAAGCAGCAAAAAAAAAAAAACAATAAATAAGATAACTGCTTATGGCACAGAGCAGCGCACTCATTCATCATGCCGTGAGATAATGCCTCGAGGTTCTTGAGGTATTATCTTACTTGAAATAAATTAACGATGGTGTGGAAACCATCTGTCCATGAATACAAGCCTCCTGGTTAATGAGGAAGTTTTTTTGCGCGTAACGCAGCCTCCCAGCACGCCATGGGAACGTGTTCAAAATACCTCAGGGCCATTTGCACACCACTCTGATTCAGAGTGGAGGCTCGAATTAGCATTTACCTTTCAAATCGCTCATTCTAGTGACAGCAACTGGCAGGAAACGGCTGGCTCATTAGAGGGCGACTTCGAGAGCTGTGTCAAATGCCTGATGCATCCACTCGAATTCTGCAATTACATAGGCTGCCGGACTTGAATCAAACATGTTCGCAGTGATGTGTGCTTTTGACCACATTACAGTTTCACATCACCTTGCCAATTGGTTCCTATTATTTCAAAGGTCTTACAACCTTTGATATATATGCTGTACGTGTCTATGCTTACAACAACAAAATAACTAAAAGCCATGACGACACCGGCCACGCAAAAACATATAGTCATGAATATGATGAAAACGACAGACCATTTATATATATATATATATATATATATATATACACATACATATATATATACATATACACATATATACACACACATATATATACACATATATACATACATATGTGTGTGTGTGTGTGTGTATATATATATATATATTTTAATTCATCATATTTACATGCACATATTTACTGTATAGACTAGATATACTGTATATATGTACGCATTTATGTATGTAATGAATTATAATACTGTGAAATGCTAAAGTCATAAAAGCTTGATGTATATTATTCCATTAATAAAAAAAGAGACATAGGAGGTGTCTCTATTCATATGGAACTGTGGCTTTGTGTACGTTATGCATGTTCAGTGGATCTTACACCCAAGACAGGTCTAATTTATTTCAATTAAAACAACGAGCATGCTGACAGCAGGTGCTGCGGATCCAGTCTTTCATATGAAGAGCTTTTCATCCAGTTGGCTGCTCTGATATAGACACCCGCCAGGACGAACCTGAAGTGCGGTCTTAATCGCACGGTCCTATTACCACAGGTGAGCGAGTGAGTGATCAGAATAGAGCCAGACAGTGAGGACAGATCAGCTTCAGAATTAATTGCCCATGAAAAGCAGCAGCTAAACCTGTGAAACGAAAGACGATCTAGGCTAATTTTCAAACCGACTGAGACAATTTATTCCCACTGGCACAGGGACCTTACGCTGATGAGCCGGATTATGACAATGAGTTGTCACAAAAGATCTAGTGAAAAGATCTTTCAGTCTCTGTTTGAAATGCTAGCCTGCTAAAATAACGCCATTAAAGCCAGAGAATAGTTGTAATGGATATCAGAGTCCAAAGAGTTTTCTAAGTGCGTTTCTCCCTGAAAGCAGTGGAGCAGAATGTGATCTTGGCTTGGGAGAAAAAATAAATAAATAAATAAAACTGTGCCTCTAATCGCATTAGCTACTTCACTGAGGTTCGGGCTTGCTGCTGCCTGCATGAAGAACTGAAGACCACCCATATATACTTCCGTCACTGTGCATTTCATGCTTTCAAATCAAGCAATATGAACACCCCTTACACACCTGGGTGGTCTTGGATAGGAAAGCAGCGCCATCAATAGTCCAGCGAAGTTTATTAAATGACCTTCGGGCACTCATGTCTGTCAACACAGCATAAGACACATCCGATTTTTGTCACTCGATCACAAGCTGATCTGAATTTAAACTCGATTAAATTCAGCAAAATTTGATCACGTCCATGTCTATTTTACCCGGGGATAAAATAAAATCAATTTTTATTGAATAAGAAGGTAAAAACATTGCCACAATGCATTAGCTAGAATATTTGTTCCTCACATGCTCACTAAGAAATATTAACAAATCTATTTTGGGTATTAAATAATGGACTTAATAGCTTCACGCTTTTTAGCCACCCAGTTTCTATATTTAGACATATGAAACTGAATAAAACACATTGAATGAACCTCAGTGTGTTTTGACATCAGTGTATCATTGAATCTGAAAGCTGAGTTCTGCACTTTGAGTTTCACATGTAATTTTCAATGAAAGCCGAAGAGCAGCCCAGTGCTACACAAACTCTCGGCACGCATGTGTATATCCAAGAACATTTCACAAAGCAAACAAAAAGTCTTAATGAACCGCACATGCCATATCTTGACTGCCTTTCCAACATTCATCTCCTGCTCGCAGTATAAACTGAGATTTTCTCTTTACCAGAGATAAAAATCAAAGCGCTCACACATTCCTTTTGAATTACTATCAGTTTATCAAGAGAGCATCTTTGGTTTTTCCTTCAGCTCCTTTCTATTTCAAGACTGTATTTTTTCAATAATAATCTCCACATCAGCAAAAGTACACATCCGGCATTGGTGGAGGGGGAAAAAAAAAAGCGAACAATTTTAAATATTGCTGTTATTGTGTAGTTTTCAGGTTAGAGTGTAGTTGTTTAAAACATAAATCTGTGGTTTATTAAAAAAAAGAGAGCGCCTATTTAAAATTTGCTTCACCAATTTCGAGGCCGTGATCTCTACGCGAACACCAGGTGCTCATGTATCCGCCGAGGGCAGCCTCACCACGGCTAGTAATTCTGACACTTGCCACTGCCTCCTGATGTCTCTGTAGTGGTTAAACAGGAGGTAAAATTTGTTTTGGGTAAATCTCAAGGGCAAACTTTGGTTTAATTAATCTATTATTTATTTCATTTTATTCCTGTTTCTATGAAAATACGAAGATGTATCATAGAGAGATGATGATTTTATCCTCCATAGTTTCGGAATTCTGCCTCCGCTTGCTACGTAGTGATCACTGCACTACTAGAGCAAGCTCCTGATTGGTTAACGTGGCGTGAATTTTCACCAATTTTCCATATATGGAATTTTCACTTTCTATATATGGTAAATGCTGCACAAAAATATATTTCCCCTTTTTAGTTCCATGCATGATTAAAGAATACAGCTTTAAAATGACATAAACATGCTCAATAAATCATGACAACGGTCATTTTTGGGTGAACTGTCCCTTTAAATGCAGCACTGCTTCAGTGAACACCAGCTTCTGCGGCAAAGGGAAGTGGATTCTTTGATTCTCTGTCACAAGAGCTAAGATCGACTGAGCCGGGTCAAACGGATCCCACACAAAGAAGAACCTCATCCTTATCTCCTGCTGCCAGCTCTAGCTTCATGCAGTTGTAGGTAATTTACGAACACATGTTGTGTTTTTTTGTCCATGACAGGGGTTACACATGTGTTGAAGTAAAGCTGCGGCACTCTCCATCATCGATCCTCTGCGTGCCGGTGTAACACGGCTCGGTTTGTAAATCAGGTGTCCTGGCCGCGTGGCACTGGTAAAGCTGTCTCACACAGCAGCAAACACGCGCAGAAGAGGCCATTCATCATCTTGGAATGAGAACGCGGGTATGCAGCGGCGCTATATGCGTGCTCTGAACAAACACTAATCTATAAACGCCCTCTTAATCAGGGCAAATGGATTGATTGATGTCAGAGAAATACAGCATGTCGTAAAACGGTTTTAAACATCAGGATCAATCAAACTGTGACCGTGGCTTCCACACATGAGCATAGCGAGTTGTGTGCTGTTTATAACCAGGACTCCAGGTGACATTTAGGAAGAATTAAGAGACTTATATCAAGTCCAACGTGGCGTTATTTTAGAAAATCCGCTTTTGATCTTCTCTGACTTTTACTAAAATGTCACCTTCATTCAAACTGGCTCAGGTTGCCATGTCACATCAGGGCACAGAGAGATCTATACAAGCTGATCTAGCAGGAACACTGACATCTTGTCATCAGACAGAACCATTATCAGTGGCAAACTCAGCACAGAATAAAGACTTTGGATTTACGAGACAGGAATATCGCACAGGAAAAGCCCACCAGTACAACAAAGCCTTCCGAAACAGATCTTAAATTATTCACACATGGATTTATTCATTGTTTTCCTATGTGTGAAATTACACTGCAAATCAAACAGTGACCTTATTCTTGATCACGAGTTTGATAGCAGAAGTGCAGATGTAGATGACATAAGGTGTCATCTAGTGGCCATCATAACATACTACAACATGATAGATGACGGGGAATAGTAAATAGTAATATAACGGCAATAAATCTCATTCAGTCAAGTTCATTAATATTCTGATCACAATGTTTTGAGCTTGCAAGGCTCAACAGTAAAATTGGCCCACAATGTTTTGCACTGGAAGCCCTTAAAAGATTTATTGACTAAACAGTTTTAGCTTTAAAACGTATTAGAATATATTTGAATAGAAATGAATAAAGATTAAACATACATCAGTGATATTTTAATATTTAATATGGTGTGTAATATTAAATAATAAAACAGGAGTCAATTATTATATAATAAATAAATAAAATAAATTAATTAATTAATAAATAAATAAATTATAAATAAAATATACAAGAAATTATATATATATATATATATATATATATATATATATTTATTTATTTATTTTTTTCTGGTGTAAGAAAGCTTGGTATAAAGTCCAGCTGCATCAGCAGAAAGAAAGAAAAAAATAATGTTGAAACCCATTTTCCATTTTGTGTTTTAAAAGACGAGAGGAAACAAAGGTGACCTACTTGACAGAAACTGAGGGGCTAAGTGAAACATGGAGACTAGTGTGTGAGTAGCTGACAGTGGCTTAATGGAGACACAGCAGAGTAATCACAGTGTCAAGAGGAAGATGTAATGACCACTACTATCTGCCAGAGTGTGAACGAACACACACACACGGCGGCCCTAATGGTCTGCGCTTTAATCCAATGTCACACGTCACACAACAGATGACAGCTAATCTATGAGAATATTTTGGGAAAGTGACTACTTTAGGAAGAAGAGGCCTCGGTTTGGGGTGAATAAAGGAACAGGATGTGAAAATACACTCGAGACACTGTTACCAATTATTTCATGACAACATCCGATTACAGAGCAAGTATTTCATTATTGCAACCAATCTTCTGTAACACAGCTAGAAACGAGGAGATAATTTATTTCCACTGGAGTCCCGCGCACACTAGATCATACAAAATAAATCATTTATACTGTAAACAGAGAAGGGTTGTAACCAAGGCAGACACTGTGTGGGACACGCAAGGCTCAATAGCAAGGTTTTTATAGCCCTGCCAATAAAATAAAATAAAAATGATTAAATAAAACAAAAAAATTAAATCAAATAAAACAAAAAATATAAAAAATAAAATACAAATTAAAATGACTTAATATGTGGTTATATAATTGATAGTATACAGTTAATATACGACTCACAATGCCTTTCAATACCAAATGTGACACTACGTCAGCCAGAATGTGGCCGACAACCAGATTTATTTGTATTTTTGCAATGATAAAAATCATTGCCATGCTAGGCTCTAAGCTCTATCAGTGGGATTAACAGTTTGCCTCATCACAGTCGTGGGTGAAGAATGCCATCTAGTGAGAGCTCAGAGAACACAAGCAGGGCTGCCAACTGCAGTACATCTCTCTATGTCTCAGTACCCCTGAGAGATGGAGGAGTGGACAAGAACAGGAACGAGAGAGAGAAAGATAGCGCGAGAGGGCTTACACGGTAGGTGGACACGCCAAAACCGGTCTACCATATGCTAGAATCACCCCTGCCGAAAGCCAAAACAGCTCGGAGCAGCTCAAGACAGTCATTTTCATGAGCCAAACATCAAAAGAAGTCAGAAGGGAACATGTGACATCTTTACTGCAATGCAGGACATGCAAATATGCACTATACATTTGTATCCCATGTAAGGTATGTAATACATATACCTGTAGATTTCCACTAGCTGCAGGGATTTGTCTCCATTTAGACCCACAAGCATCAGTGAGGTCAGGCACTGATGATGGGTGATGAGCTGTGGCTCATCCCTGCATTCAGATTTATCCCAGAGGTGTTCAGTCAGACTTTAAGTCTGGGCTTTATGCCATGTAATGTACTTCAAGTGTCAAGAATGGGAAAGAGGGGGGGTTGCTAATGCGAGAACGCAAAGTTTACTGGTCAAAGCTCAAGGCTGGTAACCAAAGGTTGCTGGTCCAATCCCCGCAAGCAGCTAGTCATTACAACTGACATCTGAGTCATTTAACCCCTGAATGCTTCAAGACTATCTGGCGTAATGGAAAAGGTTAAATTTAGGTAAAGAAGTTAAAAATGAGTTAATGAAATAAATGAAACTCGGCTGATGAGCAGATCCTTACGTACAGGTTGTGAAAGTGATATAAGAAAAGTCCTCAGTTATTTTTTTAATCAAATGTAAATTCATGTCACAGTCACAATTTCTTGGTTAATAAACATCACATACACTATAAGAAAAATATACATATTTTTAAACGTACAATGTAATCAATATTCTTCTTATTACAACCAAGTATTTGTGAACTTCTATTGAGGTATTCTTTTTAATAGTTAACTTGTAACTATTTTTAAATTCCAAGCTTGGTAAGTATTGGTCACAGATGCGGAGATTTCTCTTCTAAGCTGATTACTCATTAAAAACTCCCACAGATCATGTTTTCAGGCCATGTTTTCAGGTCTTATTTTGATGCAACAAAGTAGTTGACACAGTCACATGACTAAAGGGGGGTGTTCAAATTCTACAGGCTCAGGTGAGGCACTACAGAAGCTGACTCCTGCTGTAACTTCACCCTCTCTTTACCCAGTGTCACTGTTAAACAGTGTTTCTTTAGACAAACAAATGATTTATACACTTCTTATAAACATATTTTGTAATATTTGCATTGTTATAATATTTGCATGGTTAGTAATATTTGTACTATTAATTCTTCTCATCCAGTTGATTGAGGAGGCACTGCCTCCCTTGCATCATTAGAGGAAATGTCCCTGATATACATACCTTACAATTAAGTAAAAGTACTGATAGTATGTAAAACTGGTATCCTTAAAGTCTGCTAAATAGGACACCTTATTTTGTAATTAATGCAAATGCAATTAATGTAGAAGTAGTGCTGAAGCCCAACTAAAGAAATACTAAAGTATATCTAACTGTGCTGAAGTGATACTATTGTAAGTATGCTTTAGTTACACATGAAATATCTTCAAAAACCCATTTTAGGCGTATTAAATTGGCATTGCACACAAGTAGTATCTCATATAATATATAAATATAATTGTTAAATGAGTAAGTCTTGGACGAAAGGTCTGTAAATACTAATCTTAGTATGAAATACATGTTTTTTTTTTTTTTTGCTATATAGCAGTATCAATAGTATCAGCAGTACGTAATTGGTCATTTGTAATAATTAATGTTAAGGTACAGTGAAAGTCTTCCCACAAATTCAGCAAAGATATTTCACCACAGGAAACAGAGGATATGCTGGTTTAATCATTTGTCTCTTTTAAAACTCTGTCCCTTGAGCTCTGAACGAAAGCATTATCTGCATAGATAGTCAAATTACACGTTGCTCAGGCTCTACTGCCGGCCTGTCTGCCCATTTACAAAGATCAATACGTCTGGTTCTCTAAGGACCACAGTTGTTTTGGTCACTTTCCAATATGCTCTTTCTGTTTCACTCAATGTGTCTGTTGGGCTTTATATTCACCTAATTGCTGTCTGTTGCTATGAGAGCTATGAGAAGAACATGTCATTGCACAAATCTCCCTCAAAATAAGTTCTCATCCTGCCGCTGTGTCCAATCCCCCTATCTGCTCTCTGATGCCTTTCTATGTCTTTGAGTCAGAAACGGGGATATACCATGGTGCAAAATTAATAGACACAGATGCCAGTGGAAAATAAATGTGGAATATATTGGCGGTAAGTGATGGCATTAAAACTGTAGAATTATGGATGAATGGATGGAAAAATACAACCAACAACCATTAAGCAATTTACTAGCCATTGGTTTGAAGTATTTGACTTGCATCTGGTTACTGTTGAATGATATTTTAATGTGATTATGATATAATGACTAGGACTAAAATATGAAAATCAATATTCTTGCAATCACAGACAGCCTTTAAATCCTACCAGAAGTAATTAAATTAAACCATATAACCTAACTAACTCATACCTGAACTTAAAAATGTCAACTGCCACCCCTGGAGTTCAGCTAATTTATTTATATGTGTGTTTGACAGTTAAGGAGATCTTAGGAAACTCACTCTAAAGCTACACACCTATCTGCAGGTGGCAGTGTACCAGTCACTAACTAAACCCGTCTCTGGGGGATTCTGGAACATTCTCACCACTCAAGGCTCTGGGGAGAAGCTACTGCATGCTCAAAATAGTCCAGACTTTGACTTTTTCAGCTTTGATCAACACTCACGGACTGCAAGGCAGGGAAATTAAAAGTGATGGAACCATTTTAATGCCAAAACTGTTTCCAGCGCCATCCAGCAGGTCCATTTTTCCCAATAAAGAGCTTATAATCTTAAAGTTGCTATTTTTTTTTAACAGAAATAACTGGCGTGATACAACCTGTCTGGGCTACCAGTTCATTAGGCTTGGTTGAATCTAAAAAAAGAAAAGTCTGCTTACTTCAAACCAAATCTCATCTTTGCACACACACACCACTATCGCTCCCACATGAGTCCCACGTTATCTCTGGGCGTGGAAAGAGCTTAGTCTGCAAAGGAGCGAAGGCGGGAGAGAGAGAAGAAATGACAGAAAAAGGTAGAGATGAAGGGGGCTGGATTTAAAGAAAGAAGCCATTTCCCTGCTTTTAATAGAAGGAATTATACCTGTGCCCACCATGTGGCAGGAATCCCTGTATGCTTGCCAGCCTATACATACCTGCAGCCACCGCTCGATCCGCAGCACCAAATCAAACATCCTTGCATAAAGCTGATAGCATAGAAGAGCTCATTTTTAGCAGGGGAACAAATGAACTTCAACACAAACTGAAAAACATGCCCCAACTTTGTAGAATCAAGTGCACTCTTTTCTTTATCCTCAACCCCTGTTCACAAACTCTGCAGTGTATGCTTTGATAAAGAAAATGGAGCGGTTGCGGAAAGCAACTTCAGGGTCACTACTGTTCTTGCAAGGAAAGGTTTTACAACTCACTGAATGGCATTCGTTCACTTAGACAATATGCAGATGGATTTGTTTTCTATGTCAGAATCCTGCAGAAAAAAAACATTCATAGATGTCAGCAAGTGTTTCTTAATACAGAATATTCAAAATAAAACATGGCCTTGCCTGTATAAATAAAAACTAGATCTTTCATCGACTCTAATTTCTTCACAACATGTTTTCTTTTTGCCTACATCAAGCGTGTAATTGTTTTCTTTATGTTGCAATCTGTTACTAGCATACAGAACAACTCACCACAAACTGTATTGTACTAACAAATAAAAAATATGCTAAAAACCAAAAGGAAATTCTGGAGGAGTTGGCTTAAACATCAAGCAGCAGTCGGATTTCATATTAAAATTCATATGGAGGGGAAAAAAAAGGCTGTGAGGAATAAAGGTCCTAGACAATGTTATTTTTTTTTAAATATCAAAACATTAAAAGCTGTTCATTGGAGTTAAGATGTTTCATCAGTTTCAAGTGTTGAATGAAACAGTACAGCCTCATTTTCATTCCTGTAAGAAATTAAATATGATGACATTGACCGAAACTGAATAGAAGAGTAGAAAGGAAATGTCTGAATGTGAATCTTCTACATCTTGCCCTTAAAACCATATAGAAACCATAGTAGCTAATAGCCACATGGCCTGCAATTACTAAACACTTTCCTACCAGAATACTGATGTTTAACACCCTGCAATTGTTGGATACCTTGGGCAATTTAGCCAAGCTAGCTCAAAGTGAGCTAATCAGGATATGGGCTCAATGTCTGGAACTCCATCTACTAAAATTCTATCTGACGTCTCTCCTGTCTCACACCTCCTTGAAGTCACAGGGTGACAAAGACAGATGCCTGACTGGACACGGGCTGCCAAGTCTACGCCAACTGGAGACACTTCCCTGGAGAGCTGGAAGGATGGAGGAGGACGAGGGAGATGGGAAAGGACAGGTGGTGCACCTTGGAGGGACAGAGTGGCAGGACGGGAGCAGCCAAGTAGAGAATACAGGATAGATGAGACCCGAACAGAAGCAGTCTGCTGTGACCAGCTCATAATAAACTCCACCTCCAACAGGAAGTATTCAAGTCTTCTAGCCTATTTTTATTTCCTGTCCTTCAATGTCTGATAAAATATCAGACCACTTCCATTCATGTCTTGTTCTATAGATTCAATATAGTCTCTTGTGAACATTATAAACTCTCTTTTTGAAGTGTCAAAGTTCTGCCCTGCAGGATATGAATGTTCTGACATATATGGGATCAATGGCAAACATTCACATTTGGTCCAGAGAGAGCATGAAACTAATGCATGACTAGCAAGATCAGTTTTTATTATGCACAGGTTTATTACCCGTTCAACCAATTAAGTTGTGGGACTTTCTTAGCCACCTGTGATTACAGAACAGACTTAAAAAAACCTATTTATTAAGAGCCCTAATTGCTTGATGTCATACAAAATTAAGAAAAGCTCAGCTTGATATTTTCTGCTCCCTCTATCATGAGCATTTATTAAAAATTCAGCATATGCCAATATGGCTAATTTTGTTAGATACACAATGCAAGGGCCATTTATCTTTTTTTTTTGGCTTGAAAAATCAGTTTTACAATGATATTTCAAGATCTTCCATAACATTTTATATTAGGAACCATCATTTTTTGCTCATTAATCTTTCTTCAAAAATATCTTAATTTGCTTATTATTAATAGTACGTTGGTTACGATGTTAAAGTATGGGGTAGGGTTAAGGGATCTAAAATATGGCCTTGCAAAATAAGGTATTAATATGTTATAATTTGCATTACAATGCACATATTAATGCATTTCAATTTGCATGCTAATAAGCAGCTAATTAATAGTGACATCTGGTCCTTAAAATAAAGTATCACTAATTTTCCAGTATACCTGGAACCCCTACATTTTACTCAAAGTAAACAGCTATAAAATCAAACACACAATACAATGCGAGTATTAGTGATGTCAGTCATAATCTTAATTGTAGTCTTTCTGTAGTAGACACTGTGTAGAGGAAATCAGTTAATTGTGTAATGCACTGGACCCCTTTGAGGGAGACAGAGCATTCAAGTTTACACAATAAGAAGCAGTCTTAATAATTTATCGCACATTTGCAGCTCCCTTAACTGGCAGCACCACTCTGATCTCTTTCAGGGATTTAAATTTCTTTAAATCTCCAACTGCAAGAAGCACATGACTTGTCATGGTCAGGCATGAATTCTACTTCTGCCACGCAACCATTCAGTCAGCTCCCTGAAGGCCTGCAGTGGAACCTTGAACAGAAAATTGAAGCTGAGGGTCATTTTCATAGTGTAAGTATACACATAATTCATATATATATATATATATATATATATATACACACACACACAGTTACCTGTGCATTCTTAAGTGTGTCTTTGTTCTGCATGCAAAACACCAAAATCCATTTTACACCGTAAAGGATCTCATTGTTTCGAGCCATGGATGGCCTAATTTTCAGTGAATGAAAGAAGCGAGCATGTTTATGATGGCTTGGAAATGACAGGAAGCTATTATCAGCCACAGTCTCAATCCCCGCCTTCTGTGAATCAACAGCCACAATTGCAGATCAGCAACGAACAGATCATTCAGGGGGGCTCCTTTGTCCCGCTGTCTTTCAAAAATCATCATGATGTTGAATTTCTGACTCATCTGTCTTAATTTCCTCTTCCCCCCCAAATGGCGACGATAACACGACTTGCTTATTCGTTATATTCAGATTACTATTTACGTCAAGCAGGCAAAGCATGTGCGTAACATCATGACGCGAGGGTGAATGTGAGGTGAAACAGAGGTAGAGGTGATACTTGAAATGTAAGGATGATGCTTTCTGGGCACAAATAAATAGCATCTTTTTATGCTACCTGTCAGCGTGTTTAACAGCTGTCGTCTTACGGAGCCACAGCACATAAATCGTGGCTACAGACACCATCCGTCACCCCAGGCCCAATAGCAGCCTGCCAGACACAAGCTGAAGCCTTCTGCTCATCCTTGCATTGCCTCTGACATGAAAACCAATCCAATAAAACCCAACTTCACCAGATGTTTGTTGCAGGAACTTCCGAAAAACACAGACTAATCAGACCGTAAAATCGCAACTTTTAACGCTTGACATTAAAACTTTGGAAACACTGTAAATCCACCTTGAATGTTTGACGATTGTCCATGCAAATGAGGATTTGATCAAATTTGTCTACTATATCTGGCAGCGTGTAATGTGACGTGCGGATGAATCTTTATTCACCAGAAACAGCATGCTAGTATGCCATTTCCAAGTATGCTAATAATGTGCCAGAAATGTTACTTAAAACGTTCAAACGTTCAGTAAGTAACAATGGCAAAGCTGTATTGCTGTGGTTTTTGTCATAACATTCTTAAGATTAACACCACTAATAATTTCAAGCCATTACGGCTCATCAGGAACATTTTTCCATGTCAGAGCCATGGTGTTAAAACAGCAAAAAAAAAGAAATGAAACCCCAACCCTTTCTGACTGACAAACTCACCTGACTATTAATTATCTTAATTTTCGATTAAGCCCAGAACATTTTACCAGAAACAGTTTTACATATCAAATAACCCACTTAGCTGACTGTATCATATTGTAAGCCACAACGTACTTAAGAGGGAGTAAATGAGCCCAGGCTGGGCGCCATGGACTAGACTGCCAGTAAATAACAAGGGGATCCTCTTCCCTGTTGACAAGGAACAGGGAGAGCTGTAGTGAGGTCACTCTGGCAGAATCCAGCTACGTCATGAAGAGGGCTGTGCTCTCCACTCTGCACTCACAAGCATTGAAACCTGACTCTCTGACCACCTCCAACATCTCGGGACTGCACGAAAATAACCCTCCTAGCGGGAATGATGTCAGTATTGTAGTGCACCAGCCTGCATTAAACCAAGACCTTGCTGCTTGACTCAGTGAGCCATGTAAACAAGCTGCTTTCAGCCTTTTCACATTTACAGTTTTTGCAAACACTTTGAGAGGTGAACAGTCTCTGACTTTAAAATCTAAGTCATTCCAGAAAGTCACTGAAAGTTGCATTGTACAAAATGCCACCAATACAGAATAATGCTGGAGACTCACTAGAGGTAAAGCTGATAGCATAGAAGAGCTCATTTTTAGCAGGGGAACAAATGAACTTCAACACAAACTGAAAAACATGCCCCAACTTTGTAGAATCAAGTGCACTCTTTTCTTTATCCTCAACCCCTGTTCACAAACTCTGCAGTGTATGCTTTGATAAAGAAAATGGAGCGGTTGCGGAAAGCAACTTCAGGGTCACTACTGTTCTTGCAAGGAAAGGTTTTACAACTCACTGAATGGCATTCGTTCACTTAGACAATATGCAGATGGATTTGTTTTCTATGTCAGAATCCTGCAGAAAAAAAACATTCATAGATGTCAGCAAGTGTTTCTTAATACAGAATATTCAAAATAAAACATGGCCTTGCCTGTATAAATAAAAACTAGATCTTTCATCGACTCTAATTTCTTCACAACATGTTTTCTTTTTGCCTACATCAAGCGTGTAATTGTTTTCTTTATGTTGCAATCTGTTACTAGCATACAGAACAACTCACCACAAACTGTATTGTACTAACAAATAAAAAATATGCTAAAAACCAAAAGGAAATTCTGGAGGAGTTGGCTTAAACATCAAGCAGCAGTCGGATTTCATATTAAAATTCATATGGAGGGGAAAAAAAAGGCTGTGAGGAATAAAGGTCCTAGACAATGTTATTTTTTTTTAAATATCAAAACATTAAAAGCTGTTCATTGGAGTTAAGATGTTTCATCAGTTTCAAGTGTTGAATGAAACAGTACAGCCTCATTTTCATT
Source organism: Enteromius afrohamiltoni (assembly GCA_034779775.1). NCBI lineage: Eukaryota > Metazoa > Chordata > Actinopteri > Cypriniformes > Cyprinidae > Enteromius > Enteromius afrohamiltoni. The sequence continues at coordinate 6,982,294 of JAUYWG010000034.1, forward strand.
CCTGTAAGAAATTAAATATGATGACATTGACCGAAACTGAATAGAAGAGTAGAAAGGAAATGTCTGAATGTGAATCTTCTACATCTTGCCCTTAAAACCATATAGAAACCATAGTAGCTAATAGCCACATGGCCTGCAATTACTAAACACTTTCCTACCAGAATACTGATGTTTAACACCCTGCAATTGTTGGATACCTTGGGCAATTTAGCCAAGCTAGCTCAAAGTGAGCTAATCAGGATATGGGCTCAATGTCTGGAACTCCATCTACTAAAATTCTATCTGACGTCTCTCCTGTCTCACACCTCCTTGAAGTCACAGGGTGACAAAGACAGATGCCTGACTGGACACGGGCTGCCAAGTCTACGCCAACTGGAGACACTTCCCTGGAGAGCTGGAAGGATGGAGGAGGACGAGGGAGATGGGAAAGGACAGGTGGTGCACCTTGGAGGGACAGAGTGGCAGGACGGGAGCAGCCAAGTAGAGAATACAGGATAGATGAGACCCGAACAGAAGCAGTCTGCTGTGACCAGCTCATAATAAACTCCACCTCCAACAGGAAGTATTCAAGTCTTCTAGCCTATTTTTATTTCCTGTCCTTCAATGTCTGATAAAATATCAGACCACTTCCATTCATGTCTTGTTCTATAGATTCAATATAGTCTCTTGTGAACATTATAAACTCTCTTTTTGAAGTGTCAAAGTTCTGCCCTGCAGGATATGAATGTTCTGACATATATGGGATCAATGGCAAACATTCACATTTGGTCCAGAGAGAGCATGAAACTAATGCATGACTAGCAAGATCAGTTTTTATTATGCACAGGTTTATTACCCGTTCAACCAATTAAGTTGTGGGACTTTCTTAGCCACCTGTGATTACAGAACAGACTTAAAAAAACCTATTTATTAAGAGCCCTAATTGCTTGATGTCATACAAAATTAAGAAAAGCTCAGCTTGATATTTTCTGCTCCCTCTATCATGAGCATTTATTAAAAATTCAGCATATGCCAATATGGCTAATTTTGTTAGATACACAATGCAAGGGCCATTTATCTTTTTTTTTTGGCTTGAAAAATCAGTTTTACAATGATATTTCAAGATCTTCCATAACATTTTATATTAGGAACCATCATTTTTTGCTCATTAATCTTTCTTCAAAAATATCTTAATTTGCTTATTATTAATAGTACGTTGGTTACGATGTTAAAGTATGGGGTAGGGTTAAGGGATCTAAAATATGGCCTTGCAAAATAAGGTATTAATATGTTATAATTTGCATTACAATGCACATATTAATGCATTTCAATTTGCATGCTAATAAGCAGCTAATTAATAGTGACATCTGGTCCTTAAAATAAAGTATCACTAATTTTCCAGTATACCTGGAACCCCTACATTTTACTCAAAGTAAACAGCTATAAAATCAAACACACAATACAATGCGAGTATTAGTGATGTCAGTCATAATCTTAATTGTAGTCTTTCTGTAGTAGACACTGTGTAGAGGAAATCAGTTAATTGTGTAATGCACTGGACCCCTTTGAGGGAGACAGAGCATTCAAGTTTACACAATAAGAAGCAGTCTTAATAATTTATCGCACATTTGCAGCTCCCTTAACTGGCAGCACCACTCTGATCTCTTTCAGGGATTTAAATTTCTTTAAATCTCCAACTGCAAGAAGCACATGACTTGTCATGGTCAGGCATGAATTCTACTTCTGCCACGCAACCATTCAGTCAGCTCCCTGAAGGCCTGCAGTGGAACCTTGAACAGAAAATTGAAGCTGAGGGTCATTTTCATAGTGTAAGTATACACATAATTCATATATATATATATATATATATATATATACACACACACACAGTTACCTGTGCATTCTTAAGTGTGTCTTTGTTCTGCATGCAAAACACCAAAATCCATTTTACACCGTAAAGGATCTCATTGTTTCGAGCCATGGATGGCCTAATTTTCAGTGAATGAAAGAAGCGAGCATGTTTATGATGGCTTGGAAATGACAGGAAGCTATTATCAGCCACAGTCTCAATCCCCGCCTTCTGTGAATCAACAGCCACAATTGCAGATCAGCAACGAACAGATCATTCAGGGGGGCTCCTTTGTCCCGCTGTCTTTCAAAAATCATCATGATGTTGAATTTCTGACTCATCTGTCTTAATTTCCTCTTCCCCCCCAAATGGCGACGATAACACGACTTGCTTATTCGTTATATTCAGATTACTATTTACGTCAAGCAGGCAAAGCATGTGCGTAACATCATGACGCGAGGGTGAATGTGAGGTGAAACAGAGGTAGAGGTGATACTTGAAATGTAAGGATGATGCTTTCTGGGCACAAATAAATAGCATCTTTTTATGCTACCTGTCAGCGTGTTTAACAGCTGTCGTCTTACGGAGCCACAGCACATAAATCGTGGCTACAGACACCATCCGTCACCCCAGGCCCAATAGCAGCCTGCCAGACACAAGCTGAAGCCTTCTGCTCATCCTTGCATTGCCTCTGACATGAAAACCAATCCAATAAAACCCAACTTCACCAGATGTTTGTTGCAGGAACTTCCGAAAAACACAGACTAATCAGACCGTAAAATCGCAACTTTTAACGCTTGACATTAAAACTTTGGAAACACTGTAAATCCACCTTGAATGTTTGACGATTGTCCATGCAAATGAGGATTTGATCAAATTTGTCTACTATATCTGGCAGCGTGTAATGTGACGTGCGGATGAATCTTTATTCACCAGAAACAGCATGCTAGTATGCCATTTCCAAGTATGCTAATAATGTGCCAGAAATGTTACTTAAAACGTTCAAACGTTCAGTAAGTAACAATGGCAAAGCTGTATTGCTGTGGTTTTTGTCATAACATTCTTAAGATTAACACCACTAATAATTTCAAGCCATTACGGCTCATCAGGAACATTTTTCCATGTCAGAGCCATGGTGTTAAAACAGCAAAAAAAAAGAAATGAAACCCCAACCCTTTCTGACTGACAAACTCACCTGACTATTAATTATCTTAATTTTCGATTAAGCCCAGAACATTTTACCAGAAACAGTTTTACATATCAAATAACCCACTTAGCTGACTGTATCATATTGTAAGCCACAACGTACTTAAGAGGGAGTAAATGAGCCCAGGCTGGGCGCCATGGACTAGACTGCCAGTAAATAACAAGGGGATCCTCTTCCCTGTTGACAAGGAACAGGGAGAGCTGTAGTGAGGTCACTCTGGCAGAATCCAGCTACGTCATGAAGAGGGCTGTGCTCTCCACTCTGCACTCACAAGCATTGAAACCTGACTCTCTGACCACCTCCAACATCTCGGGACTGCACGAAAATAACCCTCCTAGCGGGAATGATGTCAGTATTGTAGTGCACCAGCCTGCATTAAACCAAGACCTTGCTGCTTGACTCAGTGAGCCATGTAAACAAGCTGCTTTCAGCCTTTTCACATTTACAGTTTTTGCAAACACTTTGAGAGGTGAACAGTCTCTGACTTTAAAATCTAAGTCATTCCAGAAAGTCACTGAAAGTTGCATTGTACAAAATGCCACCAATACAGAATAATGCTGGAGACTCACTAGAGGTAAAGTCACAACAGATTTTTTTCTTCTGATGCACATCTAAGGCAAAAAGCTAAATAATGTAGAAAAAAAACCAACAGAGGGCAGATCAGAGTTCAGTCTGCTAGATGTTGATTGGATGGAGAAAGATCTGATTGCAAGCTTGCAGTCAATTGTTAGAAAGGGGCAGGGTTTATGTACACTAAATGATCCAATAAACACAACATAGGTCAGAAGTAGGTCTGTTGTTTCATCAGAAGATTATGATTATGACGCAGATAAAAAAAAAAAAAAAAAAGTAAAGACTCAATAAAAAGCATTGGTTGCATGATACCACATGACACATAAAATACTTGACTTATTTATTTTGTGGCCCAACCAGATCCAAAGTTATCTGTTCCATGATAAACAGCTTTTGTCCTAACCACTTGCAACCACAACAGTGTTTGGTTTCAATTTCTATGGTGTCATAAAACAGAGCCACATCCGCACTAACAACAGATAAAAGTACTGACCTTCATGCACTGTATTAAAACATCATACTGTACATGGACAATTTAGCTTGTGACAGCTAATTGTGGACTCTTCTTCTCTTTTTCATAAAGCAGTTCATGTTTGCCTGATAAGAAATACTAATCATAATTGCCTTGTTTATCATAAAAGCAATTATGATAAACACTTCCTATTAAATTAATAAATGCAATAATTATAATTTATGCCACTATCTATTAAAAAAATAACATCCCAGATGAGAAAATGCATTAGCGCAGTTACAAAGTCATGCAAAGTTGCCATAAGGCAACTGCCATCAGTTTTCTGTAAAATAGTTCATCTAATTAATGTAAAGATGCAGAAAATAAATCATGATGTAGTAGTATTACTGTTTAAAGTAATTTGTGGACTCAATCTCCCCTGTAACAGTCAAGAAACGTGTTTGATTACCACAGAAAATATGGCAATCTAACATACCGCCACAAATACGGTCCAACATAACGTGCATTCAAGACTAAAAATTACTTGAAGCCTGACTCGGGACAGTATTACTGAGGGGTGTCATTCAAAAGGATCAATGAACTGCAATCAAGACCTCCTTCACTTCCTTTGCCAGTTCCACGGTGTTTAGCATTTAATTGCTGCCCCGCTCTACACCAGCTTCCCGCTATCTGATTACTGCAGAGGGAACAGCTGCTCAGGGTATCCTGCAGAGCAACGAGGAGAAAAGGGAGAGAAACAGAGAACTTAGATGGAGAAGGCTGCAATGCTTGCCCTGTCACAACCACAGTATCATCGCTCTTTACCAAAACAAGAAACCTTTTAACTTCACATAAGAGAGCTGGATCACATCTTCCGAGTCAGCTTCAGGTATCAAAGAGGGCAGTAAACATTATGTCGACTCTGTATATAAGTGAAAAGCTTGCTGTCATTTAAGTGCAAGCGTTTCTCTGACCACACGACATGCCTTGCACTAACCATAGCTAACCACAGGAGCAATTTCAGGGAGTAAATGATGATTTAAGGGGGTGCGATTAAGAAGATGAGCGACATTTTCCTCCATTTTAGATGTGCCAGCTTCCTGTCTGTGCACATAAGATGCGTGAAATGAAATGTTGTGGCATGTGCTGTGATTCAATCTGGAAAAGGCGTCAATAACTCGCTGGGGTATTGCTGAGGCTCTTGGTTGAAATGTGTTCAGTAGTGCATTTTGCTCCTGTTCTCAGGGGTGCTACAACAGTCATTGAAGATTTGGTGCATAAACACATTGGGCTTTTCCCTTCATCTCTATCTGTAGAAGAGACATTCATCACCTCAACATGCTTTCTATTTCGTACCGACACTCAATAGTAATTTGTGTTCATTACCCTTTGGTTTTCTGTGACATAGGTGTAAAACATATTGACTAAGTAACAACGGAAAATGTCATTTCCGTTTGAGTCGCTGTGTGCGAGGGATGTCAAGTTGATCGATAATTTGTAGGGGTAATAAATGTCAGCGTGATGGGAAAGTGTTACGATATCTGCCAGTGTGGCCGTCCAAAGACATTCATCAGTCGAGACAAAAAGCTGGCAAAAAAAAGGCCATCCCACCTGATCCCTAGTGCAAATTTATCCTGGCACGGGATGGATGCAAATGACCATTGCGGCTCGACAGGCAGCTAAATTTATGCTTGAAGAGACTGGAGACTGCCTAATAGAAAAAAAAACTAAACTGCAGTCCCATTAGAAGCTAATGTTGTAAACAACCTCAAAGTTAGAGTTTATGTTGGATTCAATTTGGTTTACAGAGATAGGGAGGTAGAGTAAAAATGAGCTGAAGCTTCCCAGCATGCACAATTTTAACACAATTAGGAAATCAGCACTCTAAGACCTGCATTAGCCTCCTGTGCGAGCAAGGCAGATGAAGGATGGTGGCAATAAACAGCATGTTCACATCACTGTTGCTTTCTCCTGATGGGCCGAGCAGTGCTATAAGAGATGATTTAAGCTGCTAAGAGAAATTATGATGTTGAAAATGAATAGGAACTTAATTCAAATCAGGTGGAATCATTTAAACCAGTTGCTCTCAACAGGTTTTCCTTCAGAAGTGGTGGTTTTTCACATCCAGTTCACACTGGATATCAACCAAATGGTAATAAAAGTGTTTTTTGTATCAAAAATACGCTTAAGTTTGATGCTAATGACCTTAAATCAAAGGAAACAACAAGAACTTGGCCAGCTACTGTAATACTCTCTGCAACAACACTACAATATTTAAGAGATTACAGACTACATACAGACTGCCTGCTTGTGTTGAACATTTACCTGGAAGCCTCTGGCATCCTCGATGAGTCATAGTTGTAGTAAAAACGCAGCAGAGGCCAGGATAGTAACAATCTTGGGGAGGTTTAGTTTAGTTCTCCCAATAGTCAAACTCTCAGTGAAGGCAGACAGAAGAAACAAAAGCTTTCTGGGAAGTGTAGATTATACTGAATGATTTGCAGATAATCCAAACTAATTTTCTCTCTTTCAAAAAAAAAAAACAAAAAAAAAAAACTAATAATCATCTTGTTTCTTTGAAATACCAATGTGGCAGGGGAGGCTGAGAACAGCTGGCCAATGTGAAAAAACTTTCAATAAGGGCTTAGTCACACTGTGTCTGCACACATGGAAGGACGCTGAATGGGAAGCTGATGATTTAGAAGGAGACAATGTGTGTGGGCATTAGTAGACAATCAAAAAAAAAATAAAGATACAATAGTTGGAAGAAAAAGCAAAGCAGTTTATGTCTCAATGGTGCAACAATAACAGACAGAGAAATGTCTATGCAAGAACTGAAGCATGGACCACTTATACCACGACTGTTTTGTGCATTTCCATTCCAAATAGATTCCAACTTGAGAAATATCATTATAAAATATAATATTATTTTATTACAAATATCATGCTAATTGATGAAAGAGGCGCTGAATCAAATGATTTTCAAATGTGTAAACAACACACACAAGACTTTGTCAAAATGTTCCCATTTATCTAAAATTAATTAATTGCTATAAATTGTATTTTACTTTTGACTGTTGCATCATAAGATGATTATTATACTCTCAATGCTGTAATAAATTATTTTAGATAGTTTCTCCCAGAAACATTTTGAAATTGTTTTGCATATTCCAATTAGCTACAGTGTGCTATTTGGTTGATTCTTTTTCTTCCATATGGAGCAATTATTTTAACATTTTCATTCAGTTGATTTGAGTCTAGTAATGCAATGTGTGGCTGTCACATCCTCATTTAACTAGGCTTAAACACAACTGATGATATCGTTTTGCAGGTGTCCAGCTATAGTACAAATGCTTGTTGTAAATACATTTACAGTAATTGTCACAGTAAGCAAGGTACTTAGAATTGTACTTGTGCCTAATGTTACAGCATGGCAGGTTCCACCTCATTAACAAAACCAAAAATCAATCTTAGACCAACAGTTCCCACCTCCACTATCCCACATTCCAAGAAAATGACAATCCAATTCAGTCTTGTGCAAATCTGAATAGTTCTACAGTCAACAGGCCAGCAGACAAACGACACTAACTCAATTCAGTACAGTAATTCTCTTCTGCCGGTTTACGAATGAAGCTCAAATGCAAACACTGTGCAACATCATCAAGGCTGTCTAAAACTTACGATGCATGTGTATTTGCATGCAAATTGACAGCACTTGAAGCAGAAAATTTGGTTTTGATGAAAATGCAAACAAGCCAACAACCACATAACAAAACAAACACGACAACCTCCCCAATGAAAAGCAGTCAGGAAGCCTCAAGCAAGATGAGAAGTCCTGAAAAAAGAAGAATTTACAATATCTATTAAATAACTTTTACAAATACAACCCATTAATCAGTGAAATTATTAACGCAATTAATACTGAAACAGCGCAGCTGCCGGACAGCATTTATTAGCATTTATATAGACTTTGAAAAGCTGCTGAATCCGCTTAGAAAATGTTTTAGTCACCCCTTTGAAGAACATTTATACTTTAACTTTTCGCACTCGGCCAGGACATTGTTCATACAGGATCTGTGATGATGTCACTGACCTCCTGCGGCGATCAAACAGTCATATACCCACCTGAGCTCCTTTTGAAGTGCGAGCTGTGTTGGACTGTTTTCTCTGTGGAGCCCTGATAAGTGCATTAATGCAGATCTGGACTCACCGCGATAACATGCCCACTGAGAAAGGTGCCCATCCAGAAGCCTCTTCCCACTCTGTTCTGCAGAAAAGTGTCCGTCCCCCGTCTTCACCCCCCCTGAGAGAACCAGCTATATCTCTGTGCTAATAAGGCATTCTCATTAGCATTCAGAGCTAACGGTCGCTGCTGCCCCGCAGTGTAGCGCTCGGGTCTCCTGGTCTGAATTGTGAGTGTCAAATGGGTGTGTAGCGACAGATGAAAAGAATGTGGACCGGGATGGGTAGACAGAGGGAACGTCTGCTGAAACCTGGTGGCATAGGTTCAGCCACTGCACTCCTGTCAATCAAGCTTAGAGGCGCATCAGTCTAGGCGTCTGCAATGATGTGACAGCATGCAAACGGAAGCAAGCAAATCAGCCTAGGAAGCAAAAAGGCACACAATGAGATAATTCTTGTAGTGCTGTGAGAGTGAGTTTTAAATATGCGTTTAGAAGCAGGCCAAACAAAAGAGCCCTTGGGTTTAGCTCACTTTATCATTTGTATGCATTCTGCAAAAATAAATTAGGGTGCCAATTATGGTAAACATAGAGGAATGAGCAAACAAACGAGCAAACAAAGCTGCAATGTCCTGATGATTAACCCTCATGTTCTGTTTGGGGTCAGAGAGATGCTAAAGAGATGCTGATTTTACTTTTACTTACAATACAGTATGTTTAACACAACACCACAGTTAAGCATTGAAAAGAATCGCATGATTGAAAATCTGTGTCTGCTATGTACATGATAATGGCATGAAGCTTGCTGCTTTACGTACAGTCTGGTGTAAGCATGGGCATAATGTTGAGATTACCTGTTTGTCATAGAGGGTGATGAGTGAACTCTTTATCGCGGTTTGACAGAGATGGCCTCCCACAAGAGCAGGGCATCAGGATATACTCAGGGCTTGGAGCGTACTCAATCCATAAGGAAGAAAAGTCACGCAGTGCATGGATCTCTCCCATCACAACTTCTTAGCTGGTTGTATAACCTACTGTGTGGGCTATGCGTATCATCCCTCTCCCAAGTAGTGATTCGTCATGCCAAGTGTGTGAAGAAAAAGCTAGCGCAAATCCAACAGTCGATGCAGGAGCTCAGAGGGACTGCGTTGACGGTGACATTTCAGTGTTGTGTAACTACACCTCAAAACCACCTTCAGACTGGTGCATTTGGTTTGTGAGCTCTGCTCTTCTTTGTGTTTGAATGCCAGATGTGAAGTATAGCAGCAAACACACTTTTGAAAAATATTTGGGTTCTTTTCTTCTACAATTTTCTCACGTACCAAAAGCCTGATCAGAGGGGTGGACGGAGATCAGATTGGCCTCCAAAGGTTGCGGATTTAAAAACCAGGATAAAAACCTGATTTCCACTAAAGTCAGGATAATGTCCTCACCAAAGTTGAAAAACTCTATAAGACAGCCACTAACTCTGCTTTAAAGTAGTGTCAGAAATTCATAATTTTATACCTTTAGGAGTACAACGTTTGTTACTGAGGCAGTACCTTCCAAAGGTTATACATATTCATATCTTTCTGACAGTACAGCCACAGTAATGAACTGTTGTACCCCTAAAGGTATTACTTTTTAGTTTCAGCATACTGTAAGCATCAGCACCATTCTGAATAAAAGTGCCTGAAAGAAACCAAAGGCTACATATTTAGAGTCACTGCTGTTGACCTTGATAAAAATGGCGCCACATCTCCACATCAAGCTCACAGAGCACTTTATTTTTTAAAGTGTACTCAAGACCCTACACTAAGGACACAGGCATCCATCTGTCAGCAAGAATTTCCATATCGCCCTTGACCCACTTTTCTTTGACGTCTCTGAGATCTCTGACACATCATAGGCAGGATCCCCACAGAGGGCAACTGGAACATGTACACTTTTGAACCCTCTCAGTGCCTTCTGTACAGGTTCCATAGCTGCACAATCCTGCCAGGTGGAGGAACAGCTGATCTAGGCCCAGTGGCGTTGGCTTCACAGACTTCATAATTTTCACCTCTGATGAGCACAGCACTGGAGAGGAGCTATCTGTCCCACTGCAGACTAACATAGGTCATAGGGGCTCAGGACACATCTTTCAAAGGGAACAAAACTCAGCCCTTATCTTTTTGCACAAAAGCCTGGCAAGCTTGAAAACTCATTATTGCTGCCTTGTTGCAGAGTCAGGGTATGGTGGGGATAACAAACTTCATGGACAGTTTCCCAACAGATATATTTAAGGTTTGTTAGGCACTGACACGGAGCCAAACAGAAGCGCCTTAAGGGTTTTTTGTAACTAAGGCTGATTCGGCCTTGAACAGTACTGGCAGGAAACAGTTGGGTGTCTTTTTGTGGAAAGTGCCAGCACTGCAGTCCTCCACCCCCCTTCATTTATTTTTCTCTCTTTCAATCTTACTTTTTTGCCAACTTGTTCATTTCCTGTCTCATGGGTGCGGATTTCCTCACTGAAAAGCTTTGTGGATTCTCCACAGATCATAGGTCTCAATTAAAAGCTTGCTTTTACATGCAAACCACATTACGCTAATACAGTAGGTACTGTTGAAGATCCAGAAAACAACTTAATGAAAATGGTCACAAAACTTACTAAACCAAAACTAGTTTGTCTGCACACATAAGCTCTGTAGAGCTGAAATACAAGCAAGAGAACAACAATTGCATGAAAAATCCCATATTCAACGCCATGACTTTTGAAATCGTACATAAAAGCTTTGCCTGGAAAACCCACAGGCTCTTTCAGCAATAATAATTCAGTAGAAGCTGGGTTTTCCTAAAGCCAAAAGAGAGAGGCGTCCAAACTGAATGAATGGCTGAAGGAGGTGGCGTGAATCCTCCTACCCAGCAGTGTGGGTAATTATTTCAAAATGCTGTTTGCACTGCGGGCGACATCAGCTCAAGACATGGCACAGGAACATGGAACAACGCTACCTTAAGGGAGGGCACCAGAGAAGGGAAGAATGACACACTGGTTCAAATTTGAAAGACGGTGACAACTATATGCAAGATACCAGAAAAGGGTCTCAAGGGTCTTCAGTTTTTGGGATCAGTAAGAGCATACAGTACATGCATGCATCCTGATAATAAATAAATAAATCATTCAAATCGTGTGCACAATGCTGAGTCTGATTAATATGCAAGCTGAGCCAATCTCATTGCAATAACATGATTCAGGTCTGTTCATCATTAAAAAAAAAAAAAAAATCAGTGCTTCAGTCCGGATGAAACAGAACATTTCACAATCTAAACACTGACTGTGACTTTTAGTCTAGGGTAGCAACAACGTTTAATACTCAATTCACACAAGACACATTCTCACTTGGGTTTTGGCATCTAGGGTACTGAGAAGTGTTTTAAAAAGGTGAACTATATTTAACTTGACACACTGTCTTAAAAACGTGAGTATCGCACTAGAGTAAACATGACCAGCGACCACAACATCCATTCTTAGTATACACTGACATAGTAAACGTTCTAATGGAATGACCTATTAAGGAGAGAGGCTAGTTAAATCTTCTCCCTGTGGCCTAAACAAAAGTTCAAGTATTCAATATTTATGAAGTCGACTCTGACAGATTAGTTAGGGAATAAAGTTGAGATGCCAAAGTTAAATGCTAAAAAAGTAAGAAATTAATTCAAAAGGGTCAAGGACAACATTCTTTTGATTTTGACAACAACCTCATACCTTTGGGTGCGCCACACTGGAAAGCGAAGTCTCAGAACTGTTTTCCACACATACTGAGAAAAGGGACTCTGCCAGATGGATTTGCGTGCACTTCGTGGCCCCAATTTCCTTTCGTAACATACTTCATTAACAGTATGTTAATCTCAGGTTTGTTGTTATGACTTTGAGAATCCATTTTGCTCTCTGTTTCCTAGTGCATCTATCTCTCTCATCAACCTTCATTTGCGACCTTCTCATCGACTGCCTCTTGTATGGAGCGTGGCGGTTTCAAAAACCCAGCGTATGGAGGATTCGTGTGTGCCATTTACTCACTTGAAAATCTCATCCGTAGCCCAGAGCTGCACCATTAGCATATGCTACGAGCGCCAAAGGAAGTGTTAGCACTAATTACTATGTACACACTCAGAAAAAAAAGTTCTGAAGAGCTTAATGACTCCAACAACTTCCAACCACAAAAATAGGGTTATGCTTCACGGTATAAGATTTTCTTATAGATGTTCAGTATTTATGTAATTCAGATGTGTTCCCTCGCGTACTTCAGCACAGCAGGTTCAGCTGACATCCGCAGCGAAAAATCAACAAAGATATGAGCACCAAAAAACACTTTATTCTATAAGAGCATATCATTCCCGAGCAGAACACTGAATGTACCCAAAGCGCTCGTCATGCACACACAAATGGCTTTTGACTAAAATATCTTTTTCTTCTATAAAGTTCTGCTGTTTATGACTGGAAAAAAGCATTTTATGAAATGCAGAATTGATTACAGCTTTGCAATGATAAAATTGTCACTCAAAATAAGTTGAGAAGCAGACAGAAAAAATGGCATGAAAAGCAGCAGTGCATACAAACGCGACTGCTGCAAATAAGACCACAGAAAAAGATAAAGTCAAGCTTGCCTTTCACTCATTGCAGTGATGAGCACAGAAATCTTCAGGGCCAGCACATAAGCATATTAATAAAAGTTGGTGGGGTAATTACTTTACATTGTACCTTCAATGGTTACCATTACAGTATTAACACAGAATATGTGATTTTGTGTTGGATGTGCGCATTATCAAAATAAAGCGCATTTGTAATTTTTAGTCAGCATCAAGATTAAAAAATCTGCAAAAAGAAAAGATTAATATAATGATTTAAGATGAGAATCAGACCTGGTTCTGCTGCTAAAGTGGCTGTCCCGAGCATATTTGAAAATATCAATGGGATGCCAGCATTACTTAAACCAGCCAACTTTTACTTTACCCAAAAAGCTGAGTAATAAAGGGTTTAATAAAGGTGCACATGGCAACAACGAAAAGCTTGGCTTTACTTATGGTATTTGACTAAAGTTCAAAATAAATTAACTTTTTAGAATAAGAGTTGTCCCATCTTGACAAGATTATATTTCTCAGACACTAAGTCATTCTGTGGAGACCTGCCACAGTCTAATCTGTCCCACAGTGTTTAATAATAAACTGGAAATATTTTTGCACCTCTCATAATAGCATAAAACATTTTGTTATGAGGTATTGCTTTGGCAAAGCATCAGTTATTTGAACTAAAATAGCAAATCACAAAATGGCTTGGTGACAAGCTTAATTAAATAAGTATACAGTCTGTCACCCTATGTGTTTCAAATGTGTTCATGAGAGCAGCTTGCGGTGCCAGTGTGATGTGGATTGAGACTATCACAACAACAACAAAAAAAGTTTGATTCGTCTATAAAGTCAATTCACAGGCTTTTTAAGGCAGGCGTACGCAAGTTTTTTGGTTATCGGAGGAAATAGTCTTTTCTCGTATGGTCGGGGCTCGTATGGTGGGTGAGAAATTACGAGACGAGCAGAGTGCCTTACGAGCACTTCCTGACCTCATGATCATTTTTAAACATGTCAAAAAACTTCAGGAGCAGTCGGTTGAAAGCGTGACATGTGTGCTGTTGAACGAGCCGATTTGTTGAACAAACTGGAAATTATCAATCAGAAGCTAAAAAAGAAAACCACAGAAGAAGAAAGATGAGCATGGCAGCGCCACGGAGAATTTGGTCTGTCGAGAAAGATGACAAACTCGCTGAACTCAAGGCAAGAGTATGATGTATGATATATCGAGCAGCATTTAAAATAATATAATACGTTAAATAGTAATAATCCATGAAAAAGGAACGGTCAATCTTGTTTTTATTCTGTGCCCTTCAGCCAAACTCTACGTTTTCTTTTCTTTTTTGTTTTTTCGCAAGCCATTGCTGCCACAAAGAAAAGGATCTCTTCCTCAGAGTCCATGTTTTTGCTCCTAATTTTGCTCTCAAAAAGCACCAGGTCGATTCATTTAGCAGCTAATTTGGCCTTTTTACAAACTGATGTTTGAGAATAACATCCATGTTCGGTTCATTTTACAAACTAATTTAACAAACTAACACACCTCTGGCTTCTACACCCTTTTAAGAAAGCCACATTTTTTTTCTAACCCATAACACCCCTGATTCAACAGCAACACTCATCAGATACCTGATTTGTTGAATCAGGCATGTTAGTTTGGGCTTTGAATGAAAGCTTTCTGTTATGGAATCCAGCAATCTGGATGGAAATCAGATTACTGCACCAAATACAAAGTACTGTTAAGGTCGAACAAAGTTAAGTTCATGGCTCACAATCCACAATCGTGCATGGTTCTAGACACGCCAAATGTCAAAGAACCATAAGGACATTAGCTAGGACTATGGTTAATAATGGTTGCGAAAGCCTCAGACACAGTGGGAGACATTGAGTGCACTTAGACTTGTACATTAATGAAGGGAAAAGAATATTCTTGGGCATTTCTTATAGACTTGTCTACCATTAGTTAACGGGAAAGGCTAGGCTAGCACAGAATATGCATTACAAACTAATGGTTAATCAAAGTCAACCTCTTTTTCTTCTCAGAATTGCAAACTAAAAAGAAACTTTACTGAAGGTACACTGTAAAATCCTTTCTTACTTAGTTACCTTTACTTAGTTGTTATACTTACTAGGAGTTACAGGTAATTTTTGGCGAATATACAGGTAGCCACAACAAAACGAATGAAATTAATTCACCAGTGGGGGGCAGCCGTGTGCTAATGTGTTGAGAATGTGCAACAAAACAAAAGAAGAAGTAATGGAGGGTATTATGAGAGCAAACAATCATTTGAATTTGCACGCTGAGATAACTGAACCCGGGAAGGAGAGCGACTGCCGTTGGATAAAGACTTCTATACAAAAATAATAGGTAAGCTTAAAGAAATGTGTGTGTGTGTGTGTGTATAGAAATTCCAAAATATAATTCAAGAACATGCTTTCAGCAGGTTTAAAAAACAATATTTAGGTGCCACTGATATGTTTATATTTACTAAGAGTTTATTGTTTAGACCTACAGTACGTTAATCTGTGTTCCTGCTATAATTTATAACAATGTGATGCTTTAATCACTTTTTGGGTTTTTCAATTTAAAATGTTGTATATATTTAATACATAACAATATATATTTTAATACATACAAATCATGTACATTTCGTGATTATATGTTTAAGATGAATTAGCTCTTTGTCTATCAGCAATTGGAAATAGAAATAATAGAAAATGCTGCTTTTGAGTTGGTTTTATGGCTAAGACCTCAAATAGATGTGTATAGAAATGCCCTTTTTCTTTCTTTCTTTCTGTAAAGCATGCAGATATTCAGAAATGAATGTTGTCTACAAGCCACAACACTTGTGGAGCTTGCTTTTAACTGAAGAATTATTTTTCATCATATTTAGGACGGTCTTCTCTGAGCAGCGTCTCAGCACACAGGCCTAAGTACACTAGAGGTGAGCTATTTTATTAGCTGTTATACCCAGCAGTTTTTACTTCATACACTTTATTTACAATTTTTAAAAAATGTATTGAGGATGCAGTACACCTGTAACCAACATATTTCTATTTTTTTTTTTCCAGATTTAAGAGGACATTTCACATCCTGCAACCCCTAAAATGAATGTTTCTACTTTAATTGTATAAAATATTTTTAAATAAACAATAATTACTTCTTAGTTGGAACTTAATTGGACAAATATCTTTACTGTATTTTTTATGTTTTAAACCTTACTTGTATCTTTTTTTACTTTTAGAGCCCAGATGTGACAAAACTACACACCCATTTATTTGTGACTACCTCATATACTTCTACAGCCAACCTTTGTAAGGTCAAATACATAAATTGTGGGAAAATCAGCTTTGTTTTTGCTTTTATATCAGATGTTTGCATTAACATTAACATGTTGTTTATATAACTAGTTGGGCCAAACTGTTCTATGAATGGTAGGGAGCATTGTTGGTTAGGCATTGGACTGATTACAAACCAGTCTTGATCTGAATTGTTAAACACAATGAACTGTGCTGTAAGAACGCCTGGAGTGATGTCTCTGCCTAGGATTGGTCGCAGTTTCTCTGGACAACCATGCAACTTGAGTAAAGCAAACAAGGTAATGCTAAAAAAGAAATAATAATAATTATAAATATAATATTTCATTAATTTACATCTGGTACCGCATCTTAAGTATTGCAAAGCAACACAAGTATTATCACAGCAGCACAGACTGTTAACAGTCCAACAGTGAAAAAAATTAAAACCCATCCACATCAGCTTAGGCCGGAATAAAAAAGTTTTGGGGGAACAGACATTCAGTTGAAGAATAGAATTTTATTTTGTTGTTCTCTCTTTGTTAAATGTCTTCATTTGTGTTCAGAAAATAAAAGTCACTGAAGGTTGATCATCCACATTTCCCTATTAATATTGTGTGTATTTTGTTATACACAGGTGTCTGATGTTGATGCAGTCTGGGCATTAGTGTCTGTTGTCTGACTATCACTGAAGATGAATTACTTCTCCAGATCTTCTGTGCCTTGACCCTGTGCAAAGAATCTGCCAAAACCATTCGCTTACGGACTGTCCTGTGCTACATTTGAATTACTGCTACATTTGGATTATCAAATACTGTGAAGAACATTTACAGTGTGATATTTGACTTGTGATAGAAAAAAAACCTCTTGACAACATGTGTGTCCAGCCCAGTGCCACACATATCTCTACTGTTTACAAGCATTTCCCAAATCAGATAGTCTTTGCTTTGTTTTAAAATATCTGTAATAAGTTAAAATCGTATTGAATATCATTACCTTTAACTTTGAACTGTCACTAACTTAAATTGGTTTGAAATTGCATGTGTGTATTATAGAGAACATTGTTATCATTCATTTGTAATGGATGTTTAGATCACTTAATTTACTTGAGTAACGCTCACTTGCTTTTTTTAAGGCAATCGGTTTGCATGCTTTTCGCAAGTAAATTAGACTGATGTTTAGACTGAAGTTGCAGGAACTGTTATATGAGTTAGCAGAACTTGTGTGTAAGTTTACAACACTAAATTACAAATTACAATTCTTATTTGACTTTACTTAGTTTTTTCAAGGCAATCGGTTTGCATGATTTTTTTGAGTAAGGTCAACTAATTGGATTTTACAGTGTAGGCTGTTCTTTTAAAAAAATGAAAAAACCTCAAAGGAACTCCAAAGTATGTTGCACACATACCCTTAAGATTTGATTGGCTGGTTTGGGCAACTTCTGGGACTTGTATGTTTTTAAATGATCTGCCAACAAGCAAATGAAAGTTATAAAACGTTTTTATTTAAGACACTACTTATGTAGATATAAATAATTCATATTAATTTTCATGTCAGGGTTACATCGAGGCTAGTTTTAGATTTTTCAGACCCTAAATAAAAAAAAAAAAGATGTCCATCAAACTGCTTTATCCTGTGTAAGAGAACAAGCTGCAATACAAATGTCTGCATTGATGACACTGCACAGAAAGTGACTGGCCAGTATGCTGAGGCTTTCCTTTTTTCCATCTGAACTACAGTACATCAAAGAGGAAAAGCTCGCTGATTAATCCTCACAAGAATATTCACTCAGGTTTTCCTTCGAACAACACACCATTCTCTACCAATATGAACAAGGGTTCCATTGTGTAACTCTAGACTAAAATATCTTTTGATCTAACTGACAGTCAGACAGCCAAATACAAAACCAAAAAGGTCATAGCACAATTTATTACGTTTTCTAACACGGTACAGAAGAACCAGAGGGATGGTTTTCCATGTAAACGGACTGTTGATCTTTTTTTCTCTTTGTTTTGTTTTGCTACTCTTAATTATTAAATGCCATCCTTCAGCTAGAAAAACAGTCCTTGAAAGTGACAGTAAACGGCAAGAGAATGTGCAACAAACTGTATCTAGACTATTGAGACTAGTAACTGTTTTTATGAGCCATGTCATTTATTGTGTAACACAATATATGATACTGACTCACAAACATACATTAGCTCATCTCTCAGCATGGGAAAACGTTCATTTCTTACTTTTAGTTCATAACAGAACATTTTGAGGCACAGCACATCTGCCTAAAATTCAAGTAGCTTCATTAAACAGTAACTTGATGAACAAACACTATTTAAACAAACGTAATTAAAGTTAATGATGCTGTAAAACATAATACATGGCCAAAATATTGTTAATGTTGCTTGATAAACATTTGTTCATAAAGCGTTCATAGCCTAACCAATCAGCATTTAAGACTTAAGTCATGTGACATTGTAATATTCATAAAATGTTTATTATTTGTTTTTCTGAATGTAACAGATATGTATAGTATGGTAGAGACTACAAAACCTCTCACTGGTATTTTAATGGTAGTTAAACATGTTTAGAACTCCTAATCAGGGACAAATTAAGTGTTAATTACAGGAGCTTTATAGATATAATGCTAGTAAACGTGTTCAGCACAGATAACTAGCTAGTCCATCACACTGTGTGGAACATTCTGAAAAAACATAAAAACCCAGTCGATGTATTCAACAGCGGCTTTAAGATGCAGCTCAGACGACTGCAGACTGAGTGATCACTCAGATTTCCTCCCAATTATCTAGTCATCACGTCGATGTGGTAATTGGCCAGAGAGCCCACACCGATCATGTTTCTTTAGCATTTACCCTTTGACTGCAGAACATTACAGTATGTGTGTTCTATACATCTCACAGCTTCATAGAGTCTGAACACAAAGTGACTATCCACCGACTAAAGCACATGCTATGCAGAGTGATCAGAGTGGCTAGGAGAGCTGAAAAGCTCACTGAAAAAAGGTTTGCGTGATAAAACCCTCTTGGGTATGTTCCACCCTTACAGCCATACTAGTGTGCTCCCTGTTGCCTTTCTTAATGCAAGTACTGTGCTTACTGAGTTAAACTAGAGATACAGGTAATACTCTGAGTGTTTTAGAGGCTGACGTGCCTCAATTATGCTCTTCATCAAAAATATCTTCATTTGTGGCCAGATGATTTGGGGTTTGAATTTTTATATGTAAATGTTTTGATGCAGTTCTTAACAAACCAGGTCACTCTAAAAGAAATGCATTTAAAATTTTAAAGCATGAATCATATCCTGCAAATAGTCCTATAATCAGCATCGGTCTCGCATCGGTATTGGTCAGCGCTTTAACTTCATGAATTACTACAGAGAAGCTGGCCAAAAACTTTCTCCGAAATAAATGTCCCTAATAATGATCTCATTTTTACCACTCCACTCCAGCAAAGCAAATGACACTGGTGTCACCTCTGCAATGACACCAGTAATGGACTGAGAAATTTTCTTTCATCACTTGCAACGACACATCTGAACACTCATTGATCATTTGGTTCACTCTGCACCCAAAAAGTATCTGCAGCAATCAATTCGCACACCGTGCAAGAAGGCTTTAATTACGCCGCTTTGTCAAGTAATCACACACGTAATTATGGCAGGAGCGCTCCTCGTGATGCTCAAAGACAAACCGATTCAAGTCCCTCTGATGCTCTTTTCACTTCGCCGGCTACATCAGGGTGAGCTTTGTTGGTGGAGATAAACACACATGCTCCACATGAGCGTAGACGAAGAATGAACAAGTAATTTTCAGCGAAAATTGGGATGAGATTGCCGGGCCGCACAAGTGTCCCGTGTCCCCAGCTGTGCTCAATAATCCCAATTGGCTGTTGCCGTGAGGAGGCTTTGCTGTTCACGCTAGCGCTCTCCTATCCTCGCTAGCACTAAACTGCTAAGATAAAAACACACTTGTCCCCAAGCCAATTAGCAGTGTGCTTCTATTCCTTCATTGGAAAGGACTTGAAGGGAAGGGACTCTCTCACGCCTAGAGCCTCAACAGGGTATGCTAACAAGCCCCACGTGCCTAGCCGACACCAAGAGATGCAAAACGAAAAACACCGGAGGCATTGCTAGCATTGTCACTCATTGTGTCAGTACAGAAGCCCCTTTGAACGAACACAAATCACGACTTTCAATTGCAAAAAATGCATGAGCTTATAGGTTGTAGATTTATACAATATATTCTCACTGTTCACCGTCTTCGAATGTGAAGGTTTAAAGGGACTTGGAGGAGTAAAGGTACCGTGTGACCACTGAGAACTGCTGAAGCGGGCCGCTGAGACTCCTAGTTAATTGCTCCCTCAGAGCAAAGAAAGGGGTACCTGGTGAGGAAAAGGTGGTGAAGGAGTGGTCGACCATGCAGGGTATTGGTGAGCTGATTTGTCCTGCTTACAAACACCTTATATGCTATTTTGAGATCCTCTTAGTAAGATAAGCACTGGAGTCGGTTGTGGTGCTCTCCATCAAATACAAAACACTTTCAGGGCTGGGACTTAAAAATGAATCAATATGAGGATGTTTACTTGGTGATACATGTCTTTATTCTACAACTACCTTTTTAATAACTCCTTACTTAAATAATCAAACGAACTTAAATGCTTGCTTATACAAAAAAAATATGCTGCATTAACTGTAATGCATTAACATGACTTGGCATGGCAAATACATTTTTTTAAGACCAACAGAGATCCTGTAAAAAATTATAATTACTCAAGAGCTTTTCACTTGTTTTGCCTTTGGTATCAGAATCAGTAACAAGAACTGTGATATCATATAGCATTGACTGGTATCATGAAAGACAGATGACCTTACTCATCATTTTTATCATGCAATTTTTTCTAATACGCTACCACAACTGCTCAACATCATATTCAGAAAGAAAAAATGTGCAAGGTGCCATTAAGAATGCCCTCACGGTCAGTCTGTCAAAGGGTTTGTGAGTTTCAATGATGGTAATTTAAATGGGCAGTGAAGGAATAAATTAACTCCGTCATTCACCAAGTGGGAATTCACAACTTGTCATAATGTCATGTATAATATTTCACTTTCCTCCATACAGTGAGGGTGCGCCTTGGGTATTTTGTCACCTGCGAATGGGATTCTGAGTGGAAAGCAATAAAAGCAGTTTAAAACGCGCCTGACTATAAAAAATAGATTAACAAACACACATGAATACTTAGACTAACACAAATTTTAAAAGAAACCAGCTGCTTAAAATCGAGATAAGGCAGTTAGAAAATAGTGACATAAAATTACAAAAACCTCAAAACGACGACTCCATCAGGAAACAAAGGCATACAGAAATGTGGAAACACCACAATCCACAAAACCTTTCGTATCCTGTAACGCTCAAAACAATATTTGCACATTAGAAATCTAAAACATTTTGGCTACAATCCACCTGAATGAAATCATGACTAAACTGCAATAATGAGCTCTCAAATACAAGCTAAAACTAAAACAATCCTGAAGCTAGAAAACTACAAGTTAAAAAAATTCCCAACAATAATCACTTCCGAGCAATCAATCATAGACAAATAAAACAAACACGATTACCTTATTAAATGAGGACAGACAGAGATTTGGTGACAAACACTAAAATAAATCACAGAAATAAACATTTTTGTAATTACGCACAGCAATGGCATGGTAGATCAGCTTTGTTTTGTTGTGACATGAATGGCCTCTAAAAGTAATTATAAACTTAATAGGACAGGAATCCAAATCAATCAAAATGCAATTAACTATGTGTAAAAAAGTCCTAAATGTTATTTGCAGAACTAGTATCTTGGCTAATATTAAAATCCCTTGTCGAAATCACAAATCCATCACACTTCACTGTAAAAGCCATAAACAATCATGAGTTATGGCACAGCTCCCTCAAAGTTAGGACATTATTCCTAGTCGAATCAAAAATAGACTTGCATTATAGCCGCAGTGAGCGAGAGAAGCATGTGTGTGTTTGTGTGTTGTAGAGCGGAACAACCCCCTGTGCTGAGAAACATGAATTCGGTGGAAAGTCGCCAGCCAGGATCCAGCGGGAGAACACAGAGTGGCAGACTACTAGACAACACAGAGAGCATCCCTAGTGAGAACACTTACACACGCTCACACACATTAATGCTAGTGCCATTTTCCCACTCGTTCTTAATAGACAGACGGCAACATTCAAAAACATACCCTGAAGAGCACATGGCTCAGCCAATCTAACACTCGAAACCCTTGAAGATCTAACTAGGCCACAACCACTGTATGATACTTTGAGCAGAAAAAGTGAAAATAATATTTGCTTTCTGTTTAAGACAAGAAAAAGAAAAATGTCAGCCTTTATGTATTTTGATATATATCTAGTGATATACAATGCACCCCGGGCTGGTTAGAAATCGATACAAATGGGTGATGATTTAAATCGGTTGAGATATTAAATGATTCATATCTCTGTGGGAAACTGACTGTCTTTAGAAAAGTGTAGAGGGTATTTTCTTTTTATCTCGCCTCTGTATAATGCATATTTGTGTTCATAAGCGCAGTGTTGCTTACAGCAGCTACCAATGAAATGATATACTATAGCTGCATCCGAAATCACATACTGCTTAAGTAGGTACTACATTTAAATTGAACGTACTACTCGACCGTTAAAAAGTATGTTCTATATAGTATGAATATGGGTAGTATGAATGGAATTCAAACGTTCTACATCCGCCATATTGATGTTGTCACGCGTTGTCACAACAGCGCAAAAATGTAAACTTTTAATAAGTCATCCATTTATTTAGATTCTGTTAAACAAGTGTAATTTAATCAAGTGAACAAGTGTAATTTTACTTACACTTGAAATTAGCCGTGTCTCCACTTTCTGCCATTTTTCGAATGTGACGCCTCCTCTCCCTGAGCCTCATGGGATAGGAAAGTGTCCATGGTATTCGTACTACAGAATTCGGGGTGGAAGCAGTAGGTCATCCGGGTACTTCTCGCCTACTGAATTCCGAATGCTGTGAATTCAGACATACTACTTGCCTCGCATACTGTTTTTCGCGTACTATATAGTAAGGAAGTATGCAATTTCGGACGCAGCATATATCTCTGATGTTCCACATTTGCCACCTGCTGGCAGAGAGTGATTCTGCATTTTCAATCAGGAGATCTGCTGTTTTTCTTTCGTACAGATGTTTTATGTAATAAAGTTTCACAAAACTGAAGTCAGACCATTCTGTTTTTGCTTTGATTTTCGAAATTAGTCCAAACTATCTAATTATTAACTGCTCATGTTCGACTTCATGTTCAACTGCAGTTTTTGTCTTCAATGTTGTAACAATACGCAATAAATACCATTATGTACCTACAATACTGTATATGGCAGCTGATTATTTTACTCAACTTTTCTAAATATTTTTGAACTGTAAATGGACAGATTAAACCGATTATAAAAAGAATTTAATCTTTTTGTCTATTCCCTTGCTTAATTGTGTCACCCACAAAATCATCACAATCCTATTGTGAATAATCTACATATCCCTAGTCTACATCTGCCAGTTCCATATCCTATATATTTAGGCCAGAAGAAAAGGGGTGGGGAAGAAAGGGATTGGGAAGAAAAGATCAGTCACCAGTCATTCCTCACAGATTATACTTCACATATAGCACCACCACCATCACACTACATGGTCATAAGATGCTGATTGAACCTCATCACCGCACAGGAAGCGAAAGAGGAGAGGTGCCAGAGGGGTGGACATAAATGATTGTGCTGTTTGTGAATCCAAAGTAGTCCAACAGGGTTAATTACCAAGCAAGCATCTCAGAGGAAGAAAATAAAGTGGATAGTGCGTTACTAAACACTGTCTGCGAAGCAAAAGTACTCATTAGCCGTATATATGTGGCCTGTGTCTCTGGCTAGAGGTTTAATGGAGATGGAGGGCACATTATGCAGCGTGTAGAGCGTGAACATTACTACCTTCTGTAAAAGAGCAAACTCTCCACAACAACTGGACAACTTTCACAGGAAAGATAGATGTTAAAACCCGGAGATAGATGTTGGGTTATGGGTTGACACTGACCCAGGGGCGCATGCATGGCTATTGCATTTTAGCATTCATCAGGGAATTTGAATGGCTATACATTTAAATGTGGTGCAATGGCAGGTGACTGAGTCAGTTTTTCAATTGCTTTCACACCCTGTGAAGAGGTGGGAAATCAAGGGGGCAGAAATCAATGTCTGCCGTGCATTACTTTGAAATGATGCGTGTCTCCAGGCTGATTAGTGTCCCACCCTGCTAGATAAAGTGCCACCGCATGATCGATACTCTAATAAAGACAAGCCACAGCTATCCTCTCAGGCAAGATTGCCTCCATGACCCGATGAACTCCTTGTGAGACGCATCCTGAACAAACCGCCAGTTAAGTGTGAGGTTAGCGATCAATTAGATGAACCAGGTTCAATTTTACATGGATTAAACTAAACTCTGAATAAATGGTTAAATGACTGATATTAAATCAGGTTAAATTTAATTTGGGATGCCTAAACTATCTGACTAATCAATATAATCTAATCAATCAGCATTCTAATCAGTTAAGAGTGGCCAGTATAATGGATAGTTTACCCCAAAATTAAAGTTCTGTCATTAATTACTCACCTTCATGTCATTCCAAACCCGCAAGATCTATGTTAATCTTTGGAACATAAATTAAGATATTTGGAATAAAACGCAAGGGTTTTCTGACCCTGCATAGACAACAAAACAACTGACACATTCAAGTCCCAGAAAGGGACTACGAGAATACACAAACAACTTTATTCAACAATAAAATCTCTTCTGTGTCAGTCTTTGGACCTTGAGTCTGAAATTCTCGTACAAAATTAAAAAAGAAGTACGACCTCATGTCATGTCAATCATATTTGGACACTGCCTCAAAAACATTCATTAATTCATTATAAAAAAAAAAAGAAAAAAGAAAAAACGGATCATATACGATTTTCTGCGTTTTCGCATCCATAGCAAGCATTTTAATCGGAAATTACAAATTTGAAAAATTCATAATGATGCATAATGATTATAAATCATAGTAATAGTAACAACAGCATACATTCTAATGAATTGGGGAGGGGGGGGTCTATATTAAATTTTAATGCATAAAAATCTATTCTGTACAAAATGCTAGGCTATATAAAACAAAGGTGACTGAGGATGATCAAACAAACCACCATATTTTCTTGAATGTAAGTTTGTTTTCATTCACAAGTTAGCAGCAGTACCTTAAATACTTGATGTAATGGTATGTCAATCTGTCAGGCTGACGGCACATCACGTGGTGAGTTCACAGCTGCGAGCGTAGCTTTACATCACACTGCAGCAGCCGATCCCACAATTCAATACCTTATTGCAGGTTCACATGCTGACAGTCATTAGCAGGTGCTGCCTTTATGTTCTGGCAGATTTACTGATGGTGAATTTCTCCAACACCTGTGTTTTTATCTCATTTTCACACGGAGTTATAAAGCTTACGCCCTGACTGCAGTTTATAGCACACTGTGTTACATCCAGCGAAGTGCACTGCATTATGGCCTGCAAAGACCTATACTCATAAATAAAATCAGGACGCGCAGAATGGAAACCCATCATACTTGCTACACTGCAGCAACACTGCAGGTGCCCCTGTCCACTCAGACCAGCAAATGAAGCGTGGAAAAGGTCACTGGGACTACCCATACCAGCAAAAAAAGACCTTAGCTGAGCATTGGACAGAGGTCAGAGGGGTGGATTCTATTCCTTCCTTACTGACTTAATGACTTACAACTCATGCAATTTATATACACATGTACCTTCTTGTTAGAAGTGTCTGGAATTAGCAGTTACTAAAGAGTTCTACTGTAGTGTGGACACTGTAGTTAAGTTTAAGCAGCACTGAGATCTCTAAAAAATGCTTACACACACACATACACAGGTGGTTGCAGGGCAAAGCAAATTCATGATTGAAAATAGGTCCAAGCCAGAAGATCATTTCAAAAAGGTCAGTTCAAAAGCAAAATGGGAAATGAAATGGGTAGTTTTATGGGGTTTTGAAAAGCAAAGTTACGGGATACCCATGGCTGTGATTGACTCTGCAGTGCCCACAGGAGCAACCAAGATGGAGGATTATTACATCAGGTCATTTTTTTCCCCCTCACGTAGCAAGATGGATGACGGCTTTGGTTGGTACTGAACCTACCGGTGCATGCAAAAGCCCAGAGCAAAGAGAAATTAGTCTAGATTCTCATTGTCCCTTAGGCAAGTCAGGATTAATACAAAATGCTCTTACATAAGATAAAAATAAAAAAAAAAAACTACTGACCTAGTGGTCGAATGATTTCCCCTGTAGACAAACCAACCCTACTTCATGAAGATGTATAGGCCTGTAATTTAAAATGTCAATAAAAGACATAAAAAAGAGCATATGTTCTGCTACACTGAAGTGTCATCCACATTGACAAAAATGTAGAAAAAAAAAAAAAAAGTTACAAAAAGTTTTCTTTAATTAAAAAACAAC
>JAUYWG010000034.1:7017054-7074730 GCA_034779775.1 Enteromius afrohamiltoni
TCTCCGCGTTTGAGTCTTCCGTCACGCTACACTGGGACTCTCCTCGATCATTCATTTCTCGTCTGCCTCCGTGACAGGCTTTAAATTTCACCCAAAACACAAACAGTGCAAATATTTACTCATCTTCAATGAAAATGAATTAGGGATTCCCAAAGATGCAAATGGGTAAAAGTAGCCACATTACAATCCCTCTTACATATAAAGAGGAAATTAAAACTTAAAGTGCAATGGATGGAAATCAACTTAAAAAGCTCAAAACAGTCCTCTGTGGTTCATGCTAAAAACGGTGAATTGGGAAAGCTTAAGACTATAGCCTCTGATGTGTCTGAACGCAAAAGATCAGAGGCTTTAAAACAGGTCTTTGAAACCAACTAATTAAAACAGATAGGAAGTTTTAAAAGAGACATGAGCAATCAGCTCTGTGAGGGCTGCAGTCAAACAGGCTATGACCCTCACTTGATATCCCCACATAAACTACCTGTCATAGCTAAGAAACATATTTCCATTCTTGCTGGTTCATGACAATGATTTTAACTCCAGATAATAGCACTGCAGTGATCCCACAACCAGGCTAAATTCTTTTAGAATTTATAATAAAACAGTTGTTAAAAACTGCTCATTGGAAATTTCATGATCAAGACAGCTCTATCATAGACAAGACTGTGCACAGTTTCTCTGAGACCTCGTGATGTGAACACCTCAAATATAAATTTGATTTAATTTATCTCAAAGTCATCCGCTGCTATCTACACACAACTGCTATTTCAAGGGCTCTCATCCATCACTTCAGAACCTGCAGGCTTGGAACAGTAAAGCACTCAAATCGCTGACGACACTTAATACATTTCCAATACAGGGCACATCAAGATGTCGTCATCGCCAGATAGAATTTTATGCACCAGTTGGACAGTCATGGGTGTGATTATTAGCCCTAATGAGAGCCATCCAGAGTGGTACATGTGCTCCAGATTGCAACACTGCATTGCGGGATGTAAATTATTCTCTGTGACAAAAAGAGCAAATTGGAATCCATTACCGAGGCCGCAGAATACTGAGCAAAGGAATTACAAATGGCATAGAAGCCTTCATTAATCCCAAGCCTCGTGCTCTATTATGGAAGTGATTAATTGCTTTATCAACCTCCGTGACCTCCTGTCTGCATGATTTTGCTTTCTATATCTGTTATTATAAAACTATATTTCGAAGTTCATAAAGTAGACCACATTAAAGATGAGGTGCATCGCAAAGTGGATTTTACAGAGTGTTATGACGTATTAAGAGAAAGTTCCCATATGAGGTGAATGCAAAATTGCACTGCACACCATATCAGCAAAAGAAAATAAATACTGTCAGATTTTATTAATAAGATAATTCATACCATGAAGGCAGTAGTGGATTTGCATTGGCTGCTACAGTAATGATGTAAGAGTTACAGTCGCATGATGGAAAGAGAGTCTCAAAGAGTAGCTGTAAGTGTGCAGAGACTTCATCATGACATAAGAGTAAGACATGTGAGAGAAGGTAAGTGACACAAATATTTCGCATTCATGCATACACCGTATCGAAACATATAGGAAAATAAATGTAGACGGACACATTTCAAGACAAATCTCACACCCTGTATTTCATATGACGAAATGCTTGCTGAAATCTATCATTTATGACCAAGATGATGACGACCAAATTTCAAACCTCACATGGATATTCAGATCAGGGTTTGTGAACATTGGGTTTCATGGTAGTTTGTGCAGTTCAGATTAAAAAACTAAATGGATGCGAGTTGGATATAAGCTTTTTGCCTCTTTTTATTGAAAGGAATAGAGTAGCAGGAGGACAGGTATGACTGGGAAAAGATGAAAGAAGCAGGACCAAAAAAGAATTGCAAGCCAGGCGCAAACTTGCATCACCCACACGAGGACTACGTTTATTGTAGAATGTGCAATAACTGCTACGCTAGCTCCAACAGGGAAGTTAACAATTAACTAATTTATAAACATAGTAATGTGTGCTTATGATAATAACAGCTGGTTCTGTGTAAAACCATTACCAGTAAAAGAAAAGAAAAAAAAAAAAAAAAGGGTTCTCCATCTTTAAAAAAAAATTTAAAAAACGCTTTCTGGCATCTCAAAAAGCACATTGAAAATGTCTTTGAAAAAAATATGAAACAAGTACAGTGATAACAGTGTAGCTGTTATTTTGGGTTTCCTTTTTACTGTGATTTCTATGAGATTTACAAAAAAAAAAAAAAAAAAAAACCTGAAATATAAATCAATGCAACTATTTTATTTATAGCTTTGCAAACAGTTCAATCACTACTAGTCATTTCTGATCCATTTTATACATTTATATTTTATTAAAATGTTACATGTCCAATGCAATAAGGCTGGCAGCGAAACCCAATAACTAAGCATATCCTTAAAGCTCTGGATTCCATCAGCATTGAAACTACAAATACAAAAGCAAACTTAAAACATGATCTCCAGGAATTCGAATTAAAATTCTTATCTTGTAAATGCAAATAGTGTAACACAGAACCCTCTCAAAAAATTCTCTTGATAGACCCTTAATAATTGTTCTGCCAATAATCCACTGTAGAAGCACTTTAAAAGATTCCTCATGAGAGACAACTATGTAAATCTTTATTAGACGCTACACAGAAACTCCTACACACATTGAAAAGATTAAGTTATGGGTGTTTCATCATTATATGAAGCCACCACTGTTTCATTGAATTACTATGTAATAGTAAAATCCCAAAAAAATATATATATCTCCCCATATTTCGTCTCACCCTCTGATATATACTCTGCAAAACCCATAATATTCAGGTATGACAGATACAAAATTGAAGTGAAGTAACTCAGAGATGCATTTAGAGAGTGCCTACCTGGACGGAAATCACTTTAACCACGCCTGACGAATAGAGTTTACATGGTTGTCTTTGAAACCCAGCTAACGTGAAGATTGTTTAAAGGGATAGTTCATGCTAAAAATGAAAGCTGGGTGTTTGTTAATTCACCCCAGTTGCATTTCATTTCAATCAACTTGGTTGCATTCACAAGCTCACGCAGCCAAGCCAGTCAACGTCATCCATCCGCTCCCATCTGCAGTGAGATGACTGGTCTGTAACTACATAAAACCAACCACCATTGCATGGGGTCTGTAAACCCTCCATTAAAAACCACTGAGTCCATAATGAGTGCTCCATTTGCGACTCGCAGCCCATGAGGTGATGTTACACGCTTTGTAATGAAGTTAAATACTCTGTAAACTCTGAGAGGCATTCCTCTCTCTCATGGCCAGAAGGCAATCACGAACGGTTTAATGGTAGAAAATAAATCATCTACGCATAATTCATCACCACTATGAACAAAATTGAACATTTTATTCGCTGCAAACTGATTGTATGCAGTGATTATTACTCTTTGGCTCTATGAATAATGAGTATAAGCATTTAATACTGCCCTATAATACAGTAACTGAGGACTTCATGTCATCAGATTTTTATTTTAGACAGATAACTGACTAAACCTAAACCAAAAGAACACAAAATGAGTGTTTGGGATTGACACAACATTTAGTAACAGATGTGACTGAACATAATAGCAGGAGCAGCTCAAATATTGTCTCTGAACAATTAGCGGTAGTCTCACAGTAGCCATGAATAATGCCTGTGATCATAATGATAGGGATTAAATATCAAAGATGGTGTCTTTCATAACATTATAAAGTCTTATCATAATTGGCAACATTTAATGATCACATCAACATCAAATCTGTCAACTCAGTAAATTATAGTCTCTTCTTTAAAAACATTAAATAAAAAGCACTAAAAGCAATGCATTTGAGTTGAGACTCAGCCACAAAATTGATCGGAGCAGCTCTGGTGGGAAGACAGCGGACAGCAGATCTAAAATCTTTAGATGACCCATCACTTGTATCCTGTATCTGAAAGTTACCGGAAGCTCATAAAGAGGGGCGGGGGGAGCACAGGTCATTTGTATTCTCTCAAAAATGCAGATGTTATATATTCTGGCACAGTTTTATCTAGGGGTGGGCGTTATCATTTCATGGTAATGATATACATCACAACATGGTTATTTGTATTTTCATATAAAGTTACAGATATAAATTGTTGATACAAAATAAATGTTTTAAATCTTGTCACCACTATCAATATCACACAAAAAACCTAATACTAACTTAAAAAAAAAACCGTACGTAAACACAGTCAGCTAACCCTAACAAACAAAAACTACAATGGAAGAAATAAATAAGAAATGCTACAAACATTGTATAAAGTAATCAAATGTATAAAACCACAGCAGATTCTTCACTGTGCAAATTAAATATAGGTTGTATTTCTTCTTATTAAAGTTAAAAAAGTGATTTAGTTAGAGTTTAGATGTATTTAGAAATAATTTCTTTCTTTTGTCGTTTGAATGACATGAAAGATAAACAACAGAATTATTAGACTGCTATCACTTTAAGAGCTGCCCAGATCCAATATATTGCAACACAAATTTCTTTCTCAGCTGTTTCCTTACACTCAAAACCTAATTTACTGTGCTTATGAGAATACTTGCAAAGACAGGCATTTTCTTTTGTAACTAGGCTTTTAAACTATTTTTCAATACGTCTTCAGTATAGGCAGTGTATTCAAGCACAGCCTCCTTTACGACAGCGCTCTTTCTTTGGTGATTGTGTATTCACTTGTTTTTACTTTAGAATAAAAAAAGTTTATTTCAGGATACCATTTATTACAAAATCAGTATTACACTCAAAAAAGAAAAAAAAAAGAAAATGAGCTTAATGATTTGCTGATTGTTCACCAAAAGCAACTTGTATAACACTTACCTAATAAGAGGGAAAGTGTGATATATTGATAACGGTAACACCACTATTGGACTATTTTTCCGCTTCTGTCAAGTCAATTCATTTCTTCTTATGCCAGTCTATAGATTTATATATAATATAATATACATCATTCACCTCTTTGTCCTGCTTAGGAGTGATTCTTCAATACATATAGTACCTTTGACTACTTGCAATGTTTGAAAAAAAAAAAAGAAAATTCTTTTCTGGGTTTCACCTGTTAAAACATTTATCACAAGAGTAAGGATTCTCATTTTCAAACTGTCAAACTGTCACTCTACACAGATTCTACTCAAAAATGTGCTTTCCTGTCACTTCTCAATTACATGGAGCCAAATATTAACCTTTCGCAAAATCATAAGCAGCAGCAGCAGCAGCAGTAGAGAATCAAATAGTAATTGATTCTGCAATTGAAAAATGGATGAAAGAAGATCACATAGCACATTAACATCACATGAGCATGTAACAGCAAAAGAGACTAGTGCTCCTGGTTAAATCGTGTCTACTTATATATTGCTTAAGTATTCAACATTACACAAATATGAAAGGTTTTAGATTTGTCCCAAAAAATTGTGTTGCAAGACAACATTTTTTAAATAAATAGCTACATAACAAAGCACATATAGTTTGTTCTCCAAAGGCTGACAATAGACTCAGCAAATGATTTTCAGTTATTCGGCACTTCCTTTCATTGACCCTTTGTAAAAAGACTTTTTAGCTCTCATCTCAGTTGTGGAAAGCGCTATTCTAAAACAGGACTGAAAACCAGATTCTGCCGCTGTGAGAAAGCCAGATGTACCGCCTCTTTAATCATGTCCGTGTACACTCTAAAGAGAGGGGGAAGCAGAAGAATGGAGAAAAAGACACTGCTTTTCTCTTTCATTACTCTGCCTGACCAACTGATTATAATGGCAGTGAATGAATGAACGGCCAAGGATGCAATAACAAACGTACCACTGATCCCTTTTGTAATTCTGATGAACGAAGTTCTCTAACAAATAAACATAACTGTATCTTAGTAAAGCTTAATAAGGTAAAATCTCTTTAGTTTGAACCTGCTAAGGGTACATCTGCCCACCAGCATCCTCCTGCTTGGGAATTGTACTGAAGGTACCATTTCATGCGACATGTTCCTGCGCCCTACTGGTCTCGTTAATGAGCATTAGCAAGAAGTCTAGGATTTTCTGCACAAACATTTATTCAGTTCTGCCTGCTAAATGACCATCTTAATTATGCTGAATTAGAAATTGCATTTTTAAAACTGCCACTAATGATGTAAACACTAGCGGGTGGGAAAAAGTGCACACGGGCAGCTGATATTAGATTGAACGTTTCCATCTCTTCTGGCTCAGAAAAATTAATTGAACAAGTAAAATTATCAGTATAATGATCTCTGGCTGTCATTATTGTCTATATGAGCTGCGATTAATGAAAAGATATTTGTACAACCCCTAAGTGTAGAGAAGTATCTACAGTGAAACCGTAACCGCAATTGCACATTGAATATTAGTATAGTCAAAAGACCCGGTACTTTGGTCCCAAGTCGGTACTAAAAACATGAAACCATCACAGTACCAGTATCGGTGAAAACGCAGACAGAACCTCAGAATCCAGTATAACAGAAAGTGGCCTAGACTTTGCTTTATGAACAAGTATCTGTGATTATTAAGTCGATTTAAATATGAATACTGTATATTCTGTGCATCTCTGTATTAATGAATGAATGGCTTTGTTACTACATACACTGAAGCGCGTGACGGTCGTGATTTCAGCATCTGCCGTCTCAATGAGGACATAAATACATAAACTTCTACAGAACTGTCACTTCAGGTGCATTTTACCATTTCATTTGCGTAAAACCAGCGTCTTATCACACAGCAATGTAAAAGGCAACCCCTTCAAAATAAAAGTTTATTTTAAACATTGTGCCGGAAGTATTACTATTATTTAGAAAAATGCATGAGAAAGGCTACTACTCCCACTACTGTTTAAACATTTTTAACTAGTTTTATTTTTTAAGAAATAATCACACAATATTTCATTTACATTTGTGAAATGAATTATTTAAAATTAAATTTCATTATTTAAAAGTTAAATTAAACATTTGGGTGAAACGTTTTTCATACTTTTACCTGTGGAAAAACCAGAAACCCGAAACGCATTGAATTTTGTACATTTTATTAATATTTTTAGCATGCTTTTGTGTTTTGCTTTGGTACTGAAATTGGTACAGAGAACCGTGGATTTTCACTGGTATCGGTACCAAATACAGAAATTTTGGTACCGTGACAGCACTAAATATTAGAAAGAAAACATCCCTCACATTGATATACAGGTATAAAATGAATTGCTGTTAGTTTAACTATAGAGCATATAAAAAAAAAAAAAAAATTATGATTAAAAAAAAAAACATTTGTGTCATAACAATTTACAGACTCACAACTAGTGTTGTCAAAAGACCCGGTACTTCGGTACCAAGATGGTACTAAAAAATTCAAAATGTTACGGCACCAGGTTTTCTGAAGTACCGGTAGTACCGAGCAATGGGTGTACCCGGTTCTTGCTGCGCTACCTGAAAGGTGCACACTACGCAGTTGCGTCTTCTTCATAAAAGCACAGAGAGATGGCAACCGGCGGTGCTATTGATGAGGCGGCTCTGAATCTGCTCACTGAAGAAAAAAAAAAAAAAGGAAGAAAGAGCCACGTGTGGAAGTATTTTGTTTTTGAGGCTGATGACAAGCACAACATCATTGATCACCAAAAACCCATCTGCAAGCGATGTCATCAAGGTTTTATGTCAAAAGGAGGAAATACATCAATCCTTATAAAACACCTCAAACATTGCAATTTGCTTAGTTAATCGTTACTGTGCGTTCACACCGCCGCCGGCGAGAGCATCAAAATTCGCCCTGGCCGCCGCCTGCATGCTCTGGTGCTAAATACAGAATAAAGTTTCTTTATTAACTATTTAATGCTCCTATAGCACACTAGAAGCTTTTAAATTACCTGTGTAGCCAAAATATGTGTGTTAGAGGACAAATGTATATAACACCTCTTATATAAAAGTCTTTTTGTGTTTTGCTTTGGTACCGAAATTGGTACCGAGAACCGTGGATTATTACTGGTATTGGTACCAAATACTGAAATTTTGGTACTGTGACAACACTACTCACAACCATACAAGTCCAACCAAACATTAGTTTGAGTTGCAATCCATTAAATGATGAGGGAGGGAATGATGGTAGCCAGAAAAGCATAAGCATATAAATTCATATCTAAAAGGAATATTAAGTAATTTCATCCAGTGTCTTGCAGCTTTGAAGATTTGATCAGCTGCTTTAAAAAGCGCACGATTACACCATTACTGTTAAAATCTACATCACCCTCTTAATTCCCAAATTGCCCCCACTACACCAGATGAGCCAAACAACTACAGAGCAGTTTTTTCTCATTTCACTATAACCTCGCAATAATTGCCTCAGTCTGCATAAACAAGCTGCATTCTTTGCTTTACTTTAGAATAGAAAGATTTGATTTCAGGATTACACTATACCATTTATTACAAAATCAGTATTACACTCAAAAAAGAAAATGAGCTTAATGATTTGCTGATTGTTCACCTAAGGCAACTTGTATAACACTTACCTAATAAGAGGGAAAGTGTGATATATTGATAACGGTAACACCACTATTGGACTATTTTTCCGCTTCTGTCAAGTCAATTCATTTCTTCTTATGCCAGTCTATAGATTTATATATAATATAATATACATCATTCACCTCTTTGTCCTGCTTAGGAGTGATTCTTCAATACATATAGTACCTTTGACTACTTGCAATGTTTGAAAAAAAAAAAAGAAAATTCTTTTCTGGGTTTCACCTGTTAAAACATTTATCACAAGAGTAAGGATTCTCATTTTCAAACTGTCAAACTGTCACTCTACACAGATTCTACTCAAAAATGTGCTTTCCTGTCACTTCTCAATTACATGGAGCCAAATATTAACCTTTCGCAAAATCATAAGCAGCAGCAGTAGTAGTTGTAGAGAATCAAATAGTAATATATGAGCAATTGAAAAATGGATGAAAGAAGATAAAGACGACAGCTTAAAAGCTATTATCTATCTATATTAAAATTGCTGATTTCTTTAAATCATACAAGACGACAGAAAATCTCCTCTTACTAAACAATACCTTAATATACTGTAAATCAACAAATACTAGAGTTATTTTGATATTATTTAACCTTGTGGACATAACCGTCCATGCCCTTTAAACCATTATCATGAAGAGAGGAAAGCCATTTCAAGGGGATTATATTCCCTTTCAAGAGTCTTACGGAAGATTTTAGTGCAAACACTGATCAGAATATGACATCATCTATATACCAGCTGTCGTCTGGCTGATGCATTCTTCCCTGTCAGAGACGGGCCTGAGAAGGTTCCTGTCAGCACACCAAAAAAAAAAAAAAACAAACCTGTCAAAGCAATGTCTGGAAGAAAACATAGCTTGGAATAAAAAGCCTGCTTACAGCTGACATTTGCCTCAAAGCTGATATCACACATCAGTGCCTGTACAGGGAAAATATACCCTTTGTTTTTGCAAAAAAGTGCAATAAAAATGTCACTCTGACATACGCTTGAAAGAGCAATCTCCAAATACTGGCTCAAAAGTGTTTATCTCCAAAGAGCGATATGAAGCCTAAATTCCACTTAGAGTAATCTGTGGTGATTTTTGTGTGGAGAAGCCACTGAGGCCCCAATGAGGCTTTGCAGGGGCAAAAAATTTACTTCTAAAGATATAAACGATTTTTAAAGCCTATGTGGAATTTAAACAGGTCTGTGAGGTGACCAACCTGCCCCTCACGACTACCATCTATCAGTGTTTCTTTGACAGCGCATTCAAGATGACAACACGATTAGTGCATAACCCCCCCCTGAATTCTGTAATGGTAGCTTCCACTCAAATCATGATGCAGCTAGGTGGGTCATTCCAAAGAACTATAAAAGGGGCCGTCGCACTCCTACACTCACTGTAAACCCCTCCCAGGGTCAGACTACATTTCATCTTTCCAAGCTGTAAAGCCCTCTGCCAAGTCCTCTTTGACTGCTTGAGACAGGATTTCACAAGCCGCTGTTGGGTTGGGGAGTAAAAGTTTCAATTAGGGTGATATTTGTGCAGGGCTGTGGAGGGGCAGAGGGACACTTATAACCTCGGTATTGTCTGCTTTCTTGTGCAAAGCTGCTGGAGGTGGTTGAGCGTAAATGGATCAAAAGGTTTTAGGACGGCCAGCAGCACTGAGAGAAAAACACACACAGAAGAGATCCAACCCACTGCACAGTGCACAAAGGGACAGAGGATGGCAAAAACAGCCGTGCAAACAAAGTGGGAGGGATTTTTGATGAGGGAATCATATATGAAAAGAAAACAATTCACAGCCTTCACTTATGTGTTCCAACAAGCTCATGAAGCAGGATGACATACATCTATTTCTCCAACAAGAAACACCCTAAAGGGCTGCTCACACTCACGATGACAAAAATGCAATTCATTTTCAGTGAGAGATGGGGTTTTAATGCGATAGAGGCTGCTGAGCATGCAACAGATTTGCAGCTGGTGCGATGAAGCTTTACAAAGGAAGTGCAGACAGAGAAGCTCATGTACAGCAATAAAGCAACCAATACCAACAATGACAGCAAGTCAATTTTATTATCCCTCAACGCAAGTATGCATATACTTTGATTTAAGGGTATCTAAGCATCTAACAGGCTTCAATTAAGAATTCATTGGGTTATTAATGAAATAATAAAATGAAATAAAAACTGTGGATAAAATATACAAAAATAGATTCATATAAATACAACCTAAAGCTGGACTAGAAGTATGCACGGAACAGACACAAGACAAACTATTCATTTACCTCAACGGAAGAATACACCTGCGGAAGACAGACTGCGCTTCAAGCCAAAAGTGTTCGAGCGTACTTCTATGGTTGAAGGAGCAGCAAACAGATTTCTCTGGGTAATTAATCTATGAGTCAGAGACCCGATTCAATCTGCTCCTTTTGCCCGTCCTGTCTTTCAAAGACAAAGTAATTGACACGCTTGCGAGCATTTGAAACAAGTGTGAAGCCTTGGAGGAGACTACACCAAATACCTTCTTGTACACACAGATGAGGGCTGTCAGTGGGAGTCTTGGCCCACATCGATGACAAACTGGCCCCCAGCGACTCCTACACCATGTGCATCTATCCTCAGCTCCTGAACCCCTCAACTTGCTTGATTTTCAACTTCCAGTTCTTAACAGCTCTTATTAAGACTGTGTCTCTGACAGTACTTATGGAAAGCATGCCAGTAGCATTCAATATCATTCAGAAGGATTAGCTAGTGATATTGGTGACCAGGCTAGAGGAGAAAGTGAAAGAGAGAGCAAACAGAGGGGTTAAGAGATATTTAGGGAAGAAATACAATAAGAGTGTAAAAGGGAAAGGAAACGAAGGACTGGGGAAACGTGGGCGTTGAAATATATATTTTAGGCAGGCCCTACAGGCATTCTGACTCTTCCAGTTAGCTTCAAAAGGTTCAAAGGAGTATAAGAACCAAAAATGTAAGTAATCCTCACACTGTATTCCCCCTCAGGCACATTTAACCTCGGAAAAGAGGGTGCAGGGTCCTTTAGACTTTAGTCTAACAACCCATTCAATTAACTCTTTTTTTTTTTTTCCAAGATGTTTAGTACAAACGCAGAGCTGAGGAGACAGTAACCTGAGGTTGTCCACACACACAGTGCACAATACAATTCTTAGTCTAGCATACTCATAATTTCTGGTGTTATGATCAGCCTGCAGAACAATTCTCAAGACTTGTGAGCTTCACAAAACATTTCCACCAAAAGACACTCAGTGCTGATTCAAGGGGGAAAAGATTAACTGTGGAACAGTTAGCTACACTTAAGATGAAAAACTCTAAAATTATGCAGGACAAACTACCATTTGTATGTGCAAATTTTGTTCTTACTTAGTGAAGGGGTTTTTTACGCTTCATTGTTCCTGTTGGTGGTATGATCATAAACTATTCCACGTATAATTGAAGACACCAAGTCATTTCTGAAATTGTATCTTTAAATTACCATGCGTTCATTTTAAGAATATGATTCATTTTTCATAAGATTAACAATATATAGCCTATGTAACACACTGTACTACCACAACTGACACAGCAATATTACCACTGGCTCAAGTGTGAAGTCTGATCAATAACCTTCACGGTACACGGTACATTGCTTGGGTTGAAGCATTAATCAATATTTCTAAACACTGCCATGAACTATTATTTTCTCAGGCTTTTGCATCAAAGAGCTCATATTGAGCAGTGTATGCAGATCTTCACACATTCAAAGAAACAAACAGGTCTTATGGTGAAAATAATGACAGCACAGTGTGTTACTGGGTCATTTTCCATTCCAGCTTATCTGCAGGCTTATCCAACACGTTTTATAGCATATACATGTCCATGTTATGAAGTGAGGCATGGAATGGTCAATTAAAGGATCTAAATCTATTAAAAAAAGGGAATCAAAACTGATCCTGGTTCTATTGTACCTTTGTGACCAACGAGCGTAAGCCATACAAGTGGAGTGACATAATCCTCCAATAAGGAGTCGTCTCACTGGAAAGTGATCCTTTTATCCCAGTCCCATCATACCACACAGGCCTTGATTTCACTACAGATGGTGTATTGCCTTTGCTACTTAGACCAACCATAAATATTAGATATGATAGTGAGATCACCTATAATTTACTTTCATAAGACACAGAAAAAGCAGCAAAAAAGGTAACCTTTTAGCCTTTCTGGATGGAAATTAATAATCCTGTTTTGAGATTTGCATTTGCTTCGTATTATTTTTGTACATCAAAAAATAAATAAAATCTCTTACGCAATTTGCATTTAAGTCATAATATTCTTTTATGCAAAATATTAAGGCCATATATAATGACCCTTCCTTAATGCATCTCCTGAAAACAGAAAGGAGGAGGAAATCTGACAAAAATCCTTATAAAACCATTACTACAACTAAAATAATTTATCATTATGTGTGTCATGCTGAAAAATGAAACATTAAAGCAAGAATAAAGCAAGAATTAAAACTGATTGCAGTGAGAATATATATATATATATAAACAGACTAAGAAAATTACTCAAGATATATTTTAAAAACCCAAGTCTTAATATCTTACACCATTTTGTTCCAAGTCTGTTTAGTGGTCAACTCCAAAAAGCAAAAATACTGCCTGGAAAGAAAGTGATATGAAATGCATCTGGGAAGAGGAAAAAAAATGTTTAAACAGGCACTTTATTTCCATTAGGCATCTTTACAAGTTCCTTTTCTTGTTTGATCATTT
The DNA here is from genome assembly GCA_034779775.1 of Enteromius afrohamiltoni. NCBI lineage: Eukaryota > Metazoa > Chordata > Actinopteri > Cypriniformes > Cyprinidae > Enteromius > Enteromius afrohamiltoni. Next base: position 7,030,331 of record JAUYWG010000034.1, read on the forward strand.
GTCAATTTGCGGCAGGGCAACAGAGGCTTCTGTCAGCGTTTTCTCTCCTGATGAATAATTAGACGCAAAGTACTGTGGTCCTGAAATCCCCCGTCAGCTGTCAGACATCACTCACTCTCCCTGGGCAATAAGCAAGCCACCGTAAACAGTCTTTAGCAGGAGAATTTGTCATTTGCGGTGAAGGCATGGAGCGACGTAAATGTACTGTATGTGAATCCATGCAGCAAGTGCCGTGATTAAATATGGATGAATTCATGCATGCGGTCTTGAGTAACCACGAACACAGCCGTACGATGGGGCAACAGTGTAATTCTAAGCACAAAGGTCTACATACAATGGTGAATACGTATACGAACAGATATACACACACACACTCTCAAAAGAAGATGCGCAGAGCAAAGTCTGAGTCTTAGTAATCCGGTGCCGGGAACGTGCTAAATCCTGACATCAGCATATCTCAAAAGGACTGCACGCTAGCGTACAGAACAGCACAGGGGGGGAGGGGGTGGAAGAGCCCAGTGCAGAGAGTTAGCAGAGGTCAGCTGACATTGCAGTGTGCAGATGAGGAGGAGACGGCTTTGTTAACGTTCCAGAATACCATGTGCATCTCATGCGGAAACGTAAAGTGTCGCCAGGCTCGAAAGCACACAGCATGGTTTGGTTAATGAGCTATCAAAGCATCTGCCAAAGACAGCCAACTACTAAGCTAATTCCAAATGCAAAGCTACGCATTTTTTTTCTTTTAAGTTTAGCACACTACTTAGGCACCAATGCTAAAACAGCAAAACTAGTCAACACTGTGCAACAACATCTGTCCATCACCCACAGAAGATGTAATGACTCATATTCTGAGGCCAAGGGACCCTCGATGTCACATTAATATGGCAAATGCATACAACCCCCTACGATCTCAGTGGACCATTACTGTTTCGACTTAGCCATGTAAACCTTGAGTCATCACCTGAGAGAGGCAACATTATTGCAACCTGAGTTGCTTTTAGAGCTTTTGCGGGCATGACACACAGCTGGTGTACTATGCAAACTCTTTGTCCTGTAGCTGTATTTGCATACTTACAAAAAAACAGGTGAATGTCAGTAGGTGGAATCTGAAATCTACCTAATAAAAAATGTAAATCTTTTTAAACAGTCTGTAGCTCAAACAGCACAGAAAAAAACAAGGTCATGGGTTTAATTCCTAAGAAAAGCAAGAACTTATGTACCTTGATTGCAGTGTCATCCAGTGTTTGCCAAATGCACAAATGTAAATGAATTTACACAATGCGCAAGCCTTTGCAGCTTTATTAAGATGCTTTTAGAAACATTTCAGTATTTAAAACGGTCCCTGATTCCTCTGTTAGCTGCAATTTTTAAAACTGAGCAGTGCCGTTGCACAGGAAGAAAAACTAAGATCAGCTATTGCAGCACCAAGTGGATCTCCGCAATATCTGGTGATCAATATTGAGCAGTCTGTTCTTGGCAGGCCAGCAAGCGTCACAAGGCTCTTCATCTCTCTCATGCCCTGCTGACAGCATCTTGTGGCATCCTTACACTTCCAGCAGCGGGGCCAGTGCGCAATAAAAGTACGGTGCTCTGCGCCTCATAAGCATCCATCACAATAAATAAAAGACTGATCCAGTGAGTGTGGTTAATGCAAGAGGAAGGAAGAAAAACAAAACAAAAAAATGGATACTACAGCAGCAAAATAACAGGTCAATGCTGATTGACCCCAACCTTACACAGTGATGTCAAATCTATTATATGGCTGTTAAAAGGGCAGTGACCACCAATCAGAAGCCGTCATAATTATGCTGCTTATAAAACTGCACTAAACGTACTAGCTGAAATAAGGGTGGACACACTGCTTAATTGAAAAAATTGAAAAAACTGGGTAATTCAGTAGCCACGGGGCTTGTTTATGTGCAAAGTGATTTGGGTGCATTTGCATGCAAGGTGTGTTCTTATGGAAGTGGATTTTGTTAAACGCAAGCATAAGGGAAAGCCTGCGAGAAAAATACAAATATGCAATTTTTAATGCTTGAAAGGCTATAAAATGGGATGCAACTTGAGGATATATTCTGTACCAAACCAAAAAAAAAAACTGAAATCATCAATGCATGAAAACGCGCAAACTGGACTTGTCCTCCGCTACTTTCTGATCTACATTTGTTCCCTCTAAAAGACAGCTGCAACCTCTGGGTCACAAGCTGTCCCCTCATGTTACCATCTCTCCTGGCTTCAAGAGACAACTGCCTGTGTTCAGCTGCGTGCAGAGTCACCTTCTAGACACAAAAAGATGCAGGATGAAAAGCCATTACACTCTGCAGCTGGAATAAATGAGAAATCATGCCAATTGAGAATAAAGATAGTTGTACATGCATGAGGGAAATAAAATGTGAAGAGAGACTCAAATATTAGGTGCATTTGGCAGAGACTGCTATCAGTTTGCAAATGCAGTTTTTTTTTCTTCAAGAGGAGGTGGCTTGAGACCTTCAGTCACTTTTATCACTTCCTCCTTTCCCACAGTAATTTCCTTCCCTTCTAGTTAGTGGACATGTCAATATGTATTACTACTTAGAAGTACATGACAGCTTTATCTGCCTCACTTAGCAAGGACCTTCCACACTCTGACTCTGAATGAAAAAAAACGAGAGGGGGATAAACCAAATACCAGAGACAAAGCCAACAAGAAACACGTTACCTTGGTTGAGCTTAGCTATCAGGGAAACTTCTAAGACTTGTGTTGTGATTTCACTGGAATGGAAAGTGTTCGGACGAGAAATAGAGGGCGGACTGAGAGGAACAGCCTCCATGCCAGACACTACCACCCTATGTAGTTTACGTCGTATGCTGCTAGAGAGGAGGGTAAAAGTTTATATAAAAAAGGTCTGCATGGATAGGATTCCGAATGACCCTAAGACATCTAATACAGCCACTGTTTTAAGCAAACTTGAAGAGGTATCAATTACCAATTTCTATACCACTACGTCCATCTGAGATTTTGAAGGGGGCTCAAGATGAAACCTCCATGCAGCATTCATGGGATGAAAATGCATGCTTGTATTTCAAATGTTTGGTTCAACAACTACAACTGATAATAATAAACTCTTGAAAAGGGACATTTTTTTTTTTTTTTCCATTTTCTCATGCAAGTGTGAAAATGAATCTCAGGCTGGAGGACTCTAAATCACCCCTCATTTTATCACACTCTACTGACGGTTCAAAGAGCCCCCGGTTTCTAAGACGCCACTTCCGTATTGTCGAAAATGAAAGCCCATTCCATCTGGAGAAGATCATTCAGATTTGATGACAATACAGATAACAACGACCGTCACATTCGAGTTCAACCTGTAATTAGCAGAACCCACGCAAGGATCTGTGTGTGCTTCGGCTGAATCATCACCGTCTGATAACCTCAAAAGCTCAGGATGTAATTCTACCACATCTGACATGCTGTAGAAGTGCGGTCGCCATAGGCGAAGAAAATAACCGCGCCGCTCGATATGAACTACGCAGTGGGGTGCAGCGATATGATTTGAGCCTCCTTTTGGGCCTTCGTTCTCTTTTGGTTTTCTATTGTCTCACAAGTCAGTGTGGTTTGTGGATTGAAGAGAAAGGATGGTGACACGAGAGAATAGAACTAGTAACGAGTGATGGACAGGCGGCATCCTGCTTCAGTGCACTTTGATGCAGAAAGCTCTTTCAGAAATTGACAGTCTGGATAGAAAACTAGTCCTTGAGTGGGAACAGGTCACGGATTCTCTTTTTGCACTCGAATGAATGAACTGACTCAGGGGAGCTTGACTTCATAAGTGTAATTCAGGTTCCTCGGAGGCATGCAAATGCGCAATATTAAAGGGAGAAATCCAATGAGATTTCAGAATATTAGCACATATAATCGTATAAATTTTTTCAGCCACATTTAAAATTCTGCCCCTGTAAATCAAATTAAGAGATACGCTTAGAGAAAACCCATCTAGCTGCACAGATTCTAAAAAACTTGCAAATATGGAAGAGATTTTTCGTTTTGACCCATCTAAAGACAATGACTGATCTGATTTGTTCTGGGTGGTAAGGCACCACATCTGAAAGGCTTTTTACTGCAAGCAATTGCTTGCATCTCCTCGGTACTTGAGAGCGATGGACTTGGTGCACACAGAAAAGGACAAACCCCTCCCATCGCAACATTCAGAAGTCCAGTTCAAAATCAATAGCCGTTTGAACTGACAATTGTGACAGTACAAAAGAGCTTCAACTTGCTGTTCTGACAGAAGGAAGTAAAAGAGGAGAGAGAGTCTACCTTTGTGTGCCACTCCTCCCACCTACATACAGGGTCAGACGAGTGAAATTAAACCGCTACTGAGGAGTAAAGCGGAGTTGCTTGTAGTTACAAGAGGCTGATGTTATGGCATAAAACTCCCAGCGAGCTCTCAACCCTAGGCTTGTAACGGTATAAGATTTTCACGGTATGATAATCGTCTCAGAAAATATCACGGTTTCACAGTATACGGTATTAAACGATCATCATTATTATTATAATCATCAGCTACAATGACCCTTAAATGAATAAAAGGAGATATGGTTTTTGGTTGAACATGGTTTATTGTAACAAACTTTTTTCTACCAAAAAAAAAAAAAAAACATGGAAGGATACAAAAACGTTTGGGGAGAAAAAATAAAAAAAGCTTTGCATCTCCCATTTCTCCGCTGTATGGGAGGAGTCTAAGAAGTCAAGCGCAAAGACGTTGCATATACTGCAGTGTGAGTGAGATCTGGTTTCATTTTTTTTTTTCAAAACCGGTAATAACAAATGTGCAAGATATGATAATCGTACATGTCAATATCACGATAAACCACCACACCAGTAATACCGTTACAACCCTACCCAATCCAAAGGGCGGGATTCATTTGAAGGTGAAGTGCAATTTTATTTCTGTGTTAAATCACTTCTATGCCAATTCAGAATGCATTTGGTGGGATGTTCAGGTAAGTTTTTTCCTGAAAAGTCAACTTCTGTCTCAATGCAAAATACAGGATTGTTCGGTGACGTATTTGGAATCCTGTTCAAAGAAAAAAAAAGTACTATATTCTATTACATTCCACCTGAGGCATAAAAAAGGCAGACTTTAAATGCATAGTTTATGCAAATTTAAAAAGTCTGTCATTAATTATTCATCCCTCATGTAGCCCTTTAAGGATACAAAATTTAAATAAACGTTATGTTTCTTTTAAAATTGTATTGTAACAGAAGTAGGAACAGATCTTCTTCTACACAGTGGAGTACATCTGAATAAAATTGATAGTAGTTGACTGTAGTTGATTGGATGGATGCAGATTTCAATATGAGCTTGCAGATGAATGGGTTTAAGTGACCGAAGTAGTAATTTCACCGGAAGATCTGTTCTGTTCAAGTTATGATGTCATAATTAGGGCCGGGCTTCGATTAAAAAAATTAATCTAATTAATTAAAGACTTTGTAATTAAATAATTGAAATGAATCGAATTTTAATCGCATAGAAATATTTGACCTGAAAACAGAGAGTGTGTGAACTGGCTGAAATGCGCGTGTCTCAGGGTGAATGCGTGAGACTTGAGAGCCCTGCTTCAGTTGGTGCACCAGTATAGTCGGTCCGCCGAAACTCATCCAGTGAGAAACGTTCCGCGGTGCAAAAATACGTTTTTGTGTAATTAATTCATCTAAATTAACGCGTTAACGTCCCGGCCCAAGTAATAATATATAATGATTATTTTAAAAAAAAACTATTTCCAGAAAGACAATATGCATTTAGAAAATAGGGTGAATTTTCCTTTTATATGCTAGCTTTACTCTAAGCAAACCCTTTTGTTCCAGCTCTTTCCGACAAGACAAATTATTATTATTTATGCTTATTTATTAGCCATTTGTGCAAAGGCCACCAAGGTTTCATTGCAATTTAACAAGCTTTACCCACTCAAACACACAAGAACTCAGGTTGAGTTCATCTTTAATAAGACAGTGAAGAAGAAAACAATCAGCCAGTCACCTTCCTCTGCCTCTTCCTCTCTTGATGATTTGGTATTGAGATAAATAGCTTACCCTAGGGTGCAACACCTGATTGCAGCATCCAGCGCTGTCATTCTGTACGCTCACAATCACAATGAAGGGAACAACTCATTATCTCACCTGCACTGATAAATCTAATTGGTTATCTAATGCTGCAAAAGTGTGCCGAACAACATTTCATGCTAATCAAATCAAAGGTCATCAGAAAAAACCATGCGCATCTATGCTGCAAGACTTAAGACTAATGCTAGAATAAATCACACAATCAAAGGCTATTTTTTAAATATTAATAAAAGGACGTCAAGCCTTTATTTTGATGCATTCACTGCGGTCTCTTCTTGCAGCTCTTTAGAGTTTACAGGTCCTTCTGTTTATTCCATGTTGCATGCTGACACATCACACCATTAATCTCCAACTATTGATCCTACATAGAGGAGGAACGCTGGGGTCCAATTAGTATCGGTTGATTGTGCTTTTGCATATTCCTCATGATGGCAACCTTTTCAAACTACCTTAATGAATAGAGGGGAGAGTTTGTTTTAAAGGGTGGTTGTCGATGAAAAAGTGACTCTTGCCATATTGATGGCTAGACCCTTTCGGTATAAAGCCAAACACCTTAAAAACCAAGACGTCTCCAACGCAAATAAAATGTACACATAAAACTTGACCTCATGTGTCAGAGAAATATAATCCCCACAGGGACAATGTTAGCACCGCCCTAATCAGGAAACTTGCCATGACCTCAACAGGATCAGAGGTCGAGTGCATGTTCCACAGCCTTCAGTTGAGTCACGCTCCAGCAAATCACTGCTGAATGTCAAAGCTCGGTGGTTATGTTCTCAAGGGTACATGGTCTCTTGTGCTTCTGGACACAGCTAGACAGAGATAGTAGCTAAATGAACTGAGAATAATCAGGGCTTAATAAAAACAATTTGTTCTGCTGTCACAGTAGGGCCAGTAGTTCAGATTTTATTTGCCTTCCAATTTTAGCACTGATCTCACACGCTAACAAAACATGTATTTGAATGCAGCACTGATCCAGTGAAGCTATAGCACGCCCTTAAAGCTCTTACACTGGCTTGGGGCCATCCTTATTGTTGAGCCCTGAAAAATGTTCGCAATGGCCTCTGTGAGGGAAAAATCCACTTGACATTGTTTCTATACAATCTCAAAGTTTCTCAGAGTCTGCAGCAGTTTTTTCCAACAAAGCCTATACGAAACTCACACACCTTTTTCACTTAGAGCCATAGGGATTTTAGAACCCACACGCCATATTATCTAGGTGAATTGAGACATGTTTGTACTTGCTGCTACCACAAATGACACCCGAGTTGAACGGCAGTTCGAAAGAAAAAAAAAAATAAAAACAAAAAGCAATTTCATTTTATCTGAAAGCAATCATTCAAAAACTTGACTTGGCCATGTTATCTTTCCATCCTGACCTGAGAAGGCTATTACCCCATACTGCTGACACTGACAAACCTCTGGGAAACTTACAAAAAAATACAATAAGCACAAAAGAAATGGACTGCCTTAAGATGTTGTGTATCAGCTGTACTGTAGCACTGGCCAACCATGCCATTAGACTGGTCAAAATATTTTAAGGAACATAACACCACAGAGTTTACACTCAATTACCTACATTTTTTTTTACTTCCAGTTGTCTTTAGATATTAACATATGGCTATTTCAACTTCGAATCAAAACAAAGTCAAAAATCATCTTTAAAACACTTTACAACCTCAAAAAGAAATACTAAAGCTTGTGGCAAAGAATATAACACTAAAACGTCCATATGAAAGAGCATGTGGGTTGACCAGCATACATCTGATTGCAGCAAGATGGGGCCACTGAATCACCCCGTTTGAATTCCAATTCCACTCTCTCATTTTGCTTTCTCATTCTAGCCAGAGGAAAATCACAAGTATGGAATAATAGTGAGGCAGCAATAAGCACGTATGAATGCGCAAATGTGATGCCTCCACTCCTCCCCACACACTTCTATAAAAATCCACAATTACAGATTTCAAGAGGCAAATAGCATCATTCGGCTTCAGGTGTGGAACGGACATTAATCTGTTGTTCTAGCGGTTCAGCTGCTCCAAAACAAACCAGATAGCAAAACAAGTCTGTGCTTTTGCCTACAGGTCATTCCCCATTCATAACTAAGAGATACTGAGACGATGCAACACGTCACTAGTCTGTTTTTGCTTTGTGTTCGTGCGATCTTGATTACTGACTCATTTGTTTAAAGCGGCACATATGGACATTCAGCTCCAAGCACTGAAAGACAAGCAGAATTTTTTCATGGCATATTGCAAATAATGGCACTGAAGTCTTTCAACCGGTAGCAAAAATAAAAGAGCTGAAGCATTTTCCAAATAACAAAAACACAATAAAGCTGAATAAATGAATAAATAAATCAGGTGCAAGAGACATATCAAATGATCTAATTATGAAACCAACCTTCAGAGTGAATGTCTTGGAGTGAAAACTGATGAAGACATAGTGCTAACGTTTAATTCAAATGTGTAACAAAATGGTTACATAAAATGTATATGACAGACAAAGTCTTCCTGTGAATCACTAAAGTAGACACTTTAGTAAAATCTTGATAACAGCACAAAATGCTTGAAAAATATCCTCTATGTAAACTACAGTATCTCTGTAAAATGATAAGCATATAATCAATATGTTGAGGCAGACATTGCGAGAAGATCTGACTCGTGTCGCATCATTCAAACCGGCTCATACATCATATTCTAGGTACTTCTGACTGCTATTATTAATTGAATACTCTCATTCGATCCATCACCAAGTCGTAAAATCTGATTACATGATCTTATTAGTTCAGATGATGAATTGCATCTTTGCCTAATGTTCGGATGGATGCATTGCCTAGGTGCACGGACAAGCGCACCTGTACGCTCAAGAATAAAATCCAACCAGATATCCTTAAATTCAATTACGAAAAGAATGATAAAAACGGAAACCTATTTGTTCCAACAACTGCAGTCCTGCAGCACACAAGAGAAGCCGCATCTAAGAGACATACAAAGCTTTACCCTCCATGCCCTAGATCTCTCTACCCGTTCAATACAAAGACACAGAGGAGGTGGTGGAGGAGGCTTGCAAGCCATAGAAATCCTGCACTGATCCAAGGACACAGCATCATACACAGCTTCCTGCAATATCCCTGTTTTGTATGAGGGGGCTCATTCGGCCCCCGCTGGTTCCCCTCAAACCCAATTACATGCCACATTGCCAGGCAGCAGGGCACCAGATCACAAGCGCCAGCGTGCTGAAGATGGTACTAATGCCATGCAAAGTTTCCTTTTGCATGAGGACCCACAGCATTCCAATAAAGTTTACATACTTGGCATTAAAAGTGAATCTTCCCCATGTACTGACTCACACTGTGGCAGCTATATGTATGTCTCATTGTTTGACCACGAACGGCTTAAAATAACCTTGTCTAATCAAATAAGCCTTTATGTTTGCATTCTAAAAAGGATGTAAACGCTTTTACAGAGTCTCAAGGAAGCATGGCTCATGCACAAGCAACTGAGGTGAAGTCATCCAAGACACAATGGTGAAATGAAATCACTCCTGAGTCATGATGACAACGGCCAAACACCCACTTTCAACACCTGAGAGAGATGTTTAAGCCGTCTAAGCAATGCAGATGTGATATTAACCACTTTTCCACACACAAGGTTTATTTATAGGCCTCTCAGAACCATATGTGTGTATTATGTCAGTGCAAGAATATGGAAAAGAAATATCAGATAATCAGCCCATTCATAACCACAAAAAAGACATTCAGAACCCATGCATTTTCTGGTTAAGCCTGTGATTTGGGCTTCCATGGCTTGCCGTTTCCATTTATACATTCATTTTTCCATGTTCATTTATTTAACCCATTACTGTTGCAACGAGCTGCAATTTCTTTTCATGTCTAGAGGAAATTCTCCTTGTTCCAAAAGGTTTCTTAGACTATCTTTGAATTTCAACAACCGCCTGTATCCCAAACTGCAGAATCACATTCGTATGGATATAAATAATAATTGCAAATACGGCATTTACGTGACTCAGAATTGTGAATAATACAAGAATATACCAGCAATCCAATTCAGATTTCTTGTAATCAAATTAACACCGGTGCATGCATATTTAAAATACAATCATATTCCACGCTTGATCAGAATATTCTTGTGCAACATCAACTGATATTGAAAACTGAGCGGATTAAGAGAACTCAAGCCTTTCCAAATAAAACCATGATCTAAAAACACACAACACTGGATCAATACTCGTCATAACTGCCACTCCATCCATACAGAGAATGACAAACATAATCTTTACACCGACAAACCACGTGTGCAAACATATTTCAGTCTTCTGAAACATGATCACTCCAAGCTGCTTTGATTTAAATCATTATAAGCTCATACTCCGTGCACTCTGCGTGTTTGCTGTGGGCAAGTGCATCTGACTTCTTCCCCTGACCATTCAGACCCGTTTCACTCGACATGCATGGCTGTGATGGATAAGATTTCATTAGGTGCTGAATAGTGAAATCCTGTCAACGAATTCTAAAGCAAAATCACCTGGGCGTGAGGAAACGTATAGAGAACGGTACTATTTACACACCTTGAACGTTAAATAACAACTACAGCCAGCAACGAGCTGCAATTCATGTCCTACGGCTACGAAGACTTTTAAAGCGAAAGGATAAGCCCACATGACAGACATACAATTACAGCACTAGTACGATCACACGATTGCATTGGTGTGTATTACACATTCGGTTCACGAATAGGAAATGAACTGTCACATACTGCATACACATGGTTATCAGCCAAGCCAAGTGGAAGCGACAGCAATGTCATGACTGTAGGCAACATTTATAACACTCCGTACTATGAACAACAAATGCACTATCTCTACTATCAATATGGGCGGTGCGCTGGCAACAACAGAGGTCCAAATCCATTATACTAAAATTAAGGAAGCAATAAAAGAGTAAAGTAAACGTAAACACCCTTTCAAATGTCGATTTACGCAAAGCAACCGTCCGAACAAGTGCATTACTACGGAATTCCTCGCGGCGGGCGCGGTATTATCTCACAATTCAATGATCACCGGGAAAAAGTTGATCCAACGTAGCGCCGAACGTTCCAAACATTTCGCGCCAAACATCAACAGTTATAGTGTAACAAACAAACCGCGAGACCATAACAATAAATAGAACGCGCCCCTGAAAAAGCGCTCGTGCAACAGCAAAACTATTAAAGCGCTGCTTCTCATACCTCCTTCTTGGTCGGCTTGCAAGCAAGCGGGGATGTTTTTCTTCCAGCCCGGCATTTCGGTGGCGTCGTGTGCATTCAGGGGCTAAATCTCAGGCGCATTTCACTGACGGCACAGGCGTGCATTTCCCCGCGCCTCGTTCCTTCTATTCAGTGGCAGCCGGTGTAATTGAACGCCGTGTCTCCCTCAGCCTCGTTGTGGAGCTGAGCTGGGGGTGTGAGCAAACACACGAACGTGAAGGTACCCACTACAACCCACTACAATAAAGTCTTTCCCTTCCTTACCTTCCACAAGAATAAAATTAGCTTATTATTTTGTCACGTTAAAGCTTCGCAAATGTAAACGTCACCGCACAACACGTTTCTGTTAGTCTGTATACTATGAAGTGTTTTTATGTACACTGGGACTAATGGTCTATTCCAGTCTTTTGAAAGTGTGTGTGTGTGTGTGGTCGCATTCATTCACATCTTAATGGGGTGGGTCGCTGGTGTACGTGAGGCAAAAATCTACTTTTTATATTTAGAGGCAATATTTGCTCCCTGGAATCAATTTTCTTTGCCTTCTTTAAGGTTTATTACTTTTCTAAGCACGTAATACATAGAGTGCTGTTCATTTAGGTCAAATACTTCAACATAATCAATTTTATGCAGGACCATAATGGCTGTTAATTATAATATCAAATCAACAAGAAATGGGTCAGTAACATTAAATTCACTTTTTGTCTGGATGTATAAGGCAATGTAATAAAAAATGCATAAAAATGCAATAAAAGGACTTGATATACTGTGAGTAGGCTAATGTAACTTTAAAAAGGTTTCTGAACGTTGGTTTGGTAAAAGCAATAATTTCTTATTACAAAAAACATACATTTTGTTTAAAAATATTGTTAATATTTGAAAAACATCTGTCTGCCATTTCAGTGTAAATACCACTTTTTGACACGTACAAGTATTCAGGGTCCAAAGAAAGGTATAGTACCTCTTCAGTTGATGGTTACATCACTTGATAGGCTATTTAAATCAAAAGTATTTGTAGAAAATGACACAAAAGTTATTTAAATCTGCTTTCTTATATTCCTCTTTAACTAAATGGGTTATGAATGTTTTATTACCAAGCATTATGTGCTCTTGCAGAATTGTATGGAGTACATGCTTTTCAATGCATGTTTAGTTGAACATTACTTGTGTGTGTTTCAGTCTAGAGTGCATATTCATAAATTAGTGGCCTTTTCACACATTTTTCTCCACCACTCTTTTTTTCCACCTGTGTAAATGAAATCAATAGAAACATGATCCATATCCGCATTAGTGTTTCCAGCAACAGTTTTTAATTCATGAAAGCTGCATTAATCTTTCTACCTAACTGTTGTGCATTGCATGCGGTAAGCATCAGCCCACCTACAGTAATTGTGCAGCAGTTTACCATTTCAACCTTTAACTATCTCCTGGTGAGTGGGTTTCCAGAGCCTAATGTGCTGAACTCAAACTTTAATTAACCGTTTATTTCAGCGAGCTGGTAATTTAATTATATGTACTTATGTAACATTTTCAGCCTCAAAGAATTTTTTCCATAGACTAGATTAGGAGCCAAATATGTGCACAGTAAAAGGAAAAATAAATACTTCAGCTAATGTAATCAGATAAATGTTTAGTATTATACAAGTAAATATTCACATCTGCTGTTATTTTCAGTTACGTTCAACAGCACTAGAGGAGCAAATACTGGAAAAAAAATTAGAAATATTATCATATATTTTATTATAATTTATAATAGTGCCTTTTTAATTCTCTTTAGGGAACACTCCTTGTACTTAACCCTACTGCCCTAAACAGCTGGTTGTCTATTGATGGTGGTCTCCATTACCGCTGGCATAAAACAACACATCCATGCTTCTTCCAGCATGCACACAGCCACTAAGAAAAAAGCATCCAGATAAATGTAGGTTAGGTGACGCTGCTTCTAAGTGGGCATTGTGACACATCATCATCGGCCTACTTTTTCTCAGCCCCTGCTGTTTTTTTATTCCTTATGTGTTCCCTCCCCCTTCTCATTCCCTGTCCATCCATCCACCGAGTGCCCTGGTGCGTAGACTACGGGGCAAGGCCAGTCTGTAATGAGTCGGGTCGGGCAGAGCTCATCCTCATTCTGAGGCCTTTCTTCCATCCTTTCATTTTACCATCCATCCATCCATTCGTCCCTCGGGCTGCATACCGAGTAGCACATCATCCTCTGAGATGATACAGCAGACAGGAAGTGTAAAGAGGAAGAGGGGTTAGCATGCCCTTACTTAGTGTCTCCCAAGCCTTAATGGTTTTCACTGGTCGGTGTAGAGGTGAAAATGTTGAGGGGCAGAAGTATGGATGGGATTATATTACACTTAGGAGAGATTCGGGTGCAGACCAAGCTTCCTTATAGCTCCTATTAATATGTATAGCTTTCTACAGTTGTTAAGTATTTTGCACCAGAGAATGACGACTTTAGGGATGTGTGCAAAATGTTTTGTGACCTCAGTTTTTAAAAGGGATAGTTCACCCAAATATGAAAATTTGATGTTTATCTGCTTACCCCCAACTAAAACAAAATTTAGAGGTCCCTCAAAGTCATTCTTGCACTTGTACAAAACTGTAAGATTTTTTACTATGCCTATAAGTTGCTGTTTGAAAAAAAAAACAGCCTGGATAAAGTGGATGGTTTCCAAGTGCATTCGATGTTTAGATTGGCTCCTAATCTGTTCTGTTGAAGCTTGACACTAAACTGGCTATATAAAATTGCTGATGTCTAGTACAGTAAATGTCCCGTCCTATCTCTCATTACAAACCAGTTTTCATTATTGCATTTAGGACAAAACCCCAAAATTATTATCAAGGAATAGCTGTTCGACAACATGGCAGTTCATAACAAGATACAGTTTTATGCATCAAATCTTAAAGGTCTTTCAATTGCCATTTTATATTAGAAAAGTAATATTGAGAAAGCCATGACTGCAAAGGGAATAACTGTTCTAGTTAGAAATAGCTTCATAATTGAACACCGTTTCACAGTGCTGGTGACACGTTCTGAATAACGATTGCCAAAAAGTTGCAAACATTTCCGTTTTTCCAAACATTCCAGCTTTTACCTTCCAGGCAATTGAACTTGTCGTCTACCTTGTCCATAATACGCTTTCATTTAACTGCAAAGGAAGACAGCAACACAATTATTGTCACGATTTGATGGATATTAATGCGAGCATGTTTCTGAAAGACTTTGATGTGATAAATCACAGAGCGATGTTTCAGAGCTGCTATTTCAGCTGTGACAAAGGACGCTTGATGCTTCTCCAAGTGTGTATTTTAAATAAACTTTCTCTATTCAACCTGTCCACTGCGGTTGTACATAATTGACCATAATTGAACACTCTGTAATTACCATGCAGTTGTTATGAAATAACAATCAGCAGGCATTGATCTTGATGTCTCGTCTAAGTATTGGCATGCTTGCATCCCGAATGATGGACTGCCTCATTTGAAGGTGTAATCAAAAGATAAGCAAGCCGCCACCACTGCTCTCAACTGTCAATGCTAATAACAGTCATTCACCCAACTGTGATTCATGAGATGACCTTTCAGGCAGGACACACGGTTATACCCAACTCTAAATACACACCCAGCATGCCTTGAGCTGAATTCCCATTCACTCTCAGCAGTGCTGGAGATAGCAGTTGGCACCACCTGGGTGCAAGGCCAGTGAAGCTCTCTGTATAGAGTTGAGCAGATGGAGTCTATAGAGAGGGAGCATAAATAAAGAATACAGGAGAGATGGTGAATGTACAGTTGGAAAAAAAGTGAAATTTCTGAGGAGATACCCAAGGGTCTGTCGAGGGAGCTAAAATCGCAATTTGGCATGCAGGTCTTGCAGTAGAGACCGGCTCCCAGTGTTGCTGAGAAAGGCCAGGCTTCACAGCACGTCTGTCTGAGTACAATGTAATTCACGGCCCTGTGGCAGCGCTTCAAGTCTCACGGGGCAATCAAAGGCAATATGATTTCTGCTTCAATCAGAGCGCTTTAGTGCCCATTACACTTCTTGTATGCGTGGCCAAATAAAAATCCAGTGGCGGTTTACTTCCTCTTAGCAGCCAATAAGATGTTGAGGGACAGATACAGAAAAGCCAAGATGAAGCCAAGGAGGAAACCAAGAGAAAAACAACAAAAGGGATGTGTGCGCAACTACTCAGGGAGTGCAAAATATATTCTAGAGAAATTCTGGATCACCATGACTAGACAAGGCTGTTGACTTTGCGTAACAGTCCTTGGAGTTTTTTATGAACAATATTGCAGCTCCATATACTGTACGCCATTTCTGCCTTAGTAGAAACAAAAACAAAGACGCTCGAGGACATCCTTCGTCCAACAAACAGATACGTTCTTGTGGTTTCTGAAGCACTTTCCAACAAGGTGAAGGTTTATTTACTAGAAGCTGGGTTTTATATCACGGACCCTTTCTAGTAGGCAAGCAATAGTAAATTATGGCATGATATTAGAAAGGCATTCGAATACTGTCAGATTTTGTAATAAGAGCAGTTCTTTCAACAGCGACATGTTCACAAAATATATATAAAATAGTCAGTAGTATTTTCACTCTTGTTTGGCACTGCTGGAGTGGAGAGAACAGTCCCTATGAGACCCACAGCTCCAGACAGTGTAGTCACGCATCCTCTGCTGTGTCAGAAATGGCGGCAATAATTTTGTCTTTATTTGGCATCCCCGAATAAGGCTTGTCAAGTACCCTGATGTTCAATGAATCAAAATGACAACTAGCGGCAACTGTGAAACTCGAAGGCACAGCAGGGTTTTGTGCTGTGTTCTGCTGTTAGGCCTAGAAACATCCACTGCAGAGTCAGCCACTAACCCAAACGCATCATGACAACTCATGACATCATTGTGCGCCTCTGTACCTTTTACCAACGAAAGTTTTAAATGCACTGTCAGTGATGACTCAAAGTAATCTCCCCAAGGCCTTAAATCCATTAATGAAAGCTCCATTATGAATCATGTTTGGTAGGATGAAATCACCTGAAAAAGAAATTCTGTCATCATTCACTCACCCTTTTTTCGTTTCAAACTTTTGCTTTTGTCTTTTTCATGCAATTATTATGAAAGGGGACTAAAGCTTTAAAACCTTAAAATAGTAAAAAAGTATTTGAAAATTCATATGACTCATCAGTCTTTAATCTTTGTGTGAAGGACTGAGTTGAGAATAAAAACTGGATCGGTTCAATAAACAAATCATTCTGACGGGTCTTTCCGAAATAATCTAATTTAAAAGAATGATTTATAGATTATCCTCATGAATTTGGGAATGGAATGCTGTTGTCAGATTATTAGTTATTGGATGAAATTTTCAGTCAAAACCTACTGCATGCGCTCAAGTCATAAGGACACTTTGATAACACTGATGTGGCAGTGATGTTTTGAGCTTGCCCACATATGTTTGTATTATTATAATTTTTTTAAAGAGTGAGTAAGATGTTTAATAACTCATCTCAAGTTATGATTAGAATCATAAGTTCAGATACAGTGTTTGCTTCTGTGCTGAAACGGACAATGAAGTAAAGAACACAAAGGCCCCAAGCATCTCTGGGAGATCAATATATGTACCAGTACAACCTCTGAAAGAGACAAGACAAAGGCCTCATGTTACGCAAGAACAGTGCAGCATTGCGTTAACTGAATAAGCTATTGTTGAGAAAAACATAATTTAGAAAGTTAACAAAAAAAGCATACACTAAACATTTAGTGCATTTAGCATACCTCTCTCATATAAGCTAAAATGCTACTTTATATTAATTAACCCAATGCCTTTTGAAAAATAAAACGTTCAAATAAACTCATTATTGCAGAGAATTCAATAGCCTCCCATAGATCTTTTTGATATTCTTTACAGATGAATCCTTTGTGGATCTGTTACATGCTCTGTGTGACTTTGTCTGGGTATGTGATTGTTTTAGCAAACAAGTGATGCAGAGAGAGCACTTTTTAATAAGACACAGTTGTTATGCAAGCACTACAAACATCAATTCTCAGAAGACCACCTGAATACAAAATGGTTGTTTGTGCCACTGTGACAAACAGAGAACAGTTCTTGAAAATAAGGAAAGCGTTAAAGAGTAAGTCTCATATTGGTTCGACTTTTTTCGATTTTTTGGTTCGATTTTTATTGAGAATATGTCTGCATTTTCACGTACAGTCCTTCTGCCTCACATACAGAATGAATATCCACTTCAACATATATTTCCAACTCAAAAGGCTAACAGAGGCATTGCTTTCGTTTTTTTTTCGGAGACATTAAAGGCCAAATTATGAAATAAAATATGATCACACATGGCCTGTGGTCCTTAAATTTCAAACCCAATTAAATCACCAGCTTTGGAAAACAGCTTTCTTCGAGGTCTTGCTGTCAACATTAAGGCTTCATTGGGTGCTTGGTTAATCAAATGTGAATTAAATTAAGCTCTTTAATTAGCTAAATGTGTTGAGAATAAGAGTGGGCTGGCCAGGAATGGTTCTAATTAGGCAAGGCCAAAATCTACTGGAAAGGACATGACAATGTCAAGTGATGAATTACAGAGAACCTGATTTTCTACCACCTCTGTTTACTGCATGCCACTAAATTTGTATTTTAAATCTGGAAACATAAATTATTAAACAAGGTGCTTTGTTCCCTTCTTAATTACGATTCAATTATTGTAAACTAATGTATTACTTCCTGCGTTACGGTTTCAATTGCTGTCTAGGGGAGACCGCAACAGAAATATATGGTTGGTGGTGAGACGATGTGCAACGGCAAAGAAAAAGACAAATCCAGACCCAGAAAAGGCTACAACAACCACAAAAAGCAAGCGTAGCAAAAAAAGTTTTTATTTCCATAATCTTGAACAAATAACAAAAGGGTATTGACTTCAAGACGGGGCAAGGCCAAAATAACAAACATTAAAAGAAACGTTTTTTATAAGCCAGCTGACTAAACTCCAAAGAAAAGAAAAGAAAATACAGATTGAACTCCCCAAACTAACACAGCCAGGAGAAAAAAAAAATTACACCCACCTCCCAACAGCAAGAGGTCATAAATTAATATGTAAATTAATACCTCAATATTTAGAATGAAAAATGGAAGTTACTTTTCGTCAAATAAAATTTCAGTTCTAGATGTAATCAATAAAACAAAGGGCAGAAACACTTGAACAGTCTCAACACAATTGAGAGGAAGACATCAAATCACATCAAAAAAACTGTGGTTCTAAGAACAAGTCCTCAGTCGCCACACACCATCTCGCATAGCCAGACCTTCAGACTGACAGCTGAAGGTTTGGAATACATAGTAGCGTTCATTGGCCAAGGCCCGCCCAAGAGACCATATGATTAATATATCAAAGAACCAATCACAGCTTGTTTTACGATCCATGTCACGTTTCAGGGAGGAGAAATGTTTGTGGAATACAATCATGAAACTGCTTTTATTCTACAGTTCAACAGATTAGGAACTCTTTTCTTACGCCACAAGTTTAGGATTGATTATGAATAGTTCAAAACGTGTCTGAGCCTTCGCTATATGTTAAAACAGTGATGTTGGTCTATCAACAACAGCAGCTTGCAATGCACTGTTTCAGAAGTTACTGGAGTAAATGAGGCAGCAAGATTATGTGATAATTTTTTCAGCAGTTGAATAATACTTAGGAGCTAAATGTTTTAATACAGTATTCCTTGTGCTGCAATTTTGATGCTATTTTGTGCTGCCAAGTAAAATATTTCCAAACAATGCCACAGAGAACAAACTGGTTGAGTGAATGATAAAATGACTGCCTCATAAGGACAAACACTTGTCTTGTTCCTAAATGAATCAATGTTTTTGAATAAATCGTTTTTTATGTAAGATTCAGTGTCTCACAAAAACAGTGACTTGATGTCACCTGCCAGGTTTTAACCCTTTTGCGTGTAGGCTTGGCTGGTCCCTGGAGTATACTCCGGTTTAGAATGTTCAGTGAATCACATTTACATTTAAAACACATAAGTATTAGCAAACCATATTTATAGTTTTCAAATGATGAACTGCATTAATGATCTATATGGATAAAATCAAACTATTTTTGAACACTAAATTTGTACTTAGTACACTAAAAAGTATTCTTTAGTACATGTTAGTACATCCCTGTCTTGAAAGTGTTCATTACTTAGCAGTCATTAGGATCCAAGATATCTTAAATTGTGTTCTGAAGATGAAAAAAGCTTTTATGTTGGTTTGGAACGACATAAGGGTTAATAATTTATGACTAAATTTTCATTTTGGGGTGGAGTAACTCTTTAAGATCAATTAAATGTACTAAACTCTGGGACACCATGAATATGAATATAAAATATTTCTGTATATTTAAAAAATGTATTTAGTCACCACTTCACTACCACTTCCAGATGTATTATAAGTGTGTTTTAGTACATATTCAAGGTGTTCCAAGATAGCACAGTTGAGTACACTCAACTGAAATAACTGTTGCATGATTTTATGTCTAGATAATATGTTAATTAGGGAATATGACTTGTTTTTTCAACACAAGCACCAAAGCTGGGCTTTTTGAATTTTGTTAACCAGATGCAATTATGAAACATATTTCTCTCAGCACTGACCACTAAGCCACTGCACAAAGGTTTAACTAAAAGTCATGCAACCGATATATCATATGTTAAATCCTTTCAGAATAAGTGTATATTTTGGTGTATTACCGCTGTTCAGGGCTCTGTTCTTGTTGAAGATTGTTAATTGGTGACATGTATATGTTCTCCATCAACTTGAGGTCTCGTAGCAGGTGGTGAGGTCAAAGAGGTTGTGTTGGAAGGTGCTTTATACCTTGCGTTACATCCCCTTTGGGAGCCTTTGGGCTATTCCGCTGTGCTTGGTGTTTACGGCATTGATTAATCAGAGAGCACGCCTGCAATGAGGCCACACACTCACACACCTATACACTTGCTCCTGCGGGCAACCTCCCTTGAGGGCTCTGAGCTATTTCTCACTGTGAATCAGGAGGCAGAGAGAGAAAGAGGCCCTAAAGAGAGCACCGGTGATGAAGCGCTAGATCAGACATTGTGATAGACAGACTCAAGGAGGATGATGGAGGAGTGAAGAGACACTGTCTAATTATACACAACCTTGTATAAATGCCCTTTGCATTTAATTTAACTGCTGTTGACCAATCTGAAACTGATGAGAACATACGCCACATGCAGTGTCAGTAAAGGCCTTGTAAATACATTTTAGGTCAGGGCCGTATATCAGTTTGACACATGCCGCTGTAACAATGGCTCTAATAACGGTATAATGAGTGGATCTAAAATACTTACTAACTAAGCAGCTGTTAATATGGTGTCCATATTAAAAAGCAGAGTTATATGCTGTGAGTATTTTGCTTGAAAATGTGGAGGAAACATGAATATCTGTCTGTCTTTCCTTCATAAAGTCAGCTGAGGTAAACATTTGATATAAATATGAAGTGTGCAGTAATGTGAATTTTACGCAATTCTCTTTAGTCCATCAAAAATGATGAAAATAACTTACATTTCAGTTTCTTTCTCAGTGTGAAATCACACACTTTAAATAAAACAGAATAAGGATGATGAAGTGAGCCATGTTGCTATCTCGCAGTCATCTGTGTGCTTGTGTGAGGATAAAGTAGACGATAATGTCTATGTATAGGAGTCTGTAGTAATGAAGTGCTCTCTTGAGACTTCGCCTTGAGGCTCTTTATATTGATTAAAGAACATCTTTGCTATTGCAATGCATTCACTGCTGACATCCAATGTGGCCTATGAATTTATTTGATTTTTTTCAGGTAATGCGTCTGTTACCTGACTAGCAATTTATGTTGAGTGTTGGGCCAGGAAACGTAATTTAATTTTAATGTTAAGTGCAAGGGGGTGGCCACTGCTTGAGTAGAACGCAATTACCTCAATTCAATAATTCATTAATGCTCCATAGATTGCAGCCCTTTCAAAACAAGAGGTCATTTGTAATTTCCAGATTGCATGTAGCAGAAAATTGGGGGAAAAGTTTAAGAAAGCAACTGAGAGCAGAAAAGAGGAGGGAGTTTATGCTGTAGGACAGAATGGTGGCTAACTTTTTAATACTGAAAATAAAAAGAAAGGACAATTACAATTTGATAATCGATTACGGCTCCCAGGGGTTCACTGTGAACAGAAGGTTCATCATTAAATTCTATTTATGCCTATTCAACCTTGTTGTCATTCAACTCCACAGAGCCATTGCTGCATGTGTAATTAAATCATTTTTAAGCCTCAAATTGCAATTAACCCAATTTTAGGCACATATTTGGATAGGTGAAAAATCAAAAATGGCCTATGGGATGACAAAAATTACATAGAAAAAAAAAAATGTATGTTTATTCTTAGAGTACTCACACCATGAAAGGTTTATACTTATGGTGTAACAGAAAGCTTAGGACACATTAAGTTTATCTAAATTCACATTAAATCATACTATATGTGTGACGAATGAGGACGGAGGCAGTGGAATCTAATTGCAGTATTTATTGCACAAGTGACTCTTTGACTGGCAGCTCCAGCTGGGCGTGACATAGTCCCCCCCTTAAGGAGAGGCTTCTATATGCTCCTGAGGTAGTAGCCGACGGGAACGGCCACCAGAGAGGAGCCGACGGCGATGACCTCCACCAGGGCGAAGTGGGCGGTGGTGCTCTGCCTAGTGCCCTCCTAGGCGGAGCAGGCAGCGGAGATTTCCACCTGAACGGAGCAGACGGAGAACCCGACCTCCACACCGGATCAGACGGCGGAGATCCCCACTTGGGCAGGCCAGACGGCGGAGAGATCTTCCAAGGCGGGGCCGATGGCGAGGATGTCCACCTGGGCTGAGCCGGAGGAGAAGACGCCCTCCATAGTGGTGCAGAAGACGGAGATGCCCTCCGAGGTGAACCAGACAGGGAAAGCGACATGGTCTGGACAGTCAATAAAACTGAGCTCCATGGCGG
The DNA here is from genome assembly GCA_034779775.1 of Enteromius afrohamiltoni. Classification (NCBI taxonomy): domain Eukaryota; kingdom Metazoa; phylum Chordata; class Actinopteri; order Cypriniformes; family Cyprinidae; genus Enteromius; species Enteromius afrohamiltoni. The sequence goes on from JAUYWG010000034.1 coordinate 7,052,707, forward strand.
AGCGGGCGGTAGTGAAACCCACCTGGGCTCACCAAACAAGAAAACATTCTCTGGTAATGCCCTCCAGGGCCGAACAGTCAATGGTAACGCCCTTCTGGGCCAAACAGTCTCTGGTAAAGCCCCCCGGGGCCGCGCAGGCTGTGGCTGCACGAATGGCATAACGGCCCTCCCAGACAGATCAGACAGCAACCTTGTACTCCTGAGCTGACTCAACAATAAAGCCACACTCCCAGACAAAGAGGATGATGGAGACACCCCTCTTGATTGGTCAGGACACTGAGCTGCAGAGAGGAGCACAAACAGATTATTAGCTGGACCGGCTCGATACGGATTCTGTGCAGCCATCAGTGGATCCTCTGGGAAATCCATGACGTTGGTCAACATTTGACGGATCCTCCGTTCTCGGGACCGAACCGACCATGCACAGAGGTAAGTAGACCTCTGAATCTGAGGACCGTACAGCCACCAGCGGGTCCTCTGAGGAAGCGACTGACTCCCCCTGAGTGTTTGCAACCACTGGCGGAACCTTAGTGGTAGAGACCGGCATGTGGGCCCGGTTCTCCAGGCTATGTATCCCCTTCTGAGAATTGAGCCTCTGTAAGGCTTTCAGACCGCCCCTCAGGCTGTGTAAGCGAAACCGACTGAACAACCCACTGCTCCTCATACCGTGGGACAGGTTTGGAACCCCTTACTTGTGGGTCTCAGCTTTTCAGGCAGCGAAACGGAAAATGACTGGACTAAATACGGCCCCTCGTACCGTGTGACAGGAAGTAGACCCGTTACCGAATAGTTGGAGATTGTGAGGGCTTTTGACAGCGCAACTGGTAGTGAAAACGGAACCAACAGGGACATACACGATTCTTCACGCTGCCTACCCGGTACCAACAGGCTTATATATGGCCCCTGTCATCGTGATACAGAACTGGAATCTGTGATTTGCGGTTCAGAGACTGCACAACGTTCAACAGCTCTCCTGGCTGCATAACCGGTGCCAACTGAACTGGCTTTCAGCAGCACGCCTGGCTGTGACACCTGACCAGGCTGGACATTAAATAGCTCTCCCGGCTGTGTATCAGGGACAGATTGGACACCACACCACCCCTCTCGCAGTCTTAAGGTGTTGGAAACCACTGCTAGCGGGTCAGTACTAGCTAAGGTGGAAGACGGCTACCCTAGCTGTGACGCCGGACACAATTGAACATGACGCCGTGGGATGGGACTGTAACCTGTTGCAGTTTGAGCTCTGCAAGGGAATTCACTGGGACTGACAACCCTAGTGATGGGCTGGAACCCGCAAAGGATTTCAGCGGTACTGACATTCCCAACGCCAAGTTGGTGTGCGCTGCTTCTGCCATCATTACAGGTTGAGAATCCACCGCCTCAGCCATTTCATGAGCGAGACTAAAAACAGAGCGCAATATCTCTATCTTGGGCTCTTTAAACTCAATCTCACCCACTGTCTGCGGGGATCCGAGGGTTTGCAACACCGCGTCAATCAGTTCACAAATATTCCAATCCAGGTTTTCAATCAGCTCATCGTCTACCGCATAGAGGACCTCTAAGTCAAGTCCCATAAGGAAGCAGTCTTTGAGCTCCTTTTGACTTGCGTGACTTGCGTGCGCTAGATGGCTGAGCACAACGAATTCCTCGTCATAATCCTCTATGTTTCGTCCACGCTGGAAAATCGAACTAAGACGCCACATTACATCTTTGCCGTGACTGGAGTCCTCGGGGAAATACCCGCTAGATTCGTGTGGGCTCATTCTGTGATGAATGAGGACGGAGGCAGTGGAATCTAATTGCAGGGTATTTATTGCACAAGTGCACAGGCAGTGTAAACAGGATATTGTCGAACACCAGCGAACAGTCATAATGGAGAAAACATAGACCAATCGGAAATACCAGGCAGGTGGTCGAGCGATGAGCATACAGAGTCCGAGGGAGAAGCCGAGAATCGAGAACCAGGAAACAGGCAAGGTCTGTAACGAGAAATCCGAAAACAAACAAACAAACAAACAAACAAACAAAGAGAAACTAGCCGCATACAATGATCAACGACTAGACAGACAAACAAACCAGTACTTATACATGATGATAATGATGATAATTGACTGATTGAATGATTAACCTAACAAGTAACACCTGAGAGAGAGAGGGGCATACTGGGAAATGGAGTCCAATAGAAACAGACATTAAATATATAGTGTTCATAGAAAGCTGGAGTGCCAACAGCAGTCTTTGACTGGCAGCTCCAGCTGGGCGTGACAATATGTTTTTTGTTTACATGTGTTAGCTTTAGCAAAAGCATCGCTGGTAAATAATTTTACAATGTTGCATTAATTTATAAAAAACACATTAAATTAAAAAAAGAATAATAATTTCAAGTAAAGTAATACAGTACAATAATTTTGTGTTGCTTTTTGCACTTGAGCTCGGCTTCTTTATTTGTTTTTTAAATTAGAAAAAGTCATATTTTTGGTAACTGTAAAGGCACTTTTACACGAAAATTTAAATTAATAAGATTAAGTGTCCCTGCACCTCACTCCAAATTTCTCTCAACACAGGGACAGGAGATATTCAGAAAATAAATGGAAAAAGTAACTATTTTAATAACTAAAATATTTTTAATATATTACTACTATATACTATATACTATATACATAGTCTTTAGCATGCATGAAAAAGTCACATTTCCATCAACCTAATTGCTTTATGCAATCCATTATATGTCACAATAAAAACTTTTTACCCACAGACTGGAAAATGAGGCCACAGCAGTCTTTTCTTTCCCTTGCCCCTATTTTGCTAGGAGCATCTGAGCGTTAATGCCTACAGAAGGAGGCACGCCATTATGGGAGAGCTATGGGCATGCTTTTCTGCTTCTATCACACATCAATGCCTCCACGAGGTAACGTAATTGGGACATCATTTCCTGAAAAAGCCTTGGATAATCTTAGGCAATAGCATCAAGATTTATTTCAGTGCAAGGAGACGTTTCTCTGCAATGACAGGAGGTCTCTCTCTATCATTTCAGTTCAATGTCTTTTCAAAACATGCACAAACACACATGCTCCCGCTCTCATGACACCTACTGGAGCCTCGTCCCACTGCAACAGAGATCAATCAGTTTGAACCCCGTGCATTCTCCCAAAAAATGTCTGACAATTCTTAAAGAAAACTAACTTTAAATATAACTTTTTAACATGGCAGGTTTCTCACAGAATTTAGTCTTCTGCATAGCAATTACGTAGCACTGACATGTTTCAAATCTCAATCTAGTGGGCTACTTAAAAGAAATGAAAAAGAAATTCACTCACTTAATGAGTTTTGAATGCAATTGCTTTATTTCTCCTCTCGTCTGTGCTTTTGCATGCAGACACACACTATCTTCATTTTATTTCCTTTTATGCCTTTGCCACCTGGTGTCCATCCAAGAGCAATTTTCCACACAGCTGTTGAGGGTATTCTGAGAAATCATAACTGATTTCATGGTGAATTGATTTGCTGTTGTACTTCAGAATAACCTGACAGATTGACAAGCATGAAATCGAAGCCAGATATTTATGTAGAATTTACCATTACTCCGTAAAAGTGTAAATTTTTTTTACATTTTATGTATACAGTTACGTTTGCATTACACACATTGATTATTTCTGCTGGTTTTTTTATCTCGAGATATTCCATGATTCATATATTTGCGTGTATGTGGAGGTGCAAAGGTATTTCACTGCATGACCGCGCTTTGCACCGCCAACAGTGTGATGACTGTAATCCTAATTATATTTGACCTCCTGTCTACTACTGAGTCAAAAACAATGTGCAGTGCATGTAACCATAGCATACTCGATCTCAGAGAAAAAGACAAAGACGATGCTGAATGCAGAGTGGGTCAGACAATGCTGGAAGGCAGTCTTCTGCAAAGACGTCATCCAAATGCGTCTAAGGGAAAAGTCATAACAGAATATATTTGGCATAACAGAATATATTGCATTAGTCTCCATATACTGCATGGGACAAAATGATGACAATTGCATAAGTCTCTCTATCTATTCCTTCCTATTTCATGGTCTTACTAAAAGCATATCAGAGCAGAAAATGAGGGAGGTGTGCTACGCTCCTCATTTATTTCATGTGTCACTAGAGGTTCTAGAGAGCATATCATTTGCAATATATCATTGCTTTTTGAAATACCTAGTCATCAAGTGACCTCTCATTACTGATTCAGATAGCCAGGATGGACCTGGTCTCAGTTGTTTCTGTGAAGAATTCTAAAATTAATAAATAAATGGTAACACTTTACAATAAGGTGTCATTTGTTAACATTAGTTAATCCATTAACTAACATGAACAAACAATTAACAATGCATTTATTACACTATTTATTCATCTTTGTTAATGTTAGCTACCAGTGTTGTGGAAAGTTACTTTTAAAAGTAATGCATTACCATATTGCGTTACTCCCTAAAAAAGTAACTAATTAAGTTATTTAGGTGTCACGATCAGAGGCGCTGAGGGAAATCCTCGCGGTAACCAAACCGCATCGGTCGGGTCTCACTCTCGTTTCAGGGTCTGAGGAGCTGTGTCTCACCCTGTCGGTCTCGATTTCACGGCCAAAATCATGGCACTGCTAGAGACTGTGGTCTCTATCCCTGAGGTCCCGCTGGTAGCGACACTACCCTCAGGTCTCTCTCTCCAAGCCTTAAGGCCTCAGTACTGTCCGGTTTCGATTGTGGAGGGCCCGTCAATGGCTGCACACCCCCTGGGAATGTTGATCAAGGTCATGGATTTCCCAGGGGCTCCACTGACGGCTGCACTAACTCCATGTCGGGCCGGTCAGCCCGTTAACCTATGTTCACTCTTCTGTGCAGTTTGGTTCCGTGACCTACCCAGGTGGACGTTCCCGCCGTCCACTCTGCCCTTGTGGACGTCTCCACCGCCTGCGCAGGCCTGGCGGGCATCTCCGACGGTGCCGCTTAAGTGGGCATCACCGCTGTCTGGTCTGCCCTGGTGGATGTTTCCACCGTCCACGCCGCCCAGAGGGACGTCTCCGCCTCCTGTTCCGCCACGTTGGGCTTCTCCACCGCCTGCTCCGCCCAGAGAGATGTCTCCGCCGCCTGCTCCGCCCTGGTGGGCTTCTCCGCCGCCTGTTCCGCCCAGAGGGAGGTCTCCGCCGCCTGATCTGCCCTGGTGGTTGTCTCTGCCACCTGCTCTGCCCCAGTGGAAGTCTGCTCCGCCCTGGAGGAGGTCTTCTTCGCTGCCGATGGTCGTCTCCGCTGTCCCTCTGCCGAGGTGAATTTCCCCACCGTCAGCGCCGCCCTGGAGCGCACAGGGACTATTTGTTCGGCTCAGGAGAGCATTTTCGCCACCTTGTAGGCCCAGATGGATTTCGCCGCCGTCTATGCCATCCGTTCACCCCTGGTGGACTTCTCCGCCGTCTGCCCCACCCTGGAGGTGGTTCCTGCTGACCCCTGAGTCTGGGGCGTCTGGAAGCCACCCCTTAAGTGGGGGGCTATGTCACGCCCAGCTGGAGCTATGAACTAGAGACTATGTGTGATACTCCAGCTTTCTATGTACCCTGTGTTTTATGTCTGTCTTCATTCCCGGACTTCATTTCCCAGTATGCACCTCTCCCCACAGCTGTTTCTAGTTTGCTCATTATTCAATCAGTCTCACCTGTATAAATACCAGTCTGTTTGTTTGTCTAGTCACGGATCATTGTCTTTCTGTTATGGTGTCAGTGTTTCCGTCAACCCTGTGTTTTTTCCTGTGTTTCATTCTCTGTGTTTCTTGCTGTTTGGATTACCTGTTGCTGACTTCTACCTGTTCCTGGATTACTGCCTTAGCCTCGCCCCACGGACTCTGTTTACCCTGGTATTTCGACCCTTTGCTCTGTTTATGGTTTACTCTTCTGCCTCTGCCTCTTACAACGCTGTTTGCCGGTCCTGACATTGATTGTATGACCCTGAGCTGGAATAAATTCCCTTTGCACTTGAACTCGCACGCTTCACGCCTCATTGTCACAGAGAAGTCCGGGCATGAAGACAGACACAAAACACAGAGTACATGAAAGCTGGAGTATCACACGTAGTCTCTAGTTCATAGCTCCAGCTGGGTGTGACAATATGTAGTTTAGTTGTAGTGTAGTTTTAGTTATTGAAGTTTTTGGTTATTATTTTTGTACTTAAACTAAACTAAACTCACTTAACCCAAACAAAACTGAGGAAAGCTGCCTTTCATAACATTTCACAATTACAGATGTTTTTATATTTATATATTGTTTGCACTTTATTTTACAGTTTGTGTATTTAAATATACTTACAATGTGCTTACAGTGTATTTACCCAAGATAGTAGTGGTAATATAAGGTAACTATGGGGTAGGGTTAGGTTCCGGGTTAGTATACGTTTTATTACTAGTATGTACATGAGGAATCGAGAACAAGGAAAATTTTCAGGTAACATAAATTATTAGCTACACACTTTCAATCAAATAAATGATTTATTCGTTAAAATCTACATTCCTAAATAAGCTCTTTCATATTTCCCTTATCATTTTTTGATTTAACTTCAGACCAGAGGACATGATGAAGCTGTCTACCGGTTCTTATTAATGGACAATCTGCAGTATCACGGCCCCAGGCAACAGAGGGAACTCAGATGCAGCACTCGATGCCATGTGAAGTGTTTCTCGTATAAAATGTATTGCTGGACCGCCTCTTTGTCAATAATACCTGCCAATGTGAATGTCAGGGCAACACATGAGAATCCATTAGACACGGCAGCAGTAGCCTGACCTGTGGCATCGCATTCAGTCACTGTAGCACACTGTCATTTCTTTTAGGTCTCCAAAGAAATATTTGGAATGGAGTGCTAACCCTGGATCATAAAACACAAGAGACTGCCATGGGCCATTTTGACATCAGCCTCTGATAAAGCTCCTCAGACACGTGTAGCTTTGCAAAAACCCAGAATCTGCTGTTAAAGTGAGTGTAAGATGCTTTTTTTTCCATTTACTTTGTTTATTTGGTTTTGGGGTAAAATGTGTGCTCGACAGGTTGCAGTGTGATTCACCTTTAAATTCTGTTCTGTTGTTGGCAGTTTGAAGTAAGAGCTCTAGCCTAATCTTAATTAAAGGGCTTGATGGCAAAAAGGCAGGGCTGAAAAATCCTGCAAAAACAGATTCGTTCGCAAGAAGAGAGAGAGGGAGAGAGAAAGAGAAGAGAGAGAGACAATAGGTTCCTAAATCCCATGCCGGATTGATCTTCCAGCTTGTGGTGTTGGGAGTTCTGTAATTATGGCTGAACTCAGTCCTTGACCCACTTTTGCAGTCTTATCTCTCTCCTTCTTTCTCAATTTCTTTCTTTCTATCTGACTTTCTCTCACTCAGTCTCTCACTCTGTATTTTTGCTCTCTTTCATACCGTCTTTCTCCTACTCGCTAAACTGCTGAAAAAGTGCATGTGAGTAGAAACAGCCGTGTAGATGCTGTTATGTGAGACGGAGATGGCCGAGTGCCCGGGGTGTTTAAACTGTGAGAGCTCGCTCCAGCGGGGAGAATTACTCCTCCTGCTCTCTCTCAACACCACGTTTGGCACCTGAGGCCTGCCCTGGCAAAGCACCTCATCATCACCCCCCAACAAACCCAGACACAATTCAGCATGGCACTGCAATCCCCTTGGTAATGCGGGACTTCAACCACCACTGGCTGCAGGGAACCACTGAATTTGATCCATTTCTTCTTGGAGACGAGAGTCGATAGTCTTGCTCGGGGCGATGTTTGGTGGTAAAGATGTTCTCTTTAATACTACACAGCAAATGTGCCGAGACCCGGCTCATCTCTATTCCGGCCAAAGTGAGATGGGCTGAAGGGGTGAAACGCTTGAGTTTAATTCTCAACCTCATTTCACGTGTCATACTGGATAATTTTTATGGCATTGCAGAGTTTATGAGTCAGAACGCTGTTGGAAAAAGCTTTATAAAACACCAAGGTGTCCCACTGTCATGTTTCATTTTTAGCGAATGCATTTCATTTGCTTGAACTGCAACTGTCCAGGTCAAATAAAATAATCAGATTTTGTAATTAGAAAGTAATTAGAAAATAATAATAATAAAATCCAGAATAACTGCGGCAACCATATGGTCTCCAAGATGCTTAGAGAAATACTTAGAGAAGCACATACTGTATAAAGCATATATTTGGCATCCCCATATTCTAAATCCATACCTTGCTAAGTATAAATAAGCAGTAATTATGAGTTTATTTAGGTAGAAATTAGTTAACAGTGAGAACTGAGCCTTAAAATAAAGTGTGACCTAATTTATTTTAATTTGGGAATGTAAATTAATCTGGATATGTTATTGTCAGGTTTCAACCATAAATGTTACTCAGCTATGTATAAAACCTTTATGTTTTTGTTAACACTAGAGCATTGTAACTAACAGATGCAGCAGAGTTCTCACATTCAGCCAAGGTAATCAACAGGAGCCATACATCACTGTCACCCCACCGTCCCTATCCATGACGACCATTCCAAAGCACTATCACAGCTCCTCAACCAGGATGCTAATCACATCTACATCCTCCGTCACACATCCTCAAAACAAACGGTCTTGAATGCATCTGTACCGTCTCAAAGACACAGTTGAGGGCTGGTGTATAAACATGTTTTGTTAAGTCCCTCTATCAAGGTTTATTTAATGATTTTATCTCACAAAGAAAGTTTGTTTCTATAGGATCCTGAACCGGCTGCAAAATGAGAATCAGTTGTAATAAATGGTTGTAATATTTCTCTTTGTCTTACCTCATGTCTTGCTTAACGTCGGCCGACTCATGATTAACTGCTTGCAATGTTCCTCATTTGTAAGTTGCTTTGGATAAAACCATCTGTAAAATGAATAAAAGTAAATGACAACTTATTTCTTTCTCTCTTCATCCATTGGGTCTCATGACAGCATTAAAGTTTTGGCAGGAAAAAGCACCTTGCATGTTCCTCTGTGTGGACATTGACAGCACCATTTATTCTCTGCTGATCGTGCTGATACGAAGCCTGATGTTACTGCTGTTTTCGAGGCATCATGCAAAAATCCTTTGCTAAGAAAAAGCACCTTGGAGTGCAAGTCCGTCCGAAGAGATAAAGATGCCTGGGTTGCGGGAGAGATATTTTTAAATCCAAGTACAAACTGTTGTTTTTAATTATATTTTGACAGCCACAAACCAGCAAAGACATACTAACCTTTGTGGTCAGTTTATTGCGCATACATTCTTTATTGGCATATTTCTATTTCTAGATCCATATACACTGTAACAAATACATACTCCTAAATTGTAAATAAAAAATATTAATGGAATACTTTTTATAATAAAATAAAAATTTTTAAATATGTTAAAATGTTAATTAATTCAATGTGATGCTTGTGTTTCTTTGTCTTTATTTGTGAAATTTACTAGCAGATTTGACTAATAACCTTTTTATATATATAGTTGCCAACGTCATGATACATGACAACTAGTTTACTTAACCATTCTTTTTGTCTTCCGCCATTTTAGAGAATATCACAACGCAATCGCATTCTTTCCCCTGGCCGTAAACAACTGCAGATTAACTACAGACATGTGCATGCTTTTCTCTCAAACTTAAACAGCGCAAATTACGTCAAATACGTTAAAGCGTGCGTATGCCTTGTAATACCCTCCAAAACGGTGGAAGACGGACTTCATGAGAAAAGAATGGTTGAGTAACTAGCAGATGGTTGAAAAATATCAGATAGCTCTCTGATTTCATCAAATATTAATGAAATTAAAATCATCTGCGCCATGTAATGATGAAGCCATTATGTCAGATTTTAAACTTATTGGACTGTGCCATCTAGAGTTTCATGACAGGAATTTGGATTAATGAAAATATATTTACACGTGTTGCTATGAAAATAAAGGCTACATGTACACTCTATTTGTTAGACACACAAATGTAATATCGTAACACACAGTAGTTCACCCAAAAATGAAAATTCTGAAAATGAATCACCCTCATGCGGTTACAAAAAGAATATCGCAATGCATGCGCTTGCTTCCTCTTCATGTAAATGTTGCATCTGTGTGCTCACGCATGTGCGTGTTAACATAAGCAGCAGTGTGGTTTACATGAAGCAAAAGCAAACCCGTATTTTGTAATTGGTAGGGTGCCTCTGCAGGTTAGGAGGAAACAAATAGTTAAAATAAGTTGTTATTTTTGTTTTCTTTGCTCACAAAAGGTATTCTTATAGTTAAAACAATTGCAATTTAACCCCTGGAACTGGAAACATTGCATTTGGAGAGTCGGAGGGCTCTTGGATTTCGTTAAAAATGTCTTAATTTGTGTTTTGAAGATGAATGACAGTCTTATGGGTCTGGAACGACATGATGGTGGGTAATTAATGACAAAATTTGGGGGTGAACTATCCCTTTAAGACTACTTTTGAAGATGACTTTTTTGTTTCTGTTGCACAGTAACATGTTTTATTGATTAATCTCATTCATTGAACTGCAAGTGTTCAATATCTTTCAGATTTATTTAAATAATTTAATAATTAATATTGAGCTTCTTGTGGAAAGACATTGTAATTCTAAATCTATCAGAGCATCAAGGAAATGCCACTTCATTAATCTTTCTGCTTCATTAGATTTTCCGATCATAATTAAATGATTAGTAGATATGAACTTTGTATTCAAGCGTTCCACTCATGCATTTCTCCACAATTAAAAAAGGCACAATGATCTCATTTGATTGGAGGGAAACTGAGGACTTGGGGCTTGAGTGTTTCTTGAGACAATATTAGATGAAATTCATGAGTGTATGCGTGTATGTATGCAAATGGCTAAAGTGTCATTATTCTCTTGAAATTTTGTGTAGTACTGTAGTACTTCATGCAGACGTGGCGCATTCGCAGCCCCCTGTGAGCAGTTGTGCTCTCTCCACAGAGACACCCTTAGCTTTTCCCGTTCCTCTCACAGGGTTTCACGCGCACTGGAGTGTGCCCTGCAGTCGCGGTGTCTGAATGTCACAGGAAAATTAAAAAACTTCTACCTTCGCCAAGGGCCTGAATCTTAATATAGACCCTTGCTAAATCCAATACACTGGAGATTATGACCAGGTGACAAGGTCAGTAAGTACTGATTAAAATTGAGGTCAGTAAAAGGTGGCCTCTGAAAAAGAGTGAAGAAGGAGAACAAAATACTCTTCTGAGGTGCTCTCTTAACAAACGCTTAAGGCTGCTCTTATGTCAAGCGCTGTGGTGTTGCTCGCATTTCGTTTCTATTTCATGTAGACCTGTAATAATCGCTCAGATATGTTTTGAGGCCCTTACTGGTCTGATAATGCTGAAATGTTGTATGGAAAAAATATTTGTAGAACTGAGTGGTATATTAAAAGCTAGGTTATTCTTAATTTCTCTGCATGGATGACTCAATGAATGATCAGATGATGTTTGAATGTTTATTTGACTCAAGGGCTCAATAAAGTTTGTAACTGTAACATTGTCAATAAGTGTTGCTATTAGCATAAACTCGACTTTTAGTGTAAAAATTTGTGTAATGATTACCTGTGGAACACCACTGATGGCTAATGACCTTCCATAAAAGACCATCCACAAGGACAAACACACAAGGGTTATATTTGTTTCCAGGTACACAATCCTTCTGCTTTTGTTTTCTACATGATAAAAGAGAATGATAAAATACAGAAGTCTGAAAATAAGAACATTTATAAGATTGACTTTCACCTGATTACTGATTACCAGCACCATTAGCCACCACAGTACAAATACTCACCTGTTTCACTTAATCACATACGTGCCTTCTAGCCTCCGTCTTCCGCTCTTGGATAGCACACACACCTCACAAGGCTCTGGACATCCCAGCAGCAGGTGGACCCTCTCGCTCTTACGTCAACACTACTGGTGGCCTAATATGGCTATGGAGGTAGCGCAGTATGTGCAGGGATACTTGGTCTGTGCCCTGACTACTACCCCTCACCAGTTGCCTGAAGGCAAATTCCAACCTCTTCCGATTCCTCACCAACCCTGGACCCACATTGGAGTAGACTTTGCCATGGACCTGCCTCCTTTCAATGGGTATACTACCATCTTAGTTGTCAGTGACAGATTCTCTAAAGCCCGTAAATGAATCCCTCTCAAAGTCTTTCCACAGCCTTGGAAACTGCAGAGGCTCTATTAGAGCAGGTATTCCAGAACTTTGGTTAGGATATTGTCTCTGACAGAGGCCCTCAGTTTATCTCCGGGGTCTGGCAAGCATTCTTCCAACTACTCAGAACCACCATCAATCTCTCCTCGGGGTATCACCCTCAGACGAAAAGCCAGACCGAGCTAAAGATACAGGAGATCTCCCGCTACCTCCAAACCTACTGTTCCCAGCACCTGGAGCCAGTATCTGCTGTGGGCAGAATATCCCCAGAACTCCCACCGGTCTAACAGCTTTTCAATGCATCTTAGGTTAAGCCTCCCTGAAGTTCCCGAAGTGTATCACTGGTTCCAGGGGAGCGAGAGGGTCAGGGACTCAGCAAATATCCACCTCCAGCAGGCAGTGCGGAGGTACATGGAAGGAGCAGACCATAGAAGGTCACCCAATCCTACTTAGCATCCTGGATATAAGGTATGGCACTCCACCCGCAACATCCGCCTCTGGCTGCCCAGCAGAAAGCTGAGACCCTGATACATCGGGCCCTTCACCATTCATTCCCCAATCAATGATGTCACCTACAGTTTGATCCTACCCCCACATTATCGGATCTCTCCCAAGTTTCACATATCCCTGCTACAACGTAATATTGAACCTGTTCTCCCTCCGTCCACAGATATTGAACCGCCTCCACCCCAGTTAGATATCCTTGGAGAACAAGTCTACAAAGTCCAAGAGGTCCTTGACTCCCACCGGCGGAACGGCCAGCTCCAATACTTGATCGACTGGGAGGGTTATGGACCAGAGGAGAGATTGTGGGTAAACCAGAAAGTCCTGCCCCCAAAGGACACGGCCGGCCCCGCCGTCATTCAAGGGTGTCAGGAGTCCCCCGTGGAGGGGAAGGTAGTGTCACACCATCCACCCGGTCCCCAAGTTCCAACGTCCATGAACTCTCACCTGATTACTGATTACCACCACAGTATAAATACTCACCTGTTTCACCATTTCACCGGTTGGTATCAAAGTCACATCAGTCTCTGTTTGCTATTGCGTGCTCGGTTCTATGGACAAGTACGGATTCGGTTCTCCTGGAGGATTCTGTTTATGGATCTGTGAAGGAGAAAGAAAGGCATTTCTTAAAGGGAACCTGAACCGACTCATTCATGCAATATACTGTGACTGAGCACTTACCTGTTGAACAGTGTCTGTGATTCTTCTCTGCCTGCCCAATGGCTCTGTGTCTTTGCACTTACCTGCTTTTCACTGCACTCTTCTTACTTACTTACCTCTTACTTACCTCTGCCCCTTTGTGTGAACGTGACAGTTATACCTTCTGTAACAAATGTATAACAATAGGCTAATAACATTAATAAACAGCATTACTTTATATAATTCTTATGATTAAAACAATTTCAAGTAAATTCATATTCCATCATTTGAGAAGGTTTAATATTTTACTGCCAGTTTATTTACAGTATGTGATTATTTAAAATGAATAGCTGCATCTAGACTTTCATTACCGTGAAAAACCTGGTTCTTAGACCCCCTAATGGATCTAGTGGTCCCCTCATTATCAACCACTACTACGTTGTTTAAAAAAACGACAAAAAAAGAACAATAGTATTATTGGTGTATGTTTGAGCCAAACTAACAAAATAGAGAAAATAGCACTGAATTTTAAAAAACCTATGTGCCTGTTGTTTGATGACTAACTGTTTAAGCACTTAAATTAGCTGTGTGTGTTGCCGAAGTACTTTTCACCTCAGATCACAGGAAAGCTTGTGAGGTAAAAACAGCTTTTCATCCTTTCCCTCCTTCACGAGCCCATGGTGAAAACATGCGTTTCCGCTTAGTGATTTCTCATTCCAAAAACACAAATTTAGATATAAGTACAAAAAGAGCTTTAAACCGCGCTGTCAACAGCGGAGATGAAAGGGAGTAACGCGTCGGAAGCCTGTCAAATCGTTGACATTCCCGCGTTATCTGCACAGCGCGAGCTGCTGGAAACGCGGGAATTGCGTGTCTGCTGACCGATTCGCCGCCTCGCGCTCCCCTCCTTTCTGTCCTTTCTTCTGACAAGCAGTGGGAGAGGAGGAAGGAACAGAGAGACGATGATGTGTTTTTCTTTTTCTATTTCTAAGGCGAAATAAGGATAATTTCTTGGAAACCCAAGACAAACAATGTGGTTTTGTGCGCCGCTGTGTGCCTGTACATTTTCTCTGAGGCCTTATCATTAAGGCTAATGTTGATTAACTTCTTACAGCTCTCTTTCTCTCTCTCCCCTCTCTTAAGCTGTGTGCATTTGGCAATACATTCCTCCTAATTAAACCAATGTCTTCCCAAGCTTTTGTGCTTTTGTTGATAATTGTGTGTTTTTGAAATAGCCAGCCTGACAGAAGTCTATAAAATATCTCTGTGCAGACAGGCTTCAAACTGCTGCTATCTGCTCTCTCTGTTCCTACCTCTCTCTCTCTCTCTCTCTCTCTCTCTCTCTTTCAGACTGGGATATGTACACAGCTGGTATATGCAGAAGACCAGTGAAGCATGAAACCAACCTTTATAAAATGTTATATCACTGCACACATTCCTGGTACTTTTCACCTCAATAAATTTTCAATGGTCACATAAAGGTGCCTGCAGCACAGGTTGTCATCTGAATGAGTGATCCGGCATAAAATTAAATAGCACACAAGTAGAGCTTCCTTTTAATAATGCTTTGGAAACTTTTTGCTGACCTATGCACACAGGAACATACAAATTTGCAAATCTGTTATGCTCACCAAGGCTGCATTTGTAAATTTATCTCTGTTATGGCAAGGCTACATTTACTGCATCATTACTGCAGTCTTCATTCTAATATGCTGATTTGTGCCTCACTAAACATTTAGTGTTATCAAAGGTTTGTTGGAAAAAATATTCAATCCAATATTTTAGGATACATGCATCTGTTATGGCAAAATCTATACTTTTCTTTTTAATGAAACTGCCTTATCACCAAAATATTAAACAAAAACCGATTATTGAAGAATCATTATTAAAGGGCCTCAATAATAGCTGAAAATAACTAAGCAAGGATCATGTAACAATGAAGACTGAAGAGATGGCTGCTGAAAATTCAGCTTTGCCATCACTAAATTGCTTTTAATGCATAAGATATAAGAATACTGATAGCAAACTTATATGAAATTGTAAAACTGTTTTTGGCTATATCAAAATAACTTCAACCTTGTAAAAAAATATATATTTTTCCATTGTTTTTCAGTAGTGTATAGTTTATATAAGTTTTTATACCGTATATTTTAAATACCTAGCCCAGTGAGAGAAAACAGTTTGAATGTGTGTGTGTTTATTTTTTTGTTTTGTTTTTGAAGACAGCAGGTCATAGCCTACTTATTACTACACCGTTGCATTTCCAGCAAGGAACACTGTAATTGGCGAGTGATTTTGAGTGTACTTTTTTTGAAAACCAGAATTTAAGAGAGGACACTGTTTATTTTCATATTAAATCATTATTTAACTCTCTTTTGTTGTTTCACTGAAATATAGCTGAACAGTTAAGATGCAAAAGCTAAAAGTGCCATCTGAAATTGTTAAAGTGAAAGAATAGCACTTATTTAAGATGGCAATTTTTGCATCTTAACTCTTCTGTTGTATTTTTGTTTAGGGCCTTGTGATCATGCTGTAGAAACTAGAAACTCAGGAGAGACGACATGAATGAATGTTTCGCTCAAAAAAAAGGTCTGTGCAGTTTGACTTTGTGGAATCCCTCTTGTAGACCGGGTGTTAATCACTTTTCTCTCTCTATCCTTTCCCCCATATCTCTCTCCATCCTTCTCTCTGTTGCCAAAGGTTTTAAAACTCATTACTATTTCCCGGATTAGAATTCAGAACTCAAACAATGAAGTTAATTATGACAGATGATTACTGCTGTAAGAGCTCTGGAGTTCTTAAGACATTAGTTGCCAGGGGGTACTTTGTAGGAGCGTGCTGCAACCGAAACCAGCTCAGCTAATCTACTGTGAACTATTTTGCTTTTTGTCAAAACAGAAAAAAAAAATAGTAGTGCATAATTAAAATTAAATTTTATTCAAAATAAGCTGTCTGGAGAAGTGGGCTACGGTGTTGTTTCTGCATTTGATCCAAAAACAGCTAATAGGGCAATGTCTAAAATCTAATTTACATTATTTTTAGGTTGCACTAATTAACTGGCAACCTCACACGGCATCTGAAAATTTCTGAAAAGTCAGTCTATTTACTTTTTTATTTTTTATTTATTTGTTACCTGTTTTATATTCCACTAATTGTGTGGACTAGTAACTTGGCACTGCATGCATCACTAATAATAACAGAAATGCAGGCCAGAAAAATGTGTCTATCTGCATACTCATACATTGTTAAAATGCACAGTTTGATGCAACATTTCTGGCTGATGAAACTGGCCAACAGCTGCTTCCTTGTGTGTTAACAGCAGTAAGTTTAACAGAAAAAAGGAAGCCAAAAAAAAAAAGAACGAAATTCTCAATTATGATAAATCGTTCTAACTACTATTGATGTAACATAGCAACACTGCTGCTGAAAAACGTGATCAAGCATCTTTTGTGTCAGTCTCATGTGCTCGCTACCTGACAGGGAATTCGTCTCATAATTGGGAGAGCCAGAGGGGTAAACTCAACAGAGACACTGTGCAGAGCTGTTTCTCTCTCTCTCTTTCTTTTCTCCCTTATTGGCTGACTTTCTTTCTCTTGTATATTTTTCCACTATTATTATTATATCTTTTAGTTGACGGCAGCTGTGAATTATAAAAATTCACAATAAAACAAAGTGACATTTCAGGTACTTCAGGGAACAGTTGCTGCCTTAAAATTTTACATTTCATAATTGTATACTTCAACTACATTCTGCTTTATACCTTAGAATATCCTGAAAACAATATTTTACTTTCACAGTATGTATTGTCTTAAATCCAAACACTTTTTTTGGACACCCCTTCTCATGCAGGTTTGACTACTTAAGTAATTTCTGTGAGTACAAATCTTAATGTTTAAACATAAAATTATATTCAGGAATAGCAACAATTTGGACCCTTTTCTGTTCTAACGTGACAATGCAGATGCAATGCTTCTGTGTATACGATTAGGTTAAAAAATTAATGATTCCTGCTGATGTATAATATGAATCAATTATGTTTCCATCTTTGTTGCCACATTTTTGAAAGTGCTTTTTGTCCTATAAAAATGGACAACCAATACTTGTGTTCATATCCACCTTTTTCTGAACGTGGAAGTAGGTGTAAAATCCCCATGTTTGTTCTGTGTTCTTTGTTTCCTGTTTTCTCCATGTGCTTTCTGTTACTTAGTTTCCGTGACCCAGTTCTGTTTTGATTAGTTAGTCTGTTCAGGTGTGTCTAGTTAATTATCATTGATTTCCCTTCCTTTATAAGTTGCTTCCTGTCTTCTAGTGTTTGTCCGTTATCGTCTATGTTAAGCGTGTGTGTAACCTGCTCCTGTGTGTTCACAATTATGTTTATTAAAGATGTTTAACTTCGACCTCAAATCTCTCCGTGCCTTGCCTGTGCACCACCGTGACAGAATAACGGACCAAAACAGTTTAAAGAGGATTTCGCCGGAGGAGAGCGCCTGATGTTGGGGCTGCCTCCCTTCCCCGTGCTGGAGGTGTGCGGCCGGCTACCCATGATGACGATGCCCGGTTGCCGACTCACCATTCAACGAGCCTGCACGCTTCACTGAGCCTGCGCTGTCCGAGCGCATCCACGAACCGGCAGCTATATCAGTCCCGGTGGGGATACTAATGGACATTTTTGATGACTTATCGACTGGTATGGAGAGGTGAAACCCAGCCCTCTTGAATCTCCTTCTTCTCCAGACAGCTCTGTGTTTTTAAACTTCCCTCCCAGCCTCCCTCTCCCACCTCCTCTTACACCAGTTGATCTCCACAGTCAAGCTCCACTGGGGTGCAACCATCCCCTGTCTCCGCCTTTCAGCCGGCAAACGCCTGGACTCCACATCGGTCTTGCGACCCATCGGCTTCACTGGGCCTCATGGCGCCTTCGGCCTCGTCATGGCCTGTCGTCCCACCAGCTCCACCGGGCTCCCTCGTTCTTCTGGCTCAGCCTTGATCGGGAGTCGTCCATCCGCCGCCTCTGGACTCAGCTCCTCCGGCTGTGCCTCGTCCCGCCGTCCTGCCGGCTCCATCGGGCTCCCCCTTCCTTCCGGCTTCACCATCGGCCTCGGTCGCTCCGGCTCCGCAGCGGTCCTCCGAAACCCCGCCTCACCGCTGTGGCCCTCCAGCCCATCGGTGTCCCCCTGCGCCCCATCTGCTCGGATCCACCCTGGGCTCTCTACACTTTGGGGTTGTCACCGTCTGTCGGCACCCTGGAGTCGTCGGCCTCTCCTCCTCCATGGCTCCTCCCGCCGCCATGGTCATTGGGCCATCACCTCTCCTCGCCGCATTGGCTCCTCCCACCTTCAGTGCCTCCGTGGACTTTGGAACTCTTTTGTGTTTTGCTTTTTGTTTCTCTCTCCCTTGCTCCACGCCCTCCTCCAGAGCCCCTGCCCTCCCTCCTCTGTTATTTACGGCGTGGGACACGCCTACTCGGGAGAGGGGGCGAACTGTTATATCCCCATGTTTGTTTATGTTCTTTGTTGCCTGTTTTCTCCATGTGCTTTCTGTGACTTAGTTTCCGTGTGTGTAACCTGCTCCTGTGTGGTCACATTTATGTTTATTAAAGCTGTTTAACTTCGACCTCGAATCTCTCCGTGCCTTGCCTGTGCACCACCGTTACAGTAGGCTTCTGGTTCGTTAGACACTATGCCGTAAACTGTACAACTGTTTGCAGTGTCAGTAATTAAGATACACATTAAAATAACAAGACGCATCAATAGCTGGACCTGAGACCGGAAGGGAAGCTAAAGCCATAGAATTTACAAATGTGCACAGCATAGTCACCTGGTGCTTGGTGATAGGTTTTTCATTTCTTTTTGAAACCTGGCACTCATGTTGGAATAGAAAAGTGTCATGTCTAAATTGTTGCTGTAAAATTAGAAGCACAAAATTCCCTTGAATATAATTTTATGCTTAAACATAAAGATTTGTTCTCATGGATATTACTAAAGTAGTCAAATGTTCATTAGAGGGGGTGTCCAAATACTTTTGGCAAATGGATGGATGTTTTCATTCACAATCTGACTCTTTAACATCCGTGGAATTGAAACCAAATATTGTTCTTTGGTGTAATTGCTGGGAACCCTCCCCTTTTTAACCTTTATTTTTAATATAGTAAACCAAGCTCCCTGTTGTAAACAAAGACCTGTTGTATTTTTATTAAAAGGATTTTTATGCAAGACTTTTGTAATGTAATCCAGATCTACATTTTACCACTGACACTGAATTATAAAAGCCTTTTATTAAACTTTCGTCTGCCTTTGATAATAGAATATTTTTTCCACACAAATACCAGTTCATCCACTCTCATCTTTTTCATTTAGTTGATAATCCTCTTACTTTCAAACATTGATAGTGCCATGCAGCAGGTCACAGGGCATTGAGACTCAGGTTTTGTCATGGTAATGAAGCAAGTGAGACAGCTTTTAATTCGCAGACGATGAGCTCATATCTTTTAACAGAAATAATAGTTTTTGTTTTTTTAAACCATTCTAATCTTCAAGTCACTTTTTCATCTGTTATTATTTCCATGTATATCTCCCCTGGCTTAAAGGATGCCTTTCATATTTCATTGAGTGATTGCCTGGATTTGTTGAGGATCATTACCATTACAACAGCCCCTGCAAAAATAGTGTTATCTTCTGCCATGATATCAAATGATGATATATATTGTGGGGTATTTCATTCAGTCTTACAGACATGATACGATCAGCATGCCATGAGTTTATAATGATGAAGTAGGAAAAAAATATAATTTTAGTCAAGCTGCAGTGATTCTCAAGTCTGGTTATGTGAAGAAGGGGAAACTAGATTTTATATATATTATATTATATATATTAGTATAATATATATTATATACAATATATATAATATATATTATAATATATATTAGTGCTGTCAAATGATTAATCGCAATTAATCACATCCAAAATAAAAGTTTTTGTTTGCATAATATATGTGTGTGTGTTCTGTGTATATTTATATATATATATATATATATATATATAAATACACACACATTAACCGTTTAACAGCACTCAGTGGGTATGGAAAGTATTCAGACCTCCTTATATTTTTCACTCTTTGTTATATTGCTGCCATTTGCTAAAATAATTTAAGTACATTTTGTTCCTCATTAATGTACACACAGCACCCCATATTGACAGAAAAACACAGAATTGTTGACATTTTTGCAGATTTATTAAAAAAGAAAAAGTGAAATATCACATGGTCTTAAGTATTCTGCTGTGACACTTACATGTTTAACTAATCATCCTTGAGATGGTTCTACACCTTCATTTAAGTCCAGCTGTGTTTGATTATTATGATTGGACTTGATTAGGAAAGCCACACCTGTCTGTATAAGACCTTACAGCTCACAATGCATATCAGACCAAATGAGAATCATGAGGTCAAAGGAACTGCCTGAAGAGCTCAGAGACGGAATTGTGGCAAGGCACAGATCTGTCCAAGGTTACAAAAAAAATTCTGCTGCACTTAAGGGTCCTAAGAGCACAGTGACCTCCATAATCCTCCATAAGACGTTTGGGATGACCAGAACCCTTTCTAGAGCAGGCCGTCTGGCCAAACTGAGCTATCGGGGGAGAAGAGCCTTGGTGAGATAGGTAAAGAAAAACCCAAAGATCACTGTAACTGAGCTCCAGAGATGCAGTCGGGAGATGGGAGAAAGTTGTAAAAGGTCAACCATCACTGCAGTCCTCCACCAGACGAGGCTTTATGGCAGAGTGGCCCAAAGGAATCCTCTCCTCAGTGCAGGACACATGAAAGCCTTCATGGAGTTTGCTAAAAATCACCTGAAGCATTCCAAGATGGTGAGAAACAAGATTCTCTGGTCTGATGAGAACAAGATGGAACTTTTTGGCCTTAATTCTAAGCGGGATGTGTGGAGAAAACCAGGCACTGCTCATCACCTGTCCAATACAGTCCCAACAGTGAAAGGTGGTGGTGGCAGCATCCAAGTGTGAAAAACTTGTTGCATCTTTCCCAAAAATACTCATGGCTGTATTAGATCAACAGAGTGCTTCTACTAAATACTGAGCAAAAGGTCTGAATACTTAGCACCATGTGATATTTCAGTTTTTCTTTTTTAATAAATCTGCAAAAATGTCAACAATTCTGTTTTCTGTCAATATGTGGTGCTGTGTGTACATTAATGAGGAAAAATAAATGATTTTATTCTCTTAAATGATTTTAGCAAATGGCTGCAATATAACAAAGAGTGAAAAATTTAAGGGGGTCTGAATACTTTCCGCACCCACTGTATACAGGTCCTTCTCAAAAAATCAGCATACTGTAATAAAGTTCATTATTTTCTGTAATGTACTGATAAACATTAGACTTTCATATATTTTATATTTATTACACACAACTGAAGTAGTTCAAGCCTTTTATTTTTTAAATATTGATGATTTTGGCATACAGCTCATGAAAACCCAAAATTCTCAAAATATTTGCATATCGTAAAAAAGGTTCTCTAAACAAGCTATTAACCTAATCATCTGAATCAACTAATTAACTCTAAACACCTGCAAAAGATTCCTAAGTCTTTTAAAAACTCCCAGCATGGTTCATTATTCAAAACCACAATCATGGGTAAGACTGCCGACCTGACTGCTGTCCAGAAGGCCATCATTGACACCCTCAAGCAAGAG